>VDFB02252616.1:121003833-121021608 GCA_007258455.2 Sequoia sempervirens
TTATGGCCATTGGATGAGGTGGGATGGATTTTATCCATGAGGTTGAGTCCCCATTGTGCAAAAGGCTAGGGAGAAGTGATTGGCTGAAGTTCTTGCGTGGGCACATGAATTAGATCACTGTGTACTTGACATTGTCGACATGTTCTCACAAACTGAAGGGCATCCTTTTCCATTGTCGTCCAGTAATACCCAAGTCTCATAACTTTCTTAGCTAAGGTTGGGCCACTCGAATGAGATCTGCATACACCCTCATGTACCTCACGTAAGGTTGTTCGTGCTTCGTCAGTGTCGATACATCGAAGAAGGGTACTGTCAAAGTTACAGCGGTATAAGGTGTCACTGATGATGGTGTAATAGGTGGATTTGCAGATAAAGGATTTACATTGGTTATTGGAAAGGTTTGGCGAAGGTGTCTGGGACTGAAGGTAATCATATATGTCTTTATACCAAGGTGAATTGGGACCAACAAGCTCACAAACCATTTCTAACTTGGGAATATCATATGTGAGAACCAATAGCTATTCCACTAAGAACTCAAATTGTAGCATGTTGCTGGGAATGTCTAAGAGAGATCCAATTGTAGCCATAGTGTTCGTTGCCTTGTTTTGTGCTCTAGGAATTTTCTCAAAAGCGAGCATGTGGAAATATGATGGAAAGCTATCAACCATGCATTTGTAAGGCATCAAATTTTCATCCTTGGCATCATATTCATCATTGACCTGGTTAATAACCAACTGAGAATCTCCAAAGACTAGAAGTGTTTTGATTTTCCATTTGATAGCCATTCAAAGTCCTGTGATGAGTGCTTCATATTCTGCAACGTTGTTTGTACATGGGAAGGAAATTCAGAATGACTTAGGGATAGCATCCCCTTGTGGTGTGATGAACAATATTCCTGCTCCTGAGCCATGACTTTTATGGGACCCACCAAAATAGAGTTTCCAAGGTGATTTAGGATCCACATGACAGATAGATTCATCGAGGAAGTCAGCTATCAAAGTATGATCACCTTGTACAAGGGAATTTGCGAGTTGATTGGTTATTACCTGTCCTTTTATTACTTTGCGGTCCACGTACTACATGTCATACTCACTCAATATCATAACCCATTTTTCCAACTGACCTGTTAACGCTACCCGACTGAGAAGATACTTCAAGGGATCAATCTTTGCTACTAGTTGTTTCTTGTGGTTCAACATGTAATGTCTTAACTTCTTGGTGGTGAAGACAACCGCGAGATAGGCACATTTGATGAGTGTGTAGTTGAGTTCATATCCAAACAATGTGCGACTAATGTAGTATATAGCCCTTTCTTTCTCATCATGTTCATTTTGTGCTAATAATGCCCCTAGTGTTGAATTGGTTGCTGAAATATACATAATTAGAGGTTTTCCCTCAATGGGTGGCATTAGGATAGGTGGTTTTAGTAGATAGTCTTTGATATGTTGGAAGGCCGCTTGAAAATTTTTAGTCCACACAAAGGGGATGCCCTTGCGCAAAAAATATTGGAACAATTGGAATTTGTCTGCTAACTGTGAGATGAAGCATCGAATAAACTGTAAGCTTCCTTATAAGGTCCTTAGCTAACTGATTCATTTCAGCAGAGGAATGTGCAATATTTCTTTCACTTTAGTAGGATCCACTTCAATGCCTCAATGAGAAATCATATACTCCAAGAGTTTTCCCGAAGTCACACTGAACACACACTTCTTAGGATTCAAATGGACCTTGTATTCTTCCAGCCTTTAAAAAAAAAAATTCAAGTGAATTAAGATGATCACTGCGTGTCAAAGAGTTTTCCAAGAGGTCATCCACATAGTATTCCATTAGACTATGCATGAGGTCATGAAATATTGTTTTCATGGCTCTTTGATATGTAGCACCTGCGTTCTTTAGGCCAAAAGGAATGGCATTCCAGCAGTATGTACCCCATGGACAGGTGAATGCTATTTTGTGTTGATCCTCTAGAGCGATGCAAATTTGATTGTAACCCGAGAAACCATCCATGAGGGACAAAATCTCGTATCCTGTTGTAAGATCAACTATGATTTCTATGTTGGCAAGTGGAAAATCATCCTTTGGGCATGCCTTATTCAGATTGCGTAAGTCCTGCATACATGTGTATTTGACCATTTGGCTTAGTGACAAATACAAGGTTTGAAATCCAGCCTGCATAGTCTATTGATCTTACGAACCCTGTGTCTAGCAACTTCTTGATCTCAACTTTGACTAACAAGGCAATCTAAGGGTGCATCTTTCACAGCTTTTGCTTGACTGGTTTAGCATCTGGAAGTAAGGGCAGATGGTGCAAAACTAGTGCTAGATCCAATCTTGGCATATCGGCATAGGACCATGTGAAGTTAATCTTACGTTCTGAGAAGAAATTTTGAAATTCATGCTTTTCTTCTTCTGTCAAAGATGCTACAAAGGGAACCATTTTGGGATCCTCTATTGTGGTTATATTAACTTCTATGGTTCCCTCAATGAGCATTGCCAATTTTTCCTGTGTAATGGGAAGAAAGTCCAATCCTCCATCCTTGGGTGCCTCAAAGAGGTTTTCACCCCTCGATACATCCTTTATTTTTACTTTGTATATTATCAAAAGGTGCCTTGGGCGGTTTTCACCTAAAGACGCTTTTTGTTTTATTTTTATTATTTTGTGCTCTAGAGGATTGCATGCTTCCCAAAGTATGTCAAAAATCAATATCTATAGTGAATCTAGCTTTATGGTCCCCACTCAGTATTCCTTCATACAGTCCCATGAATTCTGCAATAGCTTCATCATTCTAAAAAATGTCCATAGGGGGCAAGCATTGTTGATCACAGTCAATGAGTTGTGGGTATACAATGGAAATACCAGCATGAGTGTTGACGAAAAGGTGGGGAGGATGCAAAAACCATGCAAATGGAGGCTGAGAGGGTAAAGAAAAAATTTTCCTCAAAGTCCTAGTTGGATTCCATCCACTCACCATCTTCATTAGATTCAAGAAAATTGGACTCATGGTCATAATAGGCCTAGACAAATGGATCAAAATCAATGTCAATAGTGTCAGACGACCGATCAAACGAGTCAGAATGAAGGTCAATAGGGTTAGATGGCCAGAAAAATGAGTCAAAATGATGGTCAATAGGGTCAAATGATGGTTTAGGTTTGTCATCATCATGAGGCCAAAAGACTCTGACCCATTCTTCTCTTTTCTTTGGTATTTTAGGATTTTCATTAGAAATATTCTGTGGTAGACCAATCTTAAACATTTGTCAGAATCTTTCATCAAAGGAAAGCTCTCCAGGATCCAGAAACATTTTGGCAAGGTCTAAGTCACTGAAGGATCTTTGAGAACCAAATTCCCACTTGTGTGAGTCAGTTTCAGTAACGGAATCTTCAATTGTCTTGACACTTTCAAGAACATTCACACTCTCACCTGAAATTACATTGGTACGTGGATCGTCAGTTTTGATTAGGTCAAACCCTAACCCTAGATACTTTGGTCTCCCAAAAGGAATTATAGGTTCCCTTCTTCCTGTCTTGTTTTTACCAAGGCCACTAGTTCCATCATAGCCTTTTCCATATTGTTGTACTGGTAACGAGGATGGGTCTTCTAGATCTTTGTAAATCTAGGCCGATATATCTTCAATGTCATCTTTGTTTTGTTCTCCCTATTTTCTAAAAGTCATCATTGGAGGAACCTTAAAAATCTCTTTGGGATCCATTCTGAAACAAGGCCTTCCATAAGCTTTTGGAGACTTGGGTATTTTAGTGATACAATAGGCAGTGTTCAACTTGTATTCACGACAACCTTTGTCCTGGATTTTGATGTTAGGGTCTCCACTTGGGATGGTGGAAGAAGATGGTATGGTGGAGGTTGAAGGAGTGGATGTGGATGGTGTGGTGAGTGTGGATGGATCAATGTATTTGGAAGAAGTGGATGTTTTTAGATTAATGGTTAATTGGCACCTGGTGTTCAAAAATACCTCTCAAATTGGTGCAATACTAGAAAGGATCAAGATCCCTAGGTACGGTAATTTCGGTGCCATCGAAAGGAAACTTCAAGCATTGGTGGTAAGTGGATGGTATGGACTTTAAGGCATGGATCCAAGGTCGACCAAGTAAGATGTTGTAAGGTAGTTCAAGATCCAGGACCTAACATGTTGTATCTACAATGACTAGACCCACATGAATAGGAAGTGTGATAATGCCCCTAGAAGAGCGTTCCTCATCATCGTATGCCTTTATGACAATGTTTTTGGTAGCATCTACACAAGCATCAGAGAAGCCTAGTGCTTTGACTAGTTTTAGGGAGAATATATTCAATCCTACTTTGACATCTACTAAGACTCATCTAACCTTATGTTTATAGACGAATACTTCAATATGCAGTCCATCATTGTTAGATGGTTTAGGTGAAGAATAGTCTTGGTCCGAAAAGGTAATGTGATGGGGAGTAGTCAAGTATCCAACCATGGCTTCAAATTGGTTGACATCAATGTCATTAGGGATAGAAGATTCATGTAAGGCTTTATCAATTATGGCTTTGTGTGCAGGCGAGATGTGTAGTAGCTCAAGTATGGAGATTTGAGTAGGTGTTTTACCCAGTTGATCAATAAGATTAAATTGTGCTTTGGGTTGTGACTATTTGGCAGAGGGACCTGGTATTGTGATCTTTGGCTATCTAGCAAGAGAATTGGCTATTGTGACCTTCCCTTGGCAGGTGGTGACATTACAGTCCAGAGTCTTCTTAATGGTGATAGTATTGACACGTTCATCAACAGCTTAGAGGTGGTTAATTATGGTTCCACTAGAATAGTCAAAGGTCGTGTGGGTGTAATTGGCTCGATTGTTATTATTCTTTGGACCTGACATAGAAGGGTTACATGAACCATGATCCTATAGTGGATTTTTATGAATTGTATGGTCCGAGTTTGAAGAAATTTTTTGACCATCTAGTTCAATGGTACGATTTTCAATAAGATCATGTATGAGATTTCTTAATTTTCTGCAAGAAGTTTTGTGCCCTTTTGCTCAATGATAATCACAGAATGCATTATCATCCCACCATGATGGCTTGAACTGAACAGGGTCATATGGTTTAGGATCCTGCAATGTGATGACGTTGTTTTGGAGGAGCTCCTTGAGGACAACTTCAATTAGTTGGCCCAAGGGGGTGTATGTGCGTCTTTTTGGAAATTATTTGGTTTGATGTGGTTTCCCTTGGTCCTAATTGTTCTGGCTGGAATTTGTTGTGGGTGTTGGTGTGGTCAATGGTGCGTTTTGGGGTTGAGTTCCTCTAAGCGTGATTGGAGGACCTGTCATGTTTACTGCTTTAGCGTCAACAACGCCAATATTTGTTTTTATCATTAGGTGGGTTTTGGCTTGTGTTCTTGTTGCTATATTTGAGTTATCCTTTAGCAATAATGGATTTTTCAAGTTGGACTCATTTTTCAACTAGGTCTATGAATGTGGTGCAACAATGAACTTGCAAATTATATCTCAATGGGCCAACAAGGTTTTGAATAAATGTGTTTACCTTCTCCTTTTCTGGTATCTCAACAAGACATCGACTTTCCAGACCCTGCCATCTTTGGAAAAATGGAATGAATGTTTTGCCAGTGTCCTCTTGGGTCATCTTACATAAATTGGCAATGGTAATGTCGGTGTCAATGTTATAGGTATAATTTTATACAAACTTATCAACAATTTAATCCCATGACTTTATTCCTTTGGGGAAGAAAGAAAACCATTCAAGTGTGGGACCTATGAGACTTCTAGCGAAGAGTCTCATCAGATAGGTATGTTCGTATGCAATGTCCACGCAATTGTTCATAAATTCTCTTATGTGCTCAAGGGGATTAGTCTTTCCTTTGTATTTGGAGAATGTGGGTACCACATATCCTAGAGGGAATGGTGGCATGTATAAACTCGTATCAATTGGGTATGGACATAAGTCATATGATGTGTGGGTCTTCTTATTGTAAAATTACATGTTCTCCACCTATTTTTGTAGGGAAGCAAGTTGAGCCGTGAGTGCATCTACGATAGGGTTATTTGTGGTGTCACACATGCTGGTAATGGGTATCCCATGAGTTCCCCTTTTTTGTGATGGGATGTTGTGATTTGGAATGTGTTGTTGTGGAATGTATGATGCATTTTGGGTTGGAATTTGTTGGTATTGAGAATTTTGAATAGGAATGTGTTGTTGTGTATGGATATGTGATGCGTATGTGGGAAAGTGCATTCCAACAGTGTTAGCTTGTATTTGTGGAATATGTTGCCCCTAAATGTTTTGATGTCCAAATGGAGTAATGTGTTGTGTTATTTGGTTTCCTTGTCCAAATTGCTAAATGTGGTCATGGGGGATATTTGAGTTTTTTCTTTGGGGAATATTAGTGTTGGTATTGATTTGTGATGAAGTATTAACATTTGGTTGAGGTCCTAGAATAGTAATTCATCTTTTATTTCTCCCAAAGGGGTTCAATGAGTATTTTTCCATGGCATTAGTTGAGGACCCAAGTATAAGGCTTGATGATGTCATTCCCATAGCGCTAGATGAAGATCCAAATAAAAGGTTTGATGAATTTGTCCCCATTGTATTGGTTGAAGACCCAAATGTATCTCCAACAATTTGTGACGAAATTGGTGATATTTGTGGGACTGATTGTGATATGGAATATGCTATGGTAGATGTTCCCACAATAGATGTTTTGTTGACTATGTTAGATTTTTTTTGAGTGGTAGTTCCAACAGAAGTAGCATTGATGGTGTTTGTTGCATTTTGTGTGGTGGCACCAATGAAGGTATTGTTTGCATTATGTTGTGGTGTTGATTGGGGTTGACCAATTTGTGTAGTATGATCAGGAGATGCTTCCCTTAAGGTGTTAATATCGAACCCTTGTGGAAATTTAGTGCCTTGGTGTAGAAGCATGGCTAAGTATCTTTCTGAATCTTGCAAGATCAATTCATGTATAAAGGAAGCCACATTCGGGTTTTGGGTGGAATCTTCTAGGTCCTCCATGAACAGTTGTTTGTTTTTCATCTCTACATATAAATTGTTCAAAGGGATTGCATGATGAGGATGCAACGTTCATGTCACTGAAAGGGTTGATGAAAGATGTCCCCATTTTTGTGTTTAAGTTCATTTCATTAGAAAAGTTGTAGGGGTTGTTGCCTTGTCCAAAGGGGTCCATTTGTATTCTCTTCCTTTGGAGTCTAGTCTCATCCATATTATATTTGCTCAAATGGGGGAGGGATAATGACAACTAATTCTATGAATGGGAATGATATGACACTATGTTATTTATTTATTTATTTTTTGAAATAAGGAATACAATAGTAACAATGTTGTCTAAAGGGGATGCCAAATGCAAAGTGATAACGAGGACTAAAATGAATGGTGGGAGACTAAAGTGTTTTAAGGTGTGACAATGCAAATGCAAAGCTCTAAGGTGTAATCAATTTTGGTAGACTTTTAGGAAAGGATTACTAACCACTCAAAGCTTGGTCAATGTCTCAATTTGGATTAAGTAAAAGGACCTTTTGGTAGGACTAAGTGAAAATGACAAGATGACAAAGTGAGGTTTCCTAACTAGACTTCTGAGTTGGAAATATCTCACAAATGGACAAAGACTAAAGGATTGATTTTCACTTAGTCCAATGATAACCTACTTTTCAAGGCAAAGGTTTCACAAAGTATGGCAAGTTTTCCTATTCTAAAGTCTACAAAAATGAGGAACTAAGAGTTTTCTTATGCTGAAAATGATGATGGATCCTAAAATGAAACTAAAAATTTGCAAAGGTGGACCTATAGCAAAAGTTAAATGCAAGCTAAAAGATGCAATAATGTATGATTTGAGAAATTCCTTTTCTAGTTTTGAATAGAGACTATTGAGGAAAGATGTCTAGCAACAGATTGAAAGTGTTTGGTATCGGATTTGGATAGTGACAGTGATTTTTCCAAATGACAGGAAAATGCGTCGTTTCAGGTATCAAATGCGTTCTAGTGTCTCAAATGCATTTTAGTTTCAGCAGATGCATTGTTCGAGACTGTAGATGTGGTTCACCAAGTCAATTGTGTTGTTCTGTGAGACAAATGTGTTTTAGAATAGTTAGAAGTGTGGTTTCAAATTGCAGATGTGGTTCAAAAATTCCATTGTGTTGTTCTGTGTAGCAAGTGTGTTTTAGTTCAGGCAGATGCTTTTTTCTATTTGTCAAATGTGGTTTAGCAGGTTAGATGCATTGCACAGAGTCTAAAGTCTGGTTTCCTTGCAATTTTGGTAGATTTTTTAGATTGTTTCAGTTTGAATGTGTTTTTCCATATTTGTGAAGGATGTTTATGTGTTCATTGGTTCATAAAACACTTGGAAAACACATGATTTTGTCTTTGAATGTTGAGAACAAGCACAATGAAGACAAGCACAACCCTATGGATGGCAAGGACTATATCCACTGGATTCCCACTTGGATTTCTCTAGCCACACTTATTCTTAGTGGGTGACTTAGAAGCTTGGCCACATTGGCTCCCCTCCACGACACTCACTTCTCTGAGGCAACCAAGCTTTGAGTTCTCATGACTCTCCCATGAAAAAATCTTCACCTCTACTAAGAATTGGGAGAACGTGGGATGGCTTGACAATGACCGTTGCTGAACTAGCAAATAGAAAGGGATTTTAGCAACTACAGAAAAGGTTTTCAGTTCGGGCAACTGTTCAGGTGGCTATGCGTGAGGCAATATAAACTTGTCTGCATAAAAAATCTGCACTTGTAATGCTAAGTTTTCCATTAGGATTCACATTTGTATACCGGTCGAGAGTAGCTTGGCTAAAAAGCTTTGTTGTCAGTTTGAGTCGCCTTGGGGTGAGTACTTTTTTCCCACCAAGGAAGGCCCAATTCCTAGAGTCAATAACAATTTCTCTTGCACCCAGGATCGCACAAGTGTGCAAGGGGAGAGGATATTTTTATTATTGAATCAAGGTTACACAAATATAAACACACTTGTTCATTTTAATGCCCAAATTGAAATGTGGAGGTGGTAAAGTAACAACTCCTAAGTTTTTTTGTTTCTCCAGATCGCAGCAAGGCACAAGAGAATTGCATACACACTAAGAAGCTATCACTAAACCACAAGACACACCAAACACTTTTTCAATTTTAACCCAACTTAATGTGAGAGAGGCAAGATTCTTTTTAAGCCAATGCCAAGAAAATGAATGTAAATTTTAGCCTTGATGAGTTTGAATGCAAGTTGTGTTCATTTTAAACCCATGAGTGAATATGCATGATCATTTCAAACCATGAAATGTGAATGCAAGTTGTTTCTGGTTGTTTGTTTCCTTTCTTTAGGATTGTAAAATGAGTTATAAAATCATCAACAAACAAATGTTAGCATCTCCTTCTAGCTTGCCACATGCTACCAACAACATATTAGTAACCCAGAAGCCCTAATCTACTAACTCGAAAAATGAAATTTGGAAAATACTATAAAAAATTGAAAGCAAAATTTTACTACACAAATGCGTCATTCTATCTATCAGATGCATTGCAACATCAGATTCGTTGCTCGGGCTCACAAATGTATTGCAACAGGTCGAATGCATCCTTTGGGCTAGCAGATGTGGTTTGATATTGGGGATGTGTTGTTCCTACATGCAGATGTGTCGCAATGCATAAAATGTGGCTCAGAAAGTTGTGATTGTGGCATTTCGTACCTGTACCTACAAAAATAATGAAAAGTCGTATAGAAATCTGCAAAAAAAAAGTGTTTTGGCATTGGGTTCACCAATGTAACTAAGGAAAAAAGTTAGGTTAACATGAAATAAATTGCATAAACATAACCCTAGCTAAACAATGAAGTACAAAAGAGTAAAAATGCATAAAACAAAGAACAATCTCACCAAAAGTCTTCATGCCCTCCATGATTGACCTTCATTTCCCTTCTCCATTTGTTGCAAAATGATGTTTTCCCTCAGATTTTGATGAGCAAATATTGACCTATGACAATATCCTAAGCAAATATTGAAGGATTATACTATTGTTGCAATGTACTCAACAAAATGCAAGCAAGCCTAAAGTGTATGAAGTGACAAAATGAGGTTGAAATTGCCTTTTTTTTTATAGAAAAGACAATTTTAGATGAATGGCCAAGATTAGAGATTGAGAAATGCCCTAAGATCAAAGGCTACAATTAAATGTGACAACCAACAACTATGGTTAGGGAAACAGTAGGGTAAAATTTAAAATGAAGGGCCGAAATTTGATTTTAGAATGGTCAAGAATGCATGTGAGAAGGAGATATTGGGCAAGTAAAAAGAAAGACTACTAAAAAATAAAATAATAATTTAAAATTATTTGATTTTAAAGGTCGAAGGACCTTGGAATTAAAAAAAAATTAATTTAATTCAAAATTGGTGAGATCATGCACAAGAAATAATGATTTTAAATTATTTACTTGGAGGAAAAATAGAAAGGGGTAATTTTAAAATGTTCGACTCATTTAAAAATTAGAAAGCAGGATGGGCCAATTAAATAAATTATAGGAATTTATTTAATTATAGGAAGACATAAGGAATTAATGACGTATTTAAATAAAGTTTATTTATTTAAATAATCAAGAGGAAATAGTGGACAAATAATAATTAAATAAATTTAAGCATTTATTTAATTATAGAGAGACATAAGAAATTACCGACATATTTAAATAAAATAAATATAATTTATTTAATTAAAGAGTCATGAGGAATAAAATATATGAATTAATTAAATAATTGAGAATTCATTTAATTAATAGTTGAATTTGATTCATAGGACATAATTAAATATTTTAATTATGTTAAGAAGAAATATAGAGAAAATAAAGCTTGCAGGCCTAGGTCAATTTTATGTGTCTACACCCAAAACATTTGAAATCTTGTAAATTTAAAAATCCAAAAAACATTCAAAAATTTGTAAAGTTATCAAAACCCAAAAACATCCAAATCATTTCAAAAAATCTAAAAACATCCAAATCACATCAAAATCCCTAAACAACTCTAAAACTCAAAGAGTCAAAAACACTTGTCGAACTATGTCATCTTTGATCTTGAATGTAGGCAAGGCCATCATCGATGAGCCCCCAAGGCATTAGGTCAGTCTTTAGGAGTCTGTCATAATAAACTAACAGTCGATCAATGTTCATATGTCATCAATAAATAGTTACAAGTCAGAGTCATTCGAACTATGTTGTTTCTTCATGTATAACGTAGGAAAGGCTATCACTGATGAGCCATCGGGACATTAGGTCAATTTCCCCTTAGGTGGTGAAGGGGCACCTTTTTAAATTATGTAATTTTGGTCTAAACTTGAGTCTTTGGTGTTGTTGAGTATTTTTTGGTGTAATAAGGTTATAATAGACCATTTTCAATGTACTTAGAGTCATATGGGTTCAATCTTGCAAATGTAGTAAAATCTTGAAAATGTTGTCATAGTACAAAATTGCAAAAATGCAGAAGTGGGAAGTTCAATGGTCAAGAAGTTTAAATGGTTGTTTGAGTTAGTTGTGTTGGTTGGATTTTGGTGTGTAAGGTTTAAATATGCACCTCGCAAACTTTGAGTTAGGGTTCTGGAAGTGGATTTTGTTGAAAAGCAATAAGAAACCTCTAAATTTCTCGATGTTTTTAGTTAATTTTGCTGCTATAGGAATTGGTACAGTTCCATACTGAGCAATTATGTTCTAAAATGCATTGGACTTGGTGAAGAAATGAATTAACTAATTTTTAGTTTTGATTTGGACTAATTTCATAGAGTTTGAAGCATTTTACTAAGAACAGTCTGAAAACTCTATTTTGAGGGTTTGAAAGTGTAAAAATGGTATAAGAGACCATTCCACCAATGAAATTATTTAAAAATCAGTGGAATGGTGTTAGATAGGTTGTTCTTTCATGTTTATAGGTTTGTAGATGTAGGGAAGGAGGTTTGCAGCTGATATGATGATGCCCTAGGGTGAAATTCACATGTTTTCATGGAAAAAAGAAGCATAGGAGTAGGGTTTTATTGAAAAGGTGGTAGTAGGACATTCTAGTTGATAAAATATTTTTGTGAAGACATAATGTGATGTTTCTAGGGTGTTGGTGAAGATATTTGAGGTTAGGAGTATATAGTTTCAATAAACCCTCTTGTGAAAAAGCCTAAATAGGCCTAAATAGGGGTTTTGAGGTTTGGTGAGTTTATGGTATTTCAGTGGACAAAAATCATTGATTTAGACCTTATGTATCCTAGTAGAGGTCAGGGAATAAATATTTGTGATTAGGGAAGTGCTTAGAGGTAAGTTGCTTTGTAAAACATGGCTAATTGAGCCTCATTCTAGCGTAGCAACAGTTTTTAGAGGGTGTTGTTACAAAACAACCCTATCTCCTTTTTGGATATGTAAAAGAAGAGAATAAAGGGTATTTGAAATGATGAGTGGTTTGTGGGTTTTCAATTTATTTTGAAAGTTATGCTATTTTTTTATTGTTTGGAATGTTATAAGCAAAGTTGATGAAACTGTGAGAAAATACCAAGTTACGGTCTTCAAGGTCAAAAAGTTGTTCAAGAATGATTGAATTGGGATTGATATGACAAAATTTTCCTTGATCTGCATCAATTGTTATAAGAGCATAGTTTTTTATCTTTTGAAGGAAACAGGTTGAAGTTTGAAGAAGGAAAAGTGCAGTTTGAAGGACATTCCTCCTAATGGAAGTGGAGTCATTTCTAGGGAACTAAGGATGATGGAGGAGTCTCAAGAAGCAGTTTTTGCTAGACTTGCAGCATTAGAAACAAACCAAAGAAGAGGAAAGTTACTGAGAGGAAGAGGAAGAGGGTGAGAATGAAAACCCCCTCCAAGAGGAGTCCAAGGAGATGATGAGTTGGACCCTGATGAAAGAAGGATGGTTAAGATGTTGAAGGTTGTTAGAGCCTAAGATGCTTATGAGGTGAAAATAGATTTGTCAATGTATAGTGGAAAGTTGGATGCAAAAGAAGTGCTAGATTGGGTTGATGCACTGGACAATTACTTTGAATATAAGGAGGTAGCAGAAGAACAAAATGTAAAGTTTGCAAAGACTCCTACCCTAACCTGGTGGAACTATGTGTAGGACTTGAAAGAGTGAAGAATGGAAAATAAAAAATAAGTTCATGGGATAGGATGGTGTCAAATATTAAGAGTCAATTCTTGCCAGGTGATCATGCAATTCAAACATTTAGGAAGTTGCAAAACCTCGAGCAAAAGGAAATGGATGTCATGGTCTACACAGAGGAGTTTCACAAGTTGAGCATTAGAGTAGGTCATGTTTTGGATGAAGTTGAGAAGATAGCAAGGTATATGAATGGATTGAGATTTCAAATTCAAGATGAAATGAGTATGGCTACTCCTAGAATAGTTGAAGAATGTTTTCAGTTGGTTGTTAGAGCAGAAGATAAGTTAAAAAGAAGGCAAGAGAGACAAGGTAAAGGTAGAATAAACAATGTTAGAGGTAGAGGTTCACTTTCCAACTCAAGGCAGTCCTACAAGGATCAAGAAGATGCAAGTAAAGGTCAAGAACAAGTTGTTGATCAAAGAGGTGGATTTAGACCTGTAGTGGATCAAGTCTTAGAGGAAGATTTGGTGGACAAGGTAGAGGTTCAAACACATTTTCAGGAAGATGTTATCATTGCAATCAATTTGGCCATCAAGCATGGAAATTTCCTAAGAAACAACCTTCTACTTCACATGGTGGTGAAAAGAGAGTTCAATTGGTGCAAGAGGAAGATGATGGTGAGAGTGTAAACTCTCTAATGCAATATGTTGCTCCAAAAGTTGGATAATCCTTAATGGTTAGAAGAACACTCCTCAAGGCATCAAAGGAGTAGGAACCAAATCAAAGAGAACACTTTTCAAGACAACTTGCAAGTGCATGGGAAAGGTATGTAAAGTTGTAATAGATTCAAGGAGTATTGATAATATGGTGTATATTGAAATGGTTGAAAAAATTAAGTTGGAAAAGATATCACATGATACACCTTATAAGGTTTCTTGGTTGAATGAGAGTCAATCTGTTTTGGTGAATGAGCAAGCTTGGGTTTGGTTTAATATAGGTGGCTACAAAGATAGGATTTTGTGTGATGTGTTTCCTATGGATGTGTGCCACTTGCTACTAGGGAGACAATGGCAGTTTGATAGACATGCAATATTTGATGGTAGGAACAATACTTATGAGATTGAGAAGGATGGAATCTCTTTTACATTGACTCCATTGATAGAAGATGATAAGGGACAAACTAAGGTAGCTAAAGTGATAATGTTAGGATAAAAGGAATTCATCAAAATAGAGAAAGGAGAGGATATGATACTTGCAACCACTATCAAGCATGGTGATACTAAAACATCAGATTTGAAGATTGATTCAATTTTGGAGGGAAAAGAATTCATAAAAGTAGAACAAGAAGACAAGCACCTTGCAACCATTTCAAAGCATTGGAATGTTGAGACAATAGGTACAAAGCATGATTTTCCTTTGGAAGGAAATGATAATGAGTTAATGATAAAATATGATATTGAGAAGGTGAAGGATGAATTGATTTTAGCAATTCAAGATTGTCTTAAGGAGCACATTGCTACAAAGGTAAAAGAGGTATTGCATTCATTTTTTGTACAAGGAGGTGTGGGTCATTATTTTATATCAAAATTTAGTTTGTATGGAGAGGCAACAGTTGTAAGTGCATCACAACAGATGGAAGCGGTGGAAGAAAAAGGTGGAGAGTTTTAGGAGGATTACAAAGGAAAGAGGGAAAATTCAAGCATGCATCAAAAGTGAAGAAGAAAGAAACTCATGACAAGGATGGAGTAGGTACTGTAGCAGGTAAAGGAGCAGGTTTAATGCCAGTTTCAAGTGAAAGACAAATTGATCATTAATCATCTACCAAATAAACTTCTACAGTTGAAGCATGGTTTGAGTGCCAAAGAGTTCAACAAGCCTAATGATGATGCTTGTTTTTAGTTTTTTGATCAATGGAAGAGATTTCCTAAGGAAGTAAGCACTTGGAGAGAAGAGTCTAATGTGGTCAAGCACAATCTTGTGTTGTCACATGGTCCTCAAGGGACTTGAGTCAAATTTTTTCCTAGGTGTATGGTGCAGCGACACCTTGTTAAATTGTGCAATTTTGGTCTAAAGTTGATTCTTTGGTGTTGTTGAGTCTTTTTTGGTGTAATAAGGTCATAATAGAAAATTTTCAATGTACTTAGAGTCATATGGGGTCAATCTTGCAAATGTTGTAAAATCTTAAAAATGTTGTCATAATGCAAACTTGCAAAAAATGCAAAAGTGGGAAGTTCAATGGTCAAGAAGTTTAAATGGTTGTTTGAGTCAGTTGTGTTGGATTTTTTTTTGTGTGTAAGGTTTAAACATTCCTCACAAACTTTGAGGCGGGGTTCTAGAAGTGGATATTGTTGAAAAATAATAAGAAACCTCTAAATTTCTATGTGTTTTCAGTTAATTTTGTTGCTGTAGGCATTGGTATGGTTCTATATTGAGAAATTATGTTCTAAAATGCATTTAACTTGGTGAAGACATGAATTAAATGCATTTTGGTTTTTTTTTGGACTAATTTCATAGAGTTTGAAACATTTTATAAGCATTTTACTAAGAATGGTCTGAAAACCCTATTTTGAAGGTTTGAAAGTATAAAAATGGAATAAGAGACCATTCCATTGATGAAATGCTTTGAAAATTGATGGAATGGTGTTATATAGGTTTGTAGATGCAGGGAAGGAGGTTTGGGGCTAATATGATGATGCCCTAGGGTGAAATTCACATGTTTTCATGCAAAAGAGAAGCATAGGAGTAGGGTTTTGTTGAAGAGGAGGTAGGAGGAAATTCTAGTTAATAAAATATGTTTGTGAAGACCTAATGTGATGTATCTAGAGTGTTGGTGGAGATTTGAGGCCAAGAGAATATAGTTTCAATAAACCCTCTTGTGAACAAGCCTAAATAGGCCTAAATAGGGGTTTTGAGGTTTGGTGAGTTTATGGGTATTTCAATGGACAAAAATAATTGATTTAGACCTTATGTATCCTACTAGAGGTCAAGGAATAAATATTTGTGATTGGGAAAGTCCTTAGAGGGAATTTTCTTTGTAAAACAAGTCTAATTAAGCCTCATTCTAGCATAGCAACAGTGTTTAGAGGGTGTTGTTACAAAACAATGATTAGTTCCACAAAGGATATAAAGTCATGGAAAATCCTAGCACAGGGAATTGGACATTCCATTAGGTGACTAACATCTTCTTATGGTCATTCATTTACATTGTCAAACCAGAGCGTATACTTGAAATGGAGCGACATTGTATGTGCACTAAGAACTAGTTTCATCATAATTTATCAGAAATAAATTCTTGGAAAGGAATTCTACTTATGCTGCAGGGAATGTAATGTAAAGTATTCTTAACTTAAGCATAACTTAATCAAAGCATAAATCAAACAACTATTACTAAGAAACAAACTATGAACTGGCCCTATGCTGCAGGAACAAACACAGGGATGGATTCCTGATGCTGCAGGAACAATATAAGACCGAGTTTGCTGAAACTTCAAGAATGAAATCTAACTTATAATAAATAGAAGATAAATAACTAACTACAGATACTCACTAAGTGGGCCCCCTTAGCAAGCATCAACCAGTTATGCAAGAATTGAACTCAAAACTTCATCAACTTTTATTCATAAACTTGGAATCATATACATTGATTGCTCTGCTTATAAGAAAACTAACACAAAACACTGTCTCTCATTATAATACTAACTTTTTTTACACTCTGTTGCTCACTCGCACAGGAGGAGAACTTATTTATATTAGAAAAGCAACTAACTACCTAACTCAAATAGAGAAAGACGTGGACATAAGTGCATCCAGAAACTGAGGAATAGACTTCTCAATGAAGACATATCTGTTCAACATGATTAAGACAGAATTTAGTATTCCACTCTTCCTAGATTAGTGATCATTTAGATTTCCTCCCAATGACCCGATCAGAGAGTCTTTGTTGGAACAACTTCCTCAATGCCATGCTGGAAGTGGACTTTACTGCAGGGTCGAGATTCGCTGTGCTTGACTCGTTCATGCTCCCTTCAACAACCTATGATGCACATGGTGACAGAAGTGAAAGAAAGCATATGTGGAAAATAACATGATACACATTAATTAATCACATATTGAATCCATTTCATTATCCAAAACAACATGCATTATATCATTTGTTCATTGCTAAGGTCAAACATGGTAATTAAGCTCCTGAGACACTTTAAAGGTTTGTAGGAATATAAGAATGTATTGCTTTCACCAGATACTACCCATTTTTTAGATAAAAAGCCTTTAATCAAAGAGTTAAAACAACCATTAGCAATATAAGAGTAGGGATATTAAAAATACATCATAATACTCAAATTATGAGCATATTTTGAGCTCATCATTTCCCCCCTACTTATCCTATTGATGGTCCTCCAGCATTAAGCTTCCTAGTTGTTTCTCTAAAATCCATAGGAGTAGCATGGCCTTGTGATGAAGTTCCAAATTTGTAGTAGAATCCTCTAAATTTTTTCCATCTCTCGTACCTGTGGGTTTATGTATTCTCATTAACATCTGTAGCCTGATAAGGGTAAAGTGGCCACATCAGAACTGGAGGTCAAAATGTTATTGGTAGCCATAACTCAAACCTCTTCTGAAGACCAAGATGCATGTACTTCTCTGTCCTTCTAAGGGCTGCTTTAAAGTTCAGGGGGCTATGAGGCTCAAATTTCC
>VDFB02252616.1:121021708-121035095 GCA_007258455.2 Sequoia sempervirens
TATATTTTCCTAAACCTAATTATTTAAATTCACACTGTAATAACAAAGTAAACATATATATTTAATCTCAAAAGAAAAAGTAAATAAATAAATAACTAGCACAATCTAAACCTTTCCAGATTTAAAACATTTACTTAATGTTGTTATATATATTTAACTGTGTAGGGTAAAGATCATGTAATGTTAATACCTAAATGTGTTTATTACTAGAATCTTGGTGGTAATTTTCTTTTTAATAAACATACTCTAAAACCATTGAAGAAGACCTTATTTATAGGCTACAACTCACCAAAAAAAAGATAGGAACAATAAACACTAATTCTACAGACTAAAAACAAGACTGGTTTGAATAATAAAAGCACTTAAATTCAGAATTGAAGGTTTAGTTGGTCAACTATTTCTTAAAACAAATCTATTGAATATGTATCCATATGAATACTGTTGTATACATGACTTGGGTTTCTTTCCCTATCTTATGGATCGAGAGAAACCTAAT
This sequence comes from Sequoia sempervirens, assembly GCA_007258455.2. Taxonomy (NCBI): domain Eukaryota; kingdom Viridiplantae; phylum Streptophyta; class Pinopsida; order Cupressales; family Cupressaceae; genus Sequoia; species Sequoia sempervirens. The sequence continues at coordinate 121,022,205 of VDFB02252616.1, forward strand.
AATACAAGGAAACAAAATAAAATTACCTAGTGGGTAGTTCGTGAAGGAAGAAAAAATGCAGAGTCTATTATAGGATTTATGGTTTCATCCAGTTGAAGAACTCCCCCCCAACGCAAAGCAGCTTTTAACATTTTAACCCAGAAAAATTACCTAGCCCAAAACAACTCCCAACTATATTCACAAAATTCTCTTTAGTTTCGAGAACACAAACATTACAGATGACAAGTTTCCTAATTGCATGTGCATACACTTGTCATTTACCTTTATCTTGTTTTATCACCTGTTGGTAACTTCTGACGCAAAATCTTACTACAATAAATTTATTAAAAATTAAGGGTAACACTTTTAATTATTATTTTATTACTGTGAACATTTATTCACCCTTTTAAATTTAATAACCACGATACTTTCATAATGATAATTTTAATTACTTTTAATTTTAAATTACCTTTATGAGATTTTAAAGTTGTCTCAAGATTTTACGTAAAATGTCAAATTTAATATATTTGTTCAATACTTCTTTATCCTATATATTTAAATTTAAAAATTACGTTATTAATAATTATATTAACATTCTATTATATTTTATTTAATTATTCATTGTTTAATAAATAATAATAATAATTTTGAATCATTATAACATAACTAATTAATTTAATAATTAATTAACCACATTCTTTTAATAATCTAATTTAATAATTAACTAATCAACAATGTTCACTTAATTGACGATTTAATTAAATCACATAATACTTGAACGACATTTAAAACTCAACACCCCGAAAACAACTATATCATTAAATTAAAACAATGTTAAATGACTAAATCAACATGACTTCACAAATCACAAACAAACAACTTACTTATAGGTCACGAAGGGATAAAAGCGGAGAGGCACTACACAACAAAAGAAGCATTGGTCGGTCTTGACATGAATGCTGGTATAGTACAGGTGCCTACTATCTCTAAACATAGTTGCGAGAGCTATAGTGTTATGGGGTAGCCAAGCACCCCATCGTTCCTTCACTTATCAAGTTTGGGTGTTGCAGACCAAATCTTTATTCTCCTCAGTTTCATCGCCTGCACGTGGTATTTGGAGGATGAGTTGTAGGGGCGTTGGAGGAGACCAATGACCAGAGGAAGCATTCTTCAGAGGAAAGCGCAAAATCTTTGCAAGAGAAAAATGGGAAGTGGAAAATAGAAGAGGAAGGGAGAAAAGGTCAAAGACATAAGATCTAGATTCCATTTGCGAGTTGCATATTCATGTAAGTAAGTTCCTTTAGCTGTATAGAATAACTTTTTGCTTGTTCTACATTCATAGCATCCTTGAGAAAACACTTCATTTTGGAGTTTGAGCAAATAGTCTTGTGCACTTCAATATTTCTACATTTCACATTCATGGTGACTAGGGGAGTTTTATTCTTTTACCCCCTCTACCTAGTTAAGCTTAGATTCATAATCGCACCTTGTTCTTAAGCTCCCATATTGGCTTAGGCAGAAGAGGGTAATAACTGAGATCATTTCATTTAGTATTTCTCTGGTCTATGGCATTTGCATGGAGGTTCTATAGGCCTTGCGACAAGCATATTTTGCCCATATCCTACAGTTTAATGCATTCCTGAGCCCACATTCTTTGAGTCTTCTGTCAATAGTTCACGCGCCTAGTTTATGCTTCTGCATTTTGCTGTTAATTGCTATGGAATACGTCTTTACACCTGCACATTGCAATTTCTTGAAAGTTTCTAAATCCTTTTTACCAAATTCATCCTGGGCGTACCCTACAATTATTTCATTCTATGAGATCACATCTCTTTGAGACATTCTGTCAAACAGTTCACGTGTCCTGCCTATGCTTCCACATTCTTGCATTCATGAACTCATTCAGTCGAATTGTTCTCACGCCTAGCCTGTGTTTCATTATTTTACATGCATGTCAACTTAGGAAGTTGCAACTACAACCTCTAACGAATTTCCTCTAGCCTATATGCATTGATGGTTTTCCATACACTGTTCCAAAGCTCCGCACACCCTGTTTCAAGCGCCCACTTAGGCGTGGGTAGGCATGATGATGGCAAAGGCTATGGAGTTTGACTTTGTGCCTACTGTTTGCATATGCTTGAATGCTTTAAAATTCCCTTTTTTTTGTTGGTGTTTGATGTATCCTCTATTTTTATTGGAATTTTTGATGGCAGCGTTGCGTTTCGCATTCAGACCGAATGCCCTTTGATCCTACAAGCCGTTTTAGTATGCGTCTAGGGTCTGTGACTTAACTGCGTCTAAGGATACCTGGTATATTTTCTTTTAGTCTCCTGCGTTCCACTTGATACTCTAATCTGTGGTTTTGTCTCACCATTTTACCCACGATAGAGAATTCAGAGAATTCTTTTCTACTTATTATGTACACTTTTAACCAGACCGCAAAGATGTATACATATAGCAAGGCCGAGGAGATATAACAAGGCCAAAGAAATGTGTACTTTTACGGGACCGAGGAGATGTACGTCGGTATTAGACCAATATTCTAATACTATCTTGCCTTTTATTATATCTAAGATGTTTATATCTGTCATTAATCCAATTGATCCACCTAGGGAACTCTAATGGGATATAGCAGATAATATCAATGATTAGGATAGTGATGAATCCTATTTATCTTGTTATTACATTTAGATTGTAAAGTTTCATTTTAAGACATAGTATAAGGTTTCTTTTAATCTAAGCAAACTAAAATGATATTGAATATCCTTGGAACACCAAGACATGATCATAGTCTTATATATTACATTTGTGTTTACTTAGTATAGAATTTGAAAATTAAAATTAATAGCATACAATTCGTGTGGTCTTTTTAAATGTATAGTGCTTAGTAAGTAATTATATATATATATATATATATATATAGGCATAGAAATATATGTGTTTACATAGGTAAGAATATTCAAATAATGTTGCTATTTGTATTTTGGAATATTGTATTTAAATATGCATTATATTATATATATATAGATATCATGATTATAATAAGATATGTCTACATGCTATGGTGGAAGATGAGAGCAACTATTATTTTGTGACTACTTCATTTAGACAAGTAGATTGGAAAATTAAATATTTTAAGAGATTTATTTAATTGTATTAAGAAGTTAGAGGATTTAATCTAACGAATCAGATAACATTTGTCAATGTTGAATTCTCTTAACCCATTTAACAGATGAATGATATTTTGTCATATGAGGGAATGTAAATAGGAAATAATATTTAATTGTTACTTATGTTCAAATGCATATCATGGTAGCAATGTTTACATATTATATTAGCATGACTTGAGTGATCCTCTGAATGAGATTTTAATCAACAGTTGATCCGGTGGACATTTTTGAAAATAGAAGTGTCTCATTTTCTCCAAATTTGCACCATCGAGAAGAGCTCAGCGATCCTGATTTCAACTTCGAATGGAGCTAAAGTCGGATTTGCATGAGTTAGCAGTCAAACCTCAAAACCGGTCGAGGGAGCATCCGGAAGCTAAAAAATGGCGTCGTCAAAAATCAATGAAACTAGTGTCATCGCGAAGAGCTCGTCGAGACGATTCCGACGGTGTTCGTTTCGTCAAAATCGGACATCGTATGCTCAAGATGCAGCTGGTCAAACTTTCATGTTGACTTGGTGGACTTGAAGGTACAGTGATGACGTCATCATCCGTACTGCTGACGTCAGCATGCGGTACGAAATCCGAAATGGACCAATCCGAAGTTGACACGTGGCAGTCCGTACGGTCCGTACAGGTCGACGTGGCATGATGATATGGCAGGTGACGTCAGCAAGGTCGACGAATCGGGCGTTGACACGTGTCCTCCGTACACACAGTCAGCATATACGTGGCACACAGGTGGCAGTGACGTGTTTTGCTAAGCCAGTCATATTCTGCCACGTGGCAGTACAGTCAGTGCCAATGTGGAGGTCGAGTCAGATTGACTAGCAAATCATGTGGTGACACGTGGACACAGAGTCAGCAATGTGTCATTGTCCAGTCAGCGGCTTCAGCAAGTCATGTTTCGCCATGTGGCGAGTTCTCGGTGTGCCACGTGTTTCTGTTTTCCTCAAGCGCCGGGTCGGTTGATTTCGTTTGCAAAATTTTTGGGTGGTCGGTATGGGACTCGACCTCATAACCACCCGTATACGAGATTTGCGGTTGACCGTTCGACCACAACACTGGCCGCTAACTATAAATATAGTCAGTTGTGGTTTGTTATAAAGTTTGCGAGGATTGGCTATTAAAAGCCAGCGGCCGGGTTGGAACCCGCGACCGCCGGCCGAACAAAATATTGATTAGCCAATATACCACCGATGGTGGTCTATCTATTGTATGTGTTCGGTTTGTTTTGATCAATGTTTCAAACCGATTCCCTTTTAATTTGAAACAAACCCCTATAATTTGAAAATAAAACAAACAAAGATCCTTTTAAGGATTCAAAAATAAACCACCTCAACTGTAAAAGCCCGAAATGAATAAATAAAGGGCTAAAATAAAGATTAAGGGGGATTTTTGAAGATTGTTTATATGTAAAAGGGAGATTTTTGCAGATTTTTATGTATTTTGGAGAAATAAGGTGGATTTGGAAAATATTCTCAAATCAATTGGTTGAAGGCCAATTTGAGCAAATTATTTGTATAAAAAGGGGGCTTGAGGTGAGGATTGAAAACAAGTTTTTTTTTCAGGTTGAAGTCTTGATGCTGAGATTGACGAAAGAGAGGTCTTGTTGAAGAATTTTCAAGCCATTGTTGAATGTCGGAGCCCTGTTATGCTGCCGAACTGATGGTCTTGGTGCATCAATTGTAATCGATTTTGGAGTTAATCGGATCGGTCTCTCTATTGGAGTGGACCCGGAGACGTAGTCACATTCTGTGACGAACTCCGTTATCAAGCATTGTTTGCACTTCTCTTCTTCTCTCTTCTTTCTGTCTCTCATTTCTTTTCTTTCTGTTATAATCACCTTGATTATGTTCTTTATGTTATTTCCTTAAGTTAATTTTGTTTAATTAACTTGAAATAAACATGTAAAAGCATTGTAAAAGTTAAACATTTAAACTGCAATCTAGTCTAGATCCTACAATCATCAACCGTAGCTCATACTCTAGAACTTGGCTTGCTAAGAGGCTGGTTGGGTTAAATAGGATTATTGTCTTCAAGTAATTAGACAAGATTGCATTTGTAGGAGAAATTGAAAATAGAATTAAATGTGAGCTATCATACTCTTGAACTCTCTTGAACAAGAAGTTAGATTATCAACAAGAACTTGTGATTATAAGACAAGATGCACCCATTGATATAGTAATAGAATAATGGGTGAAATAAATGATCTAATCACTTCTATAGATATTTAGAATGAGATTTACATGAACAAATCAATTCTATTAAAAGGGAATTCATTTTCATTTAGAATATTCTTTTAGATTCTTGAGAGTGAGTAAAGTGTTCATCATAGACCATAGAATGATGGATAAGATTAAATAGATACCTTTAAAATGGTAATACAACATATTGTTATACGTCCAAGAGGTGTTTACCTATCAAGATGTTGGATTAGATGGTGAGTGAGAAGTTGGAAGGGTCCTAATCTTGATGAAGTCATTAAATTAATAAACCTTAGACCTTTAACATTATTGCTTAATCATCACTCAAAGCTATAATAGAAGATGAGATGAATCTTGAAGGATGAATTAGATGGGTGTACATACACTGGTTGTGCTTATGAACCTTCATATGTGTATAAAATGTTAGTGTGCGAGTTGGTGTAATCTATGAAGATTCATTCTAGAAATAGAATGATCGATTGATGAAATTTTGATTATTTTTATTCATGAAAGTAAAGTAGTTCTTAGTCTTGCACCCTTCTAACTTCCTTATCACATGGACATGACGAATAGGTAAATATAGCATAAAGTTTAAAAGTAAGCTATGCCATCTTAATTTAATATTACATATTTCTCTTTCATGCTTATACCAACTTATTTTATAATGGAACTGCCATCTTCCTTGATAAGTGCATATAAGAAGATTATTGTATATTTTTCTTGAATCAATGCTTTTATGGAATACAACATGGTTGATTTGATTGTTTGTTTGTGGGTATTTAGTGACTGGGTATCTTGTGAGGAGAAAATAGAGGTCTCCCTTGGATGCCCATTTGGTGGTTTTCAAGATTGACTATTGAGGTTGGTTTCGATCTTGAGTTCGTATCATTGTTGCCACTTTTTCAAGGTTAACACAATGTATTAGTAATTTTGTTAAAGTCTTCTAGAGGCTTGGGAAAACCATGTTGTAGCCCAAGTATATGAGATGATCTTGTAATCTTGATTGATGTGAAATTTGAAGTGCTTTATTGAGGGGATTTTAGCCATGCACTATTTATTTCCTTTATGGTTGATCCTTCGTGCGGGTTGTTCATGGCTTTCCTTGATGTATGTTCTTGTTATGATATTTATGCATAGTTTCCCTATCGATTCAAATGGGTTCTCTAGTTGTACAAGGGGGAGTGGCTTCTAGTGGGGACCGGTGCACAAAGCAGCGTCTAGGACAACCCATGTGGGAGTTTTATAATCAAGTGGTAATTAATTAATTAGGGGGTTGGGTAGAATTTCACCTTAACTAAGATAATTGGATGCCTCAGCCATTCTTGTAGCACTCATTTAGGCTAAGGATGTGTTGGGAAGGCTTGTTCGGCAAGACCAATGTCCTTGTCTCCACAAGAGGATAATTGGTCCCACATGTGTCACCCTATGGGGCTAGCACCTAGTGAGAGGCTTTCAGGACAACCATAGATGGGGGTCGGCATCTAGGCTATTAGGATGGCCGACATCTAGAATATTAGGACAAATCATGCTAGGACCATACAATGACACTATCCCCTGCTACAACCTTGCAAAACTTTACTCATATTTTCATTTTATGATTGTGTGCCATACTGTCATTTAATGTTGTTCTGTACTAGTTGCTTTTGTTGTGGAGTCTTGGTTGCCTTGCCTACTTGGTTATCTTTTGTTTGTGGAGTCTTGTTAGCCTTCTCTACTTGATTGTTTATGTTGTGGGTCCTTCTTGTTATCTCCTAGCATGGGGGGTGGGCCTTAGGGTCCACATGGTCAGGTGGAACATGCTATGCACCCCATTGGGTTCTTATTTGAGGATCATGATGTGTAGAGTTGAACCATTTGTTGCGACTCCAAAATTGTACCAAAGCTGGAACAAGTATTGATGATTTGTATCCATTCATGCTAGTTGTAACACACTATGTCATTGTTGTATCATTCCTGTTTAAGTTGGGAAGCACTATTGTACCATTCAAATATTTGTAAGATGTAATCTCATTTGATAAATGTAATGTATCTATTCTCAGTATTATCTTGTGATCTCCTATGGTTGTTCATCTTTTGCAAGTAATGATGTCATGTTACCCCAGAGGATCAGTTTGATATTGTTTGTGTAATGTATCATTATAAGTATTGTATGTAAATATTACATTAAATGTTAGTTCCTTTTAAATAAAAAATTTGTGCTATGATTGCTTGATGTTAAGTTGTCCTTCACGGTTTGCATGGTAGGGCATTACATTCTTTTTATATCATCAATGTTACCTTTCCACAAGAAGTTTTTAATGGGATTTTCAAAATTTAAATGATTGTTTTAGGTGCTTTCAAAAAAACCAAGTAATTACTGGGAATTATTGCTAAAATAGATTTAATCATTAAAAATTGACTTGAAAGAGAAATCCATCTAGCTTTCCAAGACAATATTCTTTCTTTGATTCTTTCTATAACTTTCCCCCAATATGAAGCTTTATTTGCACCCATAAAGTAAGGCATACCCAAATATGAGCAAGGAAGATCTGCCATTTGAAATCCTAATAGTTCCACTATCTTTCTTGTAATGGTCACTCTTGTGTTAAATACATATATCTTGAACTTAGATGCATTTATTTTTTTCCTAGATGCAAATGAATATTTATGTAGGATTTGATTTACTTGATTTTCTTCCTTAATTGAAGATTTTCCAAATAAAATAGTGTCAACATCAAATAATGAATGATTAACCGAGATGCTTGTGTGAGCAATTGAAATACATTTCCATAACCCATGAGAATGGACTTTTTGAACTAATCTACTCAATGCTTCCACCATTATAATGAATAAGAATAGTGATAGAGGATCCCCTTGTTGAACCCCTTGTGTTGAGCAAAAAACCCAACTGGAGATCCATTTATGATGATTGAACATTTTTCCTTGAACAAGCATGAGAGGATCCATTTACACCATTTATTTCTAAAGAAAAATTTATATAAATCTTGAATAAAAAAGGCCCAATCCACCCTATCATAATATTTCATCTATCATAATATTTCATCATGTCCAATTTAATGATAAAGTTATTAGTTTTGATAGATTATAATATCTCATGTCCCACCAAAGCTCCTTCACCTATCTCCCTTCCTAGCACGAAGCCACCTTGTTCTTGTGATATGATTTTTCCTATGAAAGGCTGGAGTCTAAGGTAAATTATGGCTTTTGTAAAAATCTTATAAATTATATTACACAAAGAGATTGGCCTAAATTCTGCAAATGACTTGGGGACATTCAATTTTGGGATAATTGTTGTGTTATGTTGAATTTATTTAAAATGGCCCATGTTCTTCTTGATTCTTCTAATGCCCTTAGAAGATCTATGCCAATGAAGTCCTAACACTTTTGGAAGAATAGAGTTGTGAATCTATTAGGCCTTGGAGCCTTATCTAGTGGCAAGGTAAACACCACTTTCTTTAATTCTTCAAGGGTGAATGGATTCAATAAGTAGTAATTATCTTCTTTAAGAATTAGCTTTGGTACAACTTCTAATAGTTCTTTTCCATCCTTATTAGCTATATGTGAATGAAAAAAAAAAATTACACCGTCCTTATGAATTTCCTCTTCCTTAGTGAGCAGTGAGCCAATGGAGCTATCTTGAATTGTGAAAACAAAATTTATGGACTTAATCTAAGTTGATATATGAAAAACTTAGTATTATAATATCCTTCTTTTAACCACAACTCTTGAGACTTTTGTCTCCAATATACTTCTTCTCTTTCAAGTAACTCTACCCATTATGATTGTATCTTTCTCTACTGCTCAAAGATGATAGCATCCAAACCTTAAGAAATAATTTGTTCATTGATTATTGTTAAATATATGAATACCTTTTCCTTTTTCTCAAATATGCTCTTAAAGACACCTACATTCTAATATTTAATTTTTTGTTTAACATGCAGATTTTTAGAGAACTGATAAATTTTAGATCCTCTTGTATATAGAGCACTTACCCACCATTAATGGAGAAGGGGAAAAAATTATGGATGCCTAAATGATATATTTTCTAATGTGAAATACAGTTTACACTTTGAGAAAGGGGTTGTAACTATTGTATCTAAAGATATTACATAATAATATTACCTTGAAAAGGGTAAGATCTTAGATGATAGGTTATTCTTCCTTGAAAATCAACTTGGCCAAGATAAGAACCTATCCAACCGCTCCATAATTTTTAGAAAATATTTTCTATGATTTCTCCATGTATACTTTCCCTTTTCAAGCAATATGTCAATTAAAGCATTATCTTGAATGAAATATTTAGAATCCTCCATTACTTTGCGAGGTGGGTAAATTCCTCCTTTCTTTTCTTGCAGTGATGTAATTGCATTAAAATCACTAGCTAGTATTGCCTTTTCCTCTTCTATATCATCCACAACATTTGTAAAGGCATCCCACGGTATTTTTTGTCAACTATTGAAGTCGAGCCATAGAAATTTATCAACCAAAATTTTAAATCAAAATTTGATACCTTCATTATTTAATGTTGCACACATTTTTGGATTAGATTGTGTGAGAGTTTTTTGCAATCTAATCCAGAAATATGTGCAACATTAATTGATATGGATTGTGGAAACTTGATATAATTAACCTTCATTAGTTTCCAATTTCTTTCTTTTCTAATTGATTCAATAGTAACCATTTTAGCATTCCATAAAGTTATAAGACCCCTAGATGCCCCCTTGAGTAGGTGAGTGAATTAATTTCCACTTTTCCCATTTATGAATTGATGAACTATACATGACATTAGATGTTTTAGTTTCTTGAAGAACTATGAGATCATTCTACAAACATCTAATTGGTGCTTTATTTGATCTCTTTTGTGAGGATCATAAATGCCCCTAACATTCCATGATATTAACTTCACTGCATTTGAGGAGAGGAACATGATCTCCTCAGATGCTTGTTTGCAAAGACTATAACATTCTTATCTAATATTGTTTTCAACCCTGCCACTATCAATTCCTTTAGCTTAGTCATATGGGACTTCCTTCCCCTCTTCCAAGGTGACTTATTGACTATGGATTGACTGCTATGTTTCTACGATATTGAGAGAGTCTAAGAATAATCAAATTCATCTACTTCCCTGACTACTTCCTCTAAAATTTCCTCAACCTTTTTAGGTCTGTCTATAGATGGTCTACAAGGAGTTTCAAAATAATTCAAAACACACTCCTCCCCTTCTACCTCTTGTGTGATTTCATCAATCAATTTAGACCCCTCAAAAGTAATTATTCTATCCACCCATTCATCTAGGTTACCTTCCTCTTCCAATAGTTTAAAACTCATAAGATCAAGTATGTCAAAGTTGATAGGAAATGACAATATTTTATGTTCTACTTGAAGCTCCTACTGCTCATTTCTATCCAATTGGATCTCTTCTAGTTCTAACATACTTACAGGGGGTATGTGCATGATCATCATGGAAAAATAGGCCCTTAAATGGCAAAAAATTCAAAAAAATTAGAGTTAGGCAACTTGACGTAAAAATTTGAATAAGTTATATATATTATTTCAAAAATATGTAAGAATAGAATCTGTAGAAAATTGAATGTAGTTTCTAAACTACTAGCTTTTAAAAAATTTAAAAAAAAATCTATTTGGTGAAAATTTAAAATTTAAATGTAGTAGTACTTAAGTTTCAGGGAAAGAATAAGAAGTAGGTGTCTGTCTGACCACCCTAACCACAATAAAATGATAATATTTTTTTATAATATTTTAGATATAAGTAGAGGACTCATGTCCCAATGTGATACATTTTTTTTGTAATTTTTTTCCAAGTAAATAATTAATTATGAAAATTTTATTACAACTTTTAAAAAATATAAAAACTTGTATGTCTGACCACCTTAACTTGGTCAAAACTTTATGAAATTCATTTTTTCTTTTTTTAATCCTATAGTATACGAAGCATAGAACATGATCCAATTTTTGGATTCAAAAAATGTGATACCGTTTGAAAGCTATAGATGTTTTTCAATCAGCCTATCAATCAAGACTTTAGTTGTAATTCAAATAGAAAATGAATAATAATTACTTATTAAAGTCAAAGTAAGGAATAATCTATATTGGTGGAAAGTTGAGAATATCCTTTAAAAAAAAATTCATTTCATCAATTTTGGATGAAAAAAATGTCGTCATCCACATACCCATCATATTGCCACTTTTTGGCCCATCATGATCCTACACATACCCAGGGGGCAGATTTTGAAGGTGTTTGAAAGACCTTGCACCAAACATCAAGGACTTAACAATCATTTCTAAGTGTTGCATAGAGATAGAAGGGATAGAAGGGGTGTATGAATGAAGTGAATGTGATTTCCCAAAAACCTTGTGCAAGAAGCTACTTTCCCTTAACCAAGAATTATACAAGGAAAAAGACACTTGTTTAGCCCCTTTCTTTGCTATGAGAGTAATTATAGGTTTATTCACTTTGTCATGTGACATGCAATCCATTGCATTATCTGTGCGGAGTGGTTTCTTGTTGAGATCCTTTGATACAACTATTGGACGCATAAGACTACGTGAAATATTAGTTCCTCGTTCCCTTCTACCTTCTAAATCTCTTGGAAATAAATGCTAAAATGTCCCACACTATGGCATTTAGAACACACATTTTTAGGTGTTTTAATTAAAAAAAAAAAAAAAACTTTTTTCCTGTATTTAGATGTTATAAGAATTTGTTTGGGGAACTCCTTTGTAGCATCCAATAGTACACAAACCTTAATTGATTTAGCTAGATTTCTAAAAGAGACATAGTCATGCTTTAGGAAAATTCCCATGTGATTAGCCAAAGCTTCAACTATTTCTATCTCCCTATATTCAAGAGGAAGGGAATTTAGCTAAATCCTAAAAGGAGTGAATTTTTCCACAGAGGATTCAATATTAAATTTTTGTGACCATGGTTGAATGTATTGAAAATTTGGAGAAAAATAGGTTATGAGAGGGGGATTCACCAAAATGATATAGATGGACCTATTTTCCTCTTCTTCATTAAGAAATGAGATCCACACAAAGAGTTGACTAACAACCCTTAGGTGAATCAACTCAATGTGAGAATCTACAGATTTCCTTATGCTTCGAGGATGGGGGTTAGGTTCAAACAACACTTTTGAGAGAAATAATAAAAATAGCAAATCAACCAAATTATTCCAACTCAAAATTGAAACAACAATATGAAACTCAATATTAATAGAAATGGAAAACTAATTACAGATTTGAGAAGGGTAGAAAGGTGTTTACCGGTCATAAAAGTTAGTTTCTAAAGGTTTATTGGGACTCAATCACCCATAGGTGAATGGGTATTTTGTCAGGGTTTTCAGAAAACATTTAGGAGCCTCTGATGATGATCTTTAGCTTTTGATTTGTCTAGGTTTCAGTGTCAAAAAGTCAAAATTTAGATCTGTAGGTTAGATTCCATGATTTGACAACTTTGGCATCTTTTCCAATCTTGCACTTCAAATGGTCTTGAATCCTTCTTCAACCTAAATCTACAACATA
>VDFB02252616.1:121035195-121177736 GCA_007258455.2 Sequoia sempervirens
AAAGGGATACTGACAGTGATGAGGAAGAAGTAGATAGAAAAGGGAAGAAAATAATGAAGGTGCCTTCACGACCAGGCCCAAAATTCAAAGTACCTGGGGCTGTCAAAATCATTGAATTAAAATTTTCACCAAAGCACAGTCCCCCATCACCACCACCTGAGCCAAGCCCTAAGAGGCAAAGAACTGATCACCTACCTGAGGAACTCATAGATGAAATTATTGTTACTAATCAAGACATGCAAGTTGGTATGTCATCCCCTCCTAGGTCAGCTGAATTGGTTCTATCCGATTTGGATATGAAGGGTAAGAGTGTGCAAGATGCAAGAATGGAGGCTTGCAAGGAATTCTTAGATGACAATGCATTTGTAAAGACTCGTGTATTCTTGCAATTGGCATGGAGGATGAAATTTGAGGAATATCAAAATAAATGCAAGGAGAGAAGAGAACTAAGGCCTGATAGGTCAGATTAGGAGAATGATGAAGAAGTGAAAACTGAACTAATAAAAGAGTTCAAAAACATCACTCCTGAAGAAGGAAGACAACTAGTGAATCAGGCTGGTGTTTCGATTTTTCCTGAATAGGGCATTGTAGATGTAGTGGCTTTCAATGCCATTATAAAGTCCAAGAATCCTTTTCAGGATTCTAAAGAAGAAGTTAAGACAACATTACAAAACTCTTCCTTCAGTGAAGAATATGAGACCTTGGCAATTTGGGCATTGGATCCATAAGGAAGAAAGCCAGAAATTATTGATATTAATCCAAATTTCAAAGGAGGATTAATAATAGAGAGGGCTTCATAGACTACAACAACTGAAGCCACTAGTTTAACTGTGAATGTGGCCAAGTTGGCCCAAAATACTGCTGAAAGGGAGGAGGCTGAAAGAAAGAGCCTAATGGAGAAGTATAACATTTTAATTGAAGAATATAGTAAAATGCAACAGAGGAATGTTGAGCTGCAAACTGAAGTAGAAAGGTTCAAGTATATACATACTGGGGAAACATTCAATGCTCTAGGAACCAGCACATCACCTCCCACAATAGGGTCAATGCCTCCTGCTTCTCCAAATTTTTCTACACCAGTGTCTCCCATTCAAAATCCTGCTCTTACCCCTCCTCTAGAACAAGTTGATGAAGAAACAAAGTGCTCTGTTGATCCAACAAAGCAGCAGCTCATGCAGAAAATTGATCAATTACAGACATCACTAAGGGTAAAAGAGGAGGGTTTTCTTTCAAAAGAAAAATAAATTGTCACTATTGTTTTAGAGCATTTAAATGAAAAGGTGGATAATAAACTGAATATTGATAGGGATCAGGGGATAGTGATTCCAATAATTCAAAATTGGATCCCTAGGGAAAATAATCTAGATATTATGAATAAAGCCTCAAGGTTTGATGTAAATAACATGACCCAATCATTGAATCCTACTTATATATTAGTTAAGTCATTGCAAGGTTTTTAGACCTTACCAGATGATCTAAGTAGGAAGATTAGGGAATTGGTAAAGAACTTCAATGATTGGGGTAACACACTATTACCTGATATAAATGATGAGCAGGGGGAAATCAGAACACTCCAACAATGGTAGGATCAAGCAGGTAAAGTCATCAATAATAAAATTAAAATAATTTGTGATGACTTAGATTATGATTTGTTGGTAAATTGTATGGATAATATTATTGGTACCAACTCATTTTTGGAATCCTTTGAAAGAGATGCTAATCAGGTAGTGGCAAAGTATTTTCCTTATAGTACAAAGGTAAAAGAGGTGATTAATTTTGACTGGCCAACTGACGAAGAATACTAGAAGTGGGTGGCTAAGTATTTAAATGATGATGAGTAAAAAGAGTGGGCTACCGACAGGTGGAAAATCAGATGCTACGGTTACAACGTTTCCAGTTTTGTATGGATGACTTTCTTGGCATGGGTTTCGCATGGTTTTTTGTTATTGCATCAACCTTCCTCCGCCGACATGATGAACAAGAATATGCTCTAGGATGATTGTTGTTGTAATGATTTTTGAACAAGAATATTTTTCAAGGTGGTGGCTATTGTAACAAATTTTGGAATATCACCAGGTGCTCCAATTGACTGGTGACAAGTGTACTTTCTAGCCCAGTGCTTGTTTGCTCCTTCGTTTTCTATAAGAAGGATTTCAAGGCCAGAAGTACAGGTTAGCAAGTTAGATATTTTTTGTCGAGTCTAGGAGAAGTTGTAGAGTGAATTGTAAAGTCCAATGGTTTTAGAGAAATGAAATATAGGTTTTGAGTCATTATGTAATAGGTTTTGAGTTCATAGAGATTTAATGTTGTATAGTAGTACTAGCATTTGAGTTGAAATGAAAATTCAAGCTCATGTCTCTCCATTGTACATGCATATCTGAACTTTGAATGAAATAACTAAGGGTTGTTTTATCCATCTCACTGTTGTGGTGTGAATGATTCTATTTTAGCTTTAATTCAAAGAATTAATCAAAACGCTTGAATGGGATTATAGGAAAATATGTGTTGTATAAGGATTTGATAAGTAGTCCTGGGTTAGAATGCATACTGATGAAATTGTAATGCAATATTTTCAGGGATCTTATATGTGATGTATTAAATCTATTATAAACCTCTAGATGTTTATGAATTTGACTCCTGCAATGGATATATATGGCACTAATCTAAGTTGTAATTATTCGTGTAGTTCAGTATTTGTTTGTCTTTGCCTAGAGCTTTCTACAAATTGCAAATCATTGACTATCTTATACAATGGATTGTGTTTAGTTATCCCACTCTCCAGATAGTTGATATTGTCTATGAACATCCAATTCTAGTTGAAATTATCTTATCGTGTTGAGCTATTAAGTGAGATCATATGCTATTGTTAATGTTGTTTATAATAATGGTACAGAGGTTGTAAACACATTAAGGGATCACCCTCTTAGGTCTTGCAGAGCCTGAAGTGTACGAGGCTTTTAAAGTCCTCGTCAATTGGTCCAGGTCCTTTGAGTTGCCTTCGATTGGAATTAGAAATTCCATAGGTATATTAGAAAACAAACCTAGTTACATTGTAAAAAGAACCAACATACACGTCAACCACTAAACAACCACCTCTACAACTGAATTTTTAATCTTTTATGATCACATGAAACATAAAACACACTAATTTCAAGGTTGTTAACATCACTATTGAAATGTTTTAATTTTTTGACCTTTCAAACATTAAAAAGTACATCATTAAATTAATTATGTAATGGCATAAAAATTAAAAACATCATGAATTAATTATGTAACCACATAAGTCAAATATAATTATATCAATAAATTAATATCAAATAGACAATATAATCACATAAATTATACATTTCAATATCATTGATCTTCTTCTTCATCCAACTCTTTGTTTGTATCATCTGATCCAGATTCGACATTGTAAGGATTGGTCATATCATCATCATCGTCATCGATATCAGTTTCAATAATGTCATCATCCACACAAATGTCATCTTCATGAACATTAACTCTTACATCATCATCATCTAGTTCCTCCTCTTCGACATCTTCGTCAGGGACATCATCAACTAATCGTTGATCCTGATCATCATCTACATCATCTTCTAGTTCTTTGGTATCTTCTTCTTCCACCGCATTATACTTTATCAACCTTCCTCTTGGATCATGTCTAACAACAAATGACCAACTCGGTTTACCTGGAACCTTTGAGTAAAATACCTGCTCACATTGACTTGGAAGAACATAGGGCTCATTTCCAGCTCGCTCGATCAACCTTGTATTAACCATGGTAAATCCATTATCATGTTCAATAACAGTTCTATTAGGATCATTTTCATTCAATCGTAGTTTGTACCATAGGACGATGAACAAAATTAATCTGAAGGACTGCAGTTATACCAGAATCACCTGAAAGACTACAGTTATACCAGAATCATAAGTTTTCTTCATGTCATCCAACATTTTGATTCAAAATTTATGACCATTGCACCACATAGCCTTGTGGTGTTTCACCTGCAATATGTCAAACATGTAAAAATTATTGCAATATCACTAGTTGATAAACATATTTAGTCTTGGTCGAATGTATGCAAAAAAACAATCTCAAGATACATATACATCAATATACTTGAAAATAATTAAATAATATGGGTGATTAATATATTTATACGTACCTGTTTATCTCTTAAACCATATGCTAAATCAATTTCCCTTTGTGTAACATTGGAATCTCCATTACGATGAGCTTCTTTAACCAATGAAGCCACACCTTCCCATGTTAATGCGTGACCAGATTGTTGACATCGTTCAATCCATACCGTCATCCAATCAAGATTGTTGTGCATACGTACAAATGTAGTGCATCCCACTCTCGACCAACTATACCAAAATAAATTGAAATTCACAAGCGACGATAATTAGTTAAATACCACGGTATCGACCTTAATTTATAATTGATGTATATTGAAGATTAAAAATTAAATAAGTACAATATACATAAAACCATATGTAAAATGCATTCCAATTAATCTCCATGACCATCTTATAATTACCTCTCACTTTCCTCAATCTACCTTTCCCCAACAGGTACTCCCCTTTGAATTTGTTAATGGAGTTGGGATCCCAAATGCGATCTACATGGATCTTTGCTGCAAAATTAGGAAGATATTCACTAATGTACACCATGGTTTGGTATACCATATATCCCTCCACCATAGAACCCTCAGGATGTGCTCTTTTTCTAGCCAAAGCCTTCAAAAATTTCAAGTGCCTCTCAACCATCCACATTGACCTTATGTGTACAGGTCCACATAATTCAATCTCCTCAACTTGGTGTATGAGGTAGTGTTCTTGTGCATTGACATTTTTTGAAGGTACACACGTTTGCATTTCACACATTAGACGAGGAATTTTTCTCTTCCAATAATTTATATCTTCTTTATGGATTTCTTTAGATGACAGCCATCTACAAGTGATAAGATGTATATAGCGAATTGAACAAATCTCGCTACTTACCTCATGTATTTTCCAAGATCATATATAACTTGCTTGACATTGTTATCAAAGTTGTCTGGGAGAGATAAAGGTAGAATGTACTGCAACAATTATAAAATGATCTTTTCATTATTTTTTCAAAAGTAGTAAACACAATACACTAAAAATTACATGCATTATACAAGTGTATATAATATACCAGAATAATTACCATAATGAAGGTATGCCAATCATGCATTTTCATCCCTGACCCAAATTCACCTTTCTTTGTTATTATATTGTTTATGTTCGTAGAAAATCCTGTGGGAAATCGATTTTTTTGTATGACTTTAGCATTGCTTTGCTGCTCTGTTAATAACCAAGGAGGGGAAATTTTATTAATTTGGTCTCCATCGATATTTAATTGAATGACATTTTTCATTGCATGATTGGCTTCCTGAATGTCACTACAAATTTTGACAATTTTTCTTTGTCATGCCTTCCATCCAATATTTTTCATAACGTTTCTATTATATTCTTTCCGATATGCATTGTATCAAAAAAATGCACAATTTGTAGCTACTCATAGTAGGGCAACCTACTAAATTATCTATGATAACTTTTCAGTCCCTATGGAAGCCAACCATTAATGCCTTGACGAGCTTCATGAAGCATATAAGTTAAAAAAATTATCAATGACAATCATTGTCAATTACAACATGAGTAAACACAACACAATATAAAAATATAAATTCAAAACACATCATATATGATAGATAAACAATTTGATCCGATGTATAACCTTGGTGATTAATTCTATTATATTCCAACTTCCATAGGTGAGGTGACATTCTTTGTGGTTTAGATGTAGTCTCCTCTTTCCCATTGAAAATATGTTTTTCAGTAGTTTGATACTTATAATTTCTACGGAGGAAGTGCCTATACTCATCAAACACCTGCTTTCCTAAACTTGTTGAATGACAAGATTTCATCTTTGGACCACAAATTGGACATGCAAATTTTCCCTTTGTTTGAAGACATGCAAGATGATATATAATTGGATTAAATATGCCAATTTTTTTCACTATATATAATGAATAGATTATTTTAAAAACATGCATGATATCTACTTCATCAAATTAAATATTGTTAAAGTGCAGTCGAACGTTATAACATACCACAAAAATGTGTTAGCCCTGGGGCATTATGAATTTTCCATACAAGCATTGCATGGAATTGAAATTGTCTTTGTCCTATTGGTCTAGAGATGTCATACGTAGTGACGCCCTTCCATAACTTTAGTAACTCGTTGATAAGAGGGTCGATATATACATTCATATCTTTAATTTGGTACTTACCTAGTTGAATCAACATAAATATTACATAATTATTATAACCATTTTACTGCAATATATATAAATTAATGTACATGACTATTGAATGAAAAAAATATAAGTCATTATACAACAAATAAGATAAATGAGATGCTACTATGTTAAAGAAAATTGATGTAAATAAATACCTGGAACAATCATTGACAATACTATGTGCTCCCTCTTTATTGACATCCATGGAGGAATGT
Organism: Sequoia sempervirens; assembly: GCA_007258455.2. Lineage (NCBI taxonomy): Eukaryota > Viridiplantae > Streptophyta > Pinopsida > Cupressales > Cupressaceae > Sequoia > Sequoia sempervirens. The sequence continues at coordinate 121,041,746 of VDFB02252616.1, forward strand.
TATTGTTGATAACAAAAATAGGCCACACTGAGTAAATAGATCACAACTCTCCAAATGGATTGACACCGTCCGCTCCCAATGAAAGCCTGACATTATGAGGTTCTTCTTTAAAGTGTGGCCATTTTTCCTCCATGTCCCTAAATGCAGAACCATCCATAGGCATTCAAAGAATGTCATCTCCACTTCTATTCCGTGCATGGTAATCCATCAATTGCGCTAAGCTTTCACACCTAAATAATTGTTGCATACGTGGAATAATGGGAATATAATGAAGAACCTTGCGAGTCACCTTCTTTGTTAGTTGATCTGTTCGATATCTACTAATATGACATTCCGGGCATTCTGTTGCAAATTCCTGTTGTTTATGATATATAATATGATCATTGGGACATGCATCTATTGCTTGATACTCCATTCCGATATCTTTCATAATGGCACATAAATCTCGGTATGAGTGAGCTAAAATATTTGATGGTGGTAACAAAAATTCACCAATCAATCTACAACAAAAAATAATTTGTTCATATAAAGTTCATATAAAGAATATTAATGGTACATATTTCATTCTTTATTTACTAGTGATGAACTAACAACAATTAAAATAGATGAAAAAAGATGACATATATGACATACCTTAACATCCATGAGATAGCTATGTTTGATAAACCATTCATAACCTTCAAGTTCAACAACAACAATACAGTAGAGAGAAGAGTTGTTTCAGAGCCTTCATAAAGGGGCTTGTATGCCTTCTCAAGTACAGGTAAATCATGAACATCATCAAAGTCATCTTGATCATCATGATCAGCTCTGCCACTAAATGTGTCATGGATCAATATATTCATACCATCATCTTCAACTGTGTTTTCTGGCACATGATCATCTTCTTCCATAGGATCATTAACTTCATCTTCGATATTCAAAGCTCCATGTTCATCCGCTTGCAAAACCACATTCTTCGGGCTGTGATAATCCATATCATCTGCCCTTGGGCACCCAACCTTTATAATAATGATTGACACAAATAAACCATGATCATGATCAAGTGATTATATATATATATATAAAAATGTTAAAATGATATAAACATTTACAAATTCAATCAATATAAACACATATAATGAACAACTTACCAATGGATGATAATCATGCCCCCTTCAACATGACCATGCTACCTACAATGTTTCTTAGTTGTTGTGATTAAAAATCATCTCATCTTTAAGCCCTTGTAATTATTGCAAGGACAATAACATTTCCCATCACCCTTTCTTTTCAATCTAGCCCACAATCTATCAAGTGTCTCTTCATTTTGTTCTGGACTAATATTATCTGATATGATTTTTCTTTACCAAACTTGACTATTTGATCTTCAAAAAATATCAAACTCACACTCCAATAATTTTTATTCATAGGCAGGTAACATAATCTAATAATTCTGATATTTTACACCAAAAAATTTTGGCATGCAACCACCCCTGCAAAAGAGAAGATAGTCTGAAGTTAATGACCCCAAAAAACACTTTAAAATGCTAATTCCAAAACTTATTAAATTTTGATTTTAACTGATTTCCAACGTTAAAGACTCCTAAAATCAGAATATTGAACTTGATCACAAACTTCCTACAACAGTAAGGTGCTTGAGCTAGTAAGAGAAAGTGACCCATTCCTAAGGAGCAACAAGTCGGAATCATCATTGTTAATGTCAATACGGATTTATCCTTTTAGTTAAAGATGCAATGTGTCACTTCTTATGATGAGCTTATCCCTAGGGCCCTCAACATTGAGAGAGCCCTAATAAAAAAAACAGAAGCATTGGTAAGAGCATGATTAGGGTACAAACCCTAGGCCTCCGTAGAAACATAAATAATAACTATAGCGGATTAGTGAGGTTGCAATACCAGAAAGATTGAGACATTGTAGGTAATAATAAAATCTTGCAATCTAAAGATTGTAGCCAATAACAAGCACACTATGTAGCTTAGTGACATTTGTAAATGCAATCTACGGTAAGAAGAATGACAGTCACTTGAGATGTGATAGTCAAAAAGAGGTTGATCAATGACAAGATAATAAAGCAAACCTTGCATAGTAAAGTAGAGATTTTAACAGTGAGTTTCCTTGCCCCTTGCTAACCTTAAGGGTTTTCAAATGCTTTTGGTAGTGTTAGACAAGGAAAAATGCAATCAGGGAATGACTGTCCAAATGAAGTAACAGTGGTAATCATAGGTTCAATGTTTCTTCTTAGCCATTAATGTATAATGGAGGTAGTGGATTGCATGTTTAAGAAGTGTTTTGAGACTCATCAAAGATGGGAGAATAGTGAATAATACCTTGTGGACTGTGAAGTAGTGTCAATAAGGTTGAAGGATCTTAAGAACTACAATACCATGATACAATGAGTCCCCTGAAGTAAGTAGGCAGTCTATAGGGCATAGTTTGATTTTATAGAAGGATGCTCATGAAAAGAATCTTCAAGTGATAGTGAGTGAGCTTTTTAAGATTGCAGCTGAGGGTGCAATACCCAGTCTTAAATGAAGTTAGCAAAGCAGTAAATGTGCAAGAAAATCAAATCATACAAAACAAACAATTCACAATGTTATCTTCCATAATGCCTTGAGTTTCAAGACAAAAATCTCATTGTATCTTCATGATGAAAGTGGTGACCTTAATGGTCAATCACTGGCAACCATGATTTTAAAACATGCTATTGTGCTTATGGAGGCAACATTTTAAGCAAGGCAGTGAGTGGTGGTTTGAAACAATGGCAGGTATGAAAGACTTTTTTATATGCATACTATGCAGTCTAGCTTAAGACAATGTTCTTAGAAGAGATTGAAGGTGGATTATGGAACTCAAGGGTTATCATGAAAAGGATTAAAGCAAAGACTGAGATCTATTTAAAAGCCACGGTCATGAAGATATTAAAGATGTCACATGAAAAACCCTAGTAGATGGAGTAATGAATATAGTGGGAAAGAGGATAGTGTGCTGGGGCAGATTTAGGAGATCTCCACATTATCTAATTATAGGGAAATACATCATTTATTTATTTTTTTAATTAAAAGAAATCATTCTAAACCCTATATAGGATACATTGATACTTCAAAAGCCTCTGAAGGAATTTGAGATTATGCAAATATATGTCAAGTAACATTCATAAGGTTTAGTAAATCATCACTCTCAGAATAGCCCATTAAACATGGGTTGTCTTGAATGCACTACATAATTGTATAACACAACCACTCTGCATATCAACAGAGTTATAGGCTCTTTATTGCAGCAAGAGGTAATCACTTTTTGATCATGCTATATTTACATCCTAACCTGTTAAACTTGAGACAACCTGAATGCACCCAATGATGATTGACACCTACATTATACAACATGAATTAACTACATTATATGAGTGCCTCCATTTCTATCACAACATAGCCACATTAAACTTGGGTCACACATGAATGCATCATGTATTTGTTATAGCACCATTGTGCCACATGACCAATAGAGTTATGGATCACATAATTATAGTCACAAGAATCTGTTTCTTGGTTGTAATCTTATGGTGATTCCACACAACAAAATCTGGACATGAAATTCTCAAAACCCTTAACCTCTAAAAATGAAATCTGATGAGATGTTGCTTTAAAATATGATTTTCAAACCTGGAACTACAAATCTGACTTCACAACTGAATTTTGCAAAAAGACAATGACTACCCTCAACTGGCGATATCCTCTTAAATTTTTTTCCCAAGAAAATTGTCCTTAGTTCTCCACAAACTATCTCAAGTAGAGAAAAACACTGTTGCAATAAATTAGGCGCGAACTCACTTTTCTTTGTCGGCCACAATTTATTTATTTTTTCTATTTTTCATGTTTGTTGAAAATTCGACAAAAATGATAGCTGATTTTTCGACAAGCCCCATGATCGTTGAAATTTCGATGAACGTCGGGGACAAACTTTCAAAAATTGAAAATTACACATCAAATTTTAACAGCACCTGACGAACATCGAATTTTACATATTTCGTCAGACAGTTTCCTCAGATTTTGTAGTCAAATGTATTAGTGATATATCGTTCCGACAATGAGCATCATTTTGGATATCACTTTGGATTCTTATCCTATCAAAACAAATCCCTTTTGGCTAGAGATATGAATAACATTGACTTGTTTGTGTACTTGGTCTTTTCATTTGATTTATCTTATTGCGCTCATTCCAAAGACCTCTCGATGATATCCGAACAAAGGATTTAGAGAGATAGGAATGGGGCAACGATCATTATCCTTTTTTCTATTGTGCTTTTTGGACATTCTTGTAAAATAACTTGGCGAATACTTGCTTTGTTAGGTACGTCCTAGCAAGGTTTTTGTATGTCAAGTGTGAACAAGAATACTCCTATCTACTTGTTGAGTCAAAGTCCATCACACTAGGTACAACACCATCCTAGTTCTTTATACCTTGATGCATCGTATCTACATGTGTTATCAAACATAAGGTAAGTAGCCCTTTTAAAATCCCAATCCTTGATAAGCAAATCATCATCATTTATCATCATCATCATCTCTAATAAAGTCTCGTGAGATCATGGACTTGTTGGATCCTCTTGTCATCATCTCATCTCCATGCTAACATAATATCACCAACGCATCCATCATGCATCCATCTTGCATCCACAAACCATCATCATTTTTCACATCATCTTACATGCATTTTCATTATCATAATATAGATCTGTTAGTCTAAGTATCTCATAAATCATCCATTGCATAATCACAGCATATCACATCATCAATCACATCCATCTCACATCATATCATCATTTAAGTTGTTTAGAATAATATAGATTTGTTATTCTAAGCATCTTAAAATCATCTCATTTGCATCATCATCCATAACCATCCATTTTGAACCTCTCTATCTGAGATCGACCCTCAAACTGAATATTTTCACTCAATCTCTCGAGGGGAAATGTACTAGTGTACTTCTTTCTACTGGGGCATCCAAAAAATTGAAAAAAATTTAAATTTTGATCATAGAAAGTTTATTCTTTGAACCAACGCAACAAGTACATTACTTCAAAGAGGGGAAAAATGTAGACATGCAAAATTAACATTATTCATCCACTCGTTAAATTAATCAAGCTCATCAAATCCATTCACTAGGTAAATCAGGTCTTTATCATTTAAATAAATTAAAGTCTCACATCATCCTTTAGTTAAATAAATCAAACTTTATTTAATTAAAATCTCAAAAGTCATTTTCCATCCTTTTTTGATTTAAATAAATCAAATATTTAGGTCATAAAAATAAAACTCACCTAATCATCATTAAGCTAATCTAATCCTAATTAGCCTAACCTAACTACCCATCACATCCTCTAGATAATCCCACTTGCACAAATAAATCAATTTATTGATTTATTAAATCCAACATTTTCCATCAACATGGCATCTTTGAGGAATATGCCCTCAAGTTTGAATTCAAAATCAAGTGGACATGTACATCCAACAAAGAAATTAATAAGCTCTTGCATGTCCCTTGCACAAGTCAAACTCAACATTAACTCACAAATTCAAATTTGAATTTCCCCTTCTTGGGCACATTTCCCAAATCTTGCACACTCCTCAATCACTCACAAGTTGACAAGTGTCCTCATCTCATTGGTCCAATATTAATCCCACATTGCTCTCTCATAAGCATTCTTTCAACTTGAGAATCTACAAATAGAGGCTTCATCCTTGATCAAATCCTCCACAATCTCCACAATCTTAGCATTTCATCTACAATCACCATGCAAGGTCGCTCTCTTAATTTGAGAATTGATTTTGTCCACACCATCTTCATATCATATTCATATCAATTTCATCATCAAGCTTAAGCAAGGGTTGGGAAAGGGCTATTTTCTACAATAGCACCAATCCACTATGAGATAAAGTTGATTCATGTTGTTTGTATGCTCATTTAGTTTTTCTTGTTGTTTTAATATCTTATTTAGCATATCTAACATATTTCATTATTTCATAGGGATGTTGATTATTATATTGGTTTTAAAATGCTAACCAAATGCAGATTTGACATCCACATTATGGTGTGGACAAAATAAATTCTCAAATGAAGAGAGTGACCTTGCATGATGATTGTAGATGAAATGCTAAGATTGTGGAGATTGTGGAGGATTTGATCAAGGATGAAGCCTCTATTTGTAGATTCTCAAGTTGAAAGAATTCTTATGAGAGAGAAATTTGGGATTAATATTGGACCAATGAGATGAGGACACTTGTCAACTTGTGAGTGGTTGAGGAGTGTGCAAGATTTGGGAAATGTGCCCAAGAGGGGGAAATTCAAATTTGAATTTGTGAGTTAATGTTGAGTTTGACTTGTGCAAGGGACATGCAAGAGCTTATTAATTTCTTTGTTGGATGTACATGTCCACTTGATTTTGAATTCAAACTTGAGGGATATTCCTCAAAGATGCCATGTTGATGGAAAATGTTGGATTTAATAAATCAGTAAATTGATTTATTTGTGCAAATGGGATTATCTAGAGGATGTGATGGGTAGTTAGGTTAGGCTAATTAGGATTAGATTAGCTTAATGATGATTAGGTGATTTTTACTTTTATGGCCTAAATATTTGATTTATTACATCAGAAAAGGATGGCAAATGACTTTTGAGATTTTAATTAAATAAAGTTTGATTTATTTAATTAAAGGATGATGTGAGCCTTTGATTTATTTAAATGATAAAGACCTGATTTACCTGGTGAATGGATTTGATGAGCTTGATTAATTTAATGAGCGGATGCATAACGATAATTTTGCATGTCTACATTTTTCCCCTCTTTGAAGCAATGTACTTGTTGCGTTGGTTCAAAGAATAAACTTGCCACGATCGAAATTTAAATTTTTTCCAATTTTTCGGATGCCCCAACGGAAAGAAGTACACTAGTATAGTTATAAACTTGGATTCGAGAAGCTATTTTAGTGCTTATTCTAAGGATTTTCCCAAAGGTGTGAACCTTCTTTGATTTGATGATGGTATTTTATATGAGGTTGAAGCTGGTTTAGATTCATTATTGTTTGGGCTGATATTTTGATTGGTTTTGGTGGAAGCAGTTGTCAAATTGAATATGGATTTTTCGTTTTGTGTTTCAACTAAAGCATCATTATTGCCAACATTCTTGTTGCATTGCGAAAACTTGGGTTTGTCACCACTATTGTAATTGTTGGAGGAGTTTGATGAGTTGTTTTCGTTGTATACTTTGATTACTCCTCTCTTGACTAAAGCCTCTTCAATTTTAATTCCATTTTCAATTAATTTTTGAAGGTTGGGGGACATTGCAATTCCAATCTATAACTCATCTCATCATTGAGGTTGTCAATAAAGATTTATATCCTTTCCTTTTCAGGTACGGGATGAGAATACCGTGCAAATAACCTTCTCCATTTTTGCAAGAACACAAGGAACGATTCACCCTTCTTTTGTTTTAGGTTAAAAATATCTTTCATGGTGATGTCATGTTGGATGTTGTATGAATATTGGGTGATGAACTTGTTTACTAATTCCTCAAAGGTGTTAATTGGAGGGGTGTGTTTGGAGAACCATTAAAGACAATGTCCACCTAAACTTCTTGGGAATAATCTCATCAAATATGTTTCCTCATATGAAAATTCAAGACTCATGGTCCTAAATTCCCTCACATGGTCTATCCGTTCAGTTTTACCATTGTATTTGTCATACTTGGGGAATTCACAATGTTTGGGAAAATGTATCATGTGGATACTTTGATCAAATGGATAAGGAAAAATGTCTTGTAGCAAGTATCATTTTGAGGTTCCTCTTTGCATGTCAAGATTTTTTTGTTGGAGATTTATCATTTGTTCAGTTAGGGAAACCACGTGTTATGTTTTAGGCTTTTCAAGAGGTGATTTCACTTGATTCACATCAAAGTCTTCTGGTAATTTGGCACCTTGTTTGGCTAGCATAAGGAGGTATTTTTCCCCATTTCTTTCGAAAATATTTTCTAAACACTTGTGGAAATTGGGGTCTTGTTCAACATGTTGGATATCTTCTTCGATTATTTCTTCCCCATCAGTGTTGTTGAGTCCATGAAAAGGATTCTCTTCAGCCTCCACCATGGTGTTTTGTGTTTCACTATTTTGAGTTTCAGTGTTTTGAGTCTCAATCAAAGTTTCAATGGTTGGAATTTCAATGTTTGGAGTTTCAATGGTTGGAGTTTCGATGTTTTGATTTTCGAGTCCTTTTCCGTTGATATTTTGTTTTTGCAACCTTGTTTGAATGGGCATACAAGTGCTATAGTTTTGACTAAACTTTGATCTAGGTTATTGGAAAATTACCAAGGATTACAACTAAGTCAAATAGAATGAAAAATTCTAATGAGACTAAGTTTTATTTGACTATGTAGCTTCATTTCATGATGAGAGGATGATAAATCTTGATGATGAAATTAGGCCTAATAATCAAAGGTGTGATAAATTTGATTATGTTGGTACTTTATGATGTTAGATCTTGGTTTAAGTTAGAAAATTCCACTTGTAGCTCGGTCAATTTTAACAAGTTTGAATTCTAAGGTATCTAAGGAATGATCTTGCACTTTGAGAAAGTTCTAAAATTTTGGTTCAAACTGTGAAACTAGTGGTAAATGTTCTTCCTAAACGAGGTACTCAACCCTTTGGAAAAGTCTTGTATTTTGACAATAGTAAAAGATCTATAATTCAGGTTTGATCTTGCAAGCTCTTTTGTATAAATTGAAGGTCAACCTCTCTCTAAATTCGTAGAGTTTTGTGAGACATTTTTGATGTTATTTTGGACTAAGAGGTTTGGAATTTGGTTTCCAAATTTTAATCTTTCGTGAAATAATTTGGTAACACACATGTTCAGACTCTGTTTTACCTAAGGATTGGTTGAATACTTCTGAGGATTTCCAAGATGAGATTGACTGTTAGGCTAGAAATGAACCTAGGTCACTATTTTGTGTTCTGCAAAAGGTGTCAAAACAAAGACAAAAGGAACCATAGAATGTGCAAAAGGTGCCACAAAATAAGAAAAAGGTGCCAAAACAGAGATAGAAGGTGCCATAATAGGTTCAGACTGGTTTTTTGAAAGTTTCTTTGAAAATTTTCTTAGTTTTCTTGATTTTTCAATGGGAGACTTTTTTGTTTCACTAAATGCAATTTTGAATCAGGGTTTTCACTTTCAACATGTGATGTTTTGTTTGTTTTGAAAACACTTGGATAAAGACAAATCAAGCAATGTACACTCCTAAGGTTGTGAAAGACTATATTCTTTTGGATTCCACATGGGTTTTACCCCAACTGCACTTATTCTTAGTGGATGACTAGATGCTTAACCCCACTAGCTCCCCTCCATGACACTCACTTCTCAGGGTAGCCAAGCATCAATACCCATGAATCTCCCATGGCATATTTTTCATCTCTACTAAAAATTGTGAGAATGTGGATGCCTTTGCAATGACCATTGCTACACCAAAGAATAGATAAATGTTTTGGCCAAACTACAACAAGGGTTTTAGTAAGGAATTCATGGAGGTTGATCTATGCAACAAGAGACCATTGCTTCCATTCTCGTCAGAACCAACCTCCTGATACTGGCCTTTGTTCCAATATCCACACTTATATACCGGTTGGAAATGCGCTTGGATTTAGCGTGTTACTGGTTGGGTTGTTCCCTTGGGTGATTACTTTTTCCCACAAGGCAAGCCCTCTAAGATAAACAAAAGCAAGCAAGTATACCCATAGTTCAATCAATCTTTATTCCACATGAATAACGACATAACACATGCGATATACTCAACTCACACTCGTACACAAAAGTGAATGGGTCTAGCTTTTTGGTCACCCAGTTAAGGGGAGAGCATATTACTACCATGCATCAAGCACAAAAAACATGGGGTTCATTAACCCTTTAATTAAGCTATGTTCCTAACTTAACCAAAAGGAAACATGGTGTTCATTAACCTTTTAATTAAGTTATGTTCCTATCCTAACAAAAAGGAAACAAGTAAATCACTTCCAGCCCCTGCAATATGTCAGTAGTTTGATAAGAATGTCTTTGAAAAGAAATTTTGGGAAACCTTCAAAACAACAACACAAAGAATTAGCCTTGGGAAACTGCAAAAGGTGCCAAAATAGAGACAAAAGGCACCAAAACAGAGACAAAAGGCACCAAAATAGAGAGAGAAGCCCATAATTGTGCAAAAGGCACCATAAAATGGGAAAAAAGGTGCCAAAACAGAGACCAAAGGTGCCAAAACAAAGACAAAAGGCACCAAAATAGAGATAGAATGCCCCAGAATTATGCAAAAGGTGCCAAAATAGAGACCAAAGGTGCCAAAATAGGTGCAAAAGGTGCCAAAACAAGTGCAAGAGGATCCAAGAGGCTCCAAAAGGCTCACGTTCAAACCTGTAAACATAAATTCTCAAGCATGTTAGTAATAAACAGGGCAAGGCCCCATGGTGGGTGCCATTTTTGTGTGTTTGAAATGTGTAAAGTTAGTATCAACACAAACCTTAATGAAATGATTTACATTAAAGATTCAAAGAAAACAAGTTATTCTAATTTGCAACAAACTAAATCTTTCAAGAATGTCTCATTTTCCTCTATTCTTAATGATTATTTTAACCTTTTGGCCCTGAAATTTCTACGTGCACAAAGGCTATTATAATGAAACTTAAGAAACAAGATTAGTATTCAACATGCAATCCAACTAAATGCATACATGAAACTATATGCAAACAATGTTGATGAATGCTATGATGAAGGGATGATGGTGATTATCATAAATAAACAAGTGGAGGTGGATGCTATGATATTTAACTAGAATGATCTATATATGATTCTACATATGCTCAAATGCAAACTAAAAATGAACTAATCTAAAATGAAACTATGATGCAAGATGAGATGTAAACTGCAACTATGATGCAAGATTTAAAGCTAAGATGTAAATGCAAAGCAAAACATGATGTAAAGACTAGCTATAAGACTCCAAAATGCTCCAAGCTCCAATGATAAAACCTTTATGATAACTTTACTTCACATGTGGATGCAAAATAAAAGGCCCAAGGGTTGTATTTAAAGCCTTTTCCAAGCATATAGTGAGGTAGCAATAATCAATGATCCAAATTCAAATAAGAAAAATGGATGGTGAAGATGAAGAGAATCAATATGTTGTCCCCTTGACCAAAAAAAACATGCCATTTGGATGGAAGAATCTCTTGAACAATGGGAAACATGCCATTTGGATGGAAGATTCAAGTGTGGGAAGAGAAGACCATGTGCTTTTTGAAATGAGTTGAAGATAATTCTAATTAAAAATTAGAGTTATTTATTTTCATGTGACTTTGGTGAGGTGGCACAAAAAGTTGTAGAAATGTGCTCTAATTCCTAATTGGCCATTTAGTGAATATTAATTAAATAAAAAAAGCTTAGGGAACCTTGTTTATTTAATTAATTTAGAAGAATATGTTTTAGATTTGGAGAATTAGAGAAGGGTGAACAATATAAATAAATTGAGAATTTATTTATACGTAGTTGGAATATTAATCAAATAGCTAGTATTTAATTAATTAAAGGTGATGACCATTTTTAGGTGTATATAGATACCATGCTATGAAATTAGTAATCTTACTATTATCCCCTTTCATGCATCAAACAAGATCCGAAAAGGTCATCTTCAGTCCGATATTGGCATGGGATTATAGGAGAAATTGGTTTACAAGTTGATCAAATGGGAAAATGGAATTGTGAAGTAAGGAACAATACCAATCGAGTGTTGTATGCTTAAGATATCAAGAAAATATTTTTTCCATCAATGCATCATGAAGGAAGAAGTTGTACACATGGCATTAAAGGAAGAAACATGCATTTGTGGGTCCCCTTTACCACCACACTTTTGAAATTTTGGAATTTCCATTCCTTGTGGGAAGGGAGTACTTATGATTGTTATTGACAACAGGCTATGTTAGAAAAAAGGTTGAAAAATAAGCTGGGCTGAGGCCTAAGAGAGACTCACCAACTAGTTTTGTATATGACCCATATTTTGGAGCAAGGCATTCAAAATAGGGTCAATAGATGACAAAGGACTAGTGGAGCCTCAAGAACTACCAAAACTAGACCACCTCCAGAGCCACCACTATGACCATCACTGGAGCCACCTCCACCAGTAGGGCCTCCATCGGTGCCACCTCCACTACTGAAGCCACCTCTATGGCCTCCACCAGAGCCACCTCTACTAGTGCCACCTCTACTACCAAAATCACCGCCACTCACTCCATTAGAGCCTCCACCACCGGGGGCAGTAAGAGGGTTGAAAACCTAAGGGGTGTCTTACTCACTTTGATAGTGGGGGGTTTTTGAGAAAAAAAAGAAAGAAAAATCGAGGGTCCTGATTTGGCCATGTAGATAGACATAGTGGGCATTGAAATGCCTATTTTTCTTTCATAAGTATCGAGCACCTCTTCTCGAGTGGTACCTGATCTAGGCCTATACGAAGGGAAATAAGCTTTAGTTAGATCAACAAGGCCATGTAAGAATTATATCCCTATCTGATACTTTCTCGACAAATGTCTCAATTGGCTAGTAAGCCTAGCGTCCCTCACCATGTTTGGTGCTTTCTCCAAATGGTGCACAAGGTCTAGTAACCTGTTATCCAATGCCAAAATTTTTTCCACAAGGACATGCATAGCCTCATCCTCGTAAATGGATGAAGCCATGGGGGTTTCTAGAGGGGTAGGAATGCGATTGGTTTCATCTACAAAACCCATCTCATTAGTGAATCCCATAGGAAAACTAGTGGAGAAACTAGAGGTGAAATTATAAGTGACCTTCATCTTCTCCATCGGTAAGTGTTGCACACTTCGTCTAACCACGTACTCAAAATTTGTGTACTGGGTTATGATGCTCATAAACCTTCACAATGCTTAGGGTTACAATAATCTCAATGCATGAGGGACAAGCTTCAACATAGACAAATGGGTAGATGTTGTTCATGTTGGGTTCACCAAAAATGCAAGAGAGGGAGACCAACCATGTCAAGGCTCCAAGTCATGGAGAGCTGATAGTGAAGGGATTCCCTAACTTACCTCACTCTAAAATGATGGGGATCGAGAATGAAGAGAACTATGTAGTACTTCTATCGCTCTATAGACCCAAAGTTCAAGTTTAGACTAGGGGAGCTAGTTTTTGGAGTCAATGTTGTACCTCAAATAGCTCTCTGTCCAAGGATGGAAATGCAGTTCTGGGAAAATAGCACAGAATGCTAGCATCTCTTGGGTGTGCTGGCATTCGTATGACTAGAAAACATAAAATATAATACAAACTACCTAAAAACTAACTAACAGCCTAGCTAGTTGACTGCGATGGGAAAAACAGAATAAGAAAGTATGAGAAATAGAGATGGAGATGATAAAGCAAATAGATAAAGGCTAGAGTGACAAAGATAATCTCACAAAAGTGTCAGTTTGCCAGCTAGCTCCACATGTACATTCACCTACACACAAGAAAGAGGGAAAATTGTTGGGGATGTATAGGGGCCTACCTCAGTTAGACCCCCTTTTTGGTGTTTCCACCTCCACAGATAGCCAAAAAGAAATGAAGTAGAATATGCGATAAATAAAGAAAGAAATATTTCTATGAGCACTACAAAAAAATATGCTACTCTATCAAATCACAAAGGAGAAGAGTGAAGCATTGATGTACCACATCCACTCAAAATCTCACTAGCCAATGGAGGAGGATGCAAGAAATATGGACATGGAAAAGTCACCACAAACGCAATGGTGATGAAGAGAGGTCTCATAAGACCAATCCCACAAATTATATGGCTTTCCTCACACTTGCAATGTGGATTTGATGGCACTTCACAACTGTTGCAATGCTCAAAAGTGAAGTGCTAGAATGTTGTTTGAGAGAGTGAAAATGTGAAGAATGAAGGGACTGAATGTGTAGAGAATGAAAAATTTATGTCTAGAGGATGAAACAAAGTGAGAATGGATGTTTTTGAAGGTGGTATGAAAAGGAATAAGGCATTTTTCAGGTTAGTTGGTCGAAGAGGGATGTTACAATTCGGCCCCAATCAGGTGTGTAACACCTCTACCAACTTCAGACACAAGAATTCGTCATGGATGGCAGTGCAACATGCAAATGTCTACATGTCATGCATTCATCCTTGAAAATAATTCTCTCACAGATGTACAAGAAAAATGCCAAGTGGATGGAAGGCAGGTGGGTGATGTGGAATTTTTCCTTCGGATTTTATTTTCTAAGGTGAGGGTATGTGAAAGGGGAATTTGTACAAGCGGTGCAAATTTTCTCCTATACAACAAATAATCTAAGCATGTAAATTTCCAAACGAAATAAGTTGGGAGGATTATAAACTCCCCTAATCATTCTCTTACAAATATATGAAACGAAACATTATCAATTGAATTTAAAAAAATGAAAATACTTTAATGCCCTCCAAATTTTGGAATGTAGTGTTTGTCAAGCACATCGAATGAGGACTCATAAGAATAGCAAGCATGATCCTCTCTTCATTTTTTCTCAATTAAAGTTACATAATTAAGTAGAGTCCCTTTTTCCTATTTACCCTTTTCCAATTTCCAAGTAAATCAAAATACAAAATGTATTTTCTATTTATTTGATTCTCAATAAATCCTCAAAACCAAAATAGACATGTCAATCAACTTTTAAATAACCTATATTATTTAAATTAAGGATTTAAGTCCATAAAAGCATATTCATTAAATTTATAGAAATTAAAATTCAACAAGATAATTAATCACACATAACTCACAATTCCCAACACAAGCAATTTTAAAATTTAAATTATTAAATAATAACTTACCTTCATTTCTACTTTCATTATATTTTACCCTTTCCCTAAACATGGAGAATATTTTAATAATAAATATTAGAATCATTTAAATTCCTAATTCTATTTAGGGGAAACATATGAAAATTTAAACCATTAATTAAATCAAACATTCACTAGTCGTTCACAACACAGGGATTCTAGAATAATCCTAAATTGTATTGGGGTTCACATAAGGTTAAATATGACACATACCTTACTCAATTCGAGTATGACCAAGGAATAGATATGGAGGGGGTTGAATGTGACATCTCTAAATTAACCACCTTTGGGGAATAACTCTGACCTATGTAGCTAAATGGAGAAATAACCATGTGCATGTAACTAATCAACGCATTTCAAATGTACCTACTCAATGTATATATAGTCAAAGCACATCATAATCTCCCAACAAGGACCAATATTATAAAGCATAAATAACATCTATGCATCAACCATATAAATCATTCCTTTTAAAGATCCATAAACATGATCATATTTAATTTAATGACATATATAATGCACATCGCAAAACTAAATCAATTAATATATCCAAGCATATAAATGTGTAAAATGCCAACAATTGACATGTTGAGGAATCTCATCTTGAACATGTGGTGGTTCATACACACCATTTAGAGCCATAAAATAATTACCACAACAATCATAAGGAAATGATGAAGCTAAAACACTAATCTCACATAAACAAGATGCAAATGAGAGGTGCACTACAATTATTAACAAAGGATTGATAGGGCCAGAAACATAACCTTTAGAGAGAAACAAAGAAAAAATTTAAATGCATAAAAGTGGGTGCCAACAAAATGGAATCTCATCTATATCATGAGATTATTGGAATGAAACCTCACTATGTAGGGAATGAGCTAGAGATATCCATGGTTTTCATTTTGTTTAATTCCCCCTTTTGAATTAATGTGTGCTTGTAGATTGAAGGCTTAGTTCTTATTCCCAACATTCTTCTTGGTCCATTTTTTCTTATGTGTTCTTTATAACTTCCCCCATGTTCTTGTCAAATTCAAAAGTTACTAAGATTCAAAATTTTTTTAAGCCTACAAGTTGAAGGAGTGTCACAGTTACCCTTCATAGCATACCTCTTCTCCTTGGTCTGCCTTTCCTTTATTATTGTCAAAATAGTAGACTTGTCCTTCCCATCATCCTTCCCATCGTAATTTACTCTTCTTTTCCCTTATCAAGGTTTGAAAATTCTCCATATCAAAATACATTCCCCCAACTCCCTAAATCCTAATTTGTGGAATTCATCATGTGGGTCAACATAGGATCATGTGGGTACAAACTATGCCCTTAAGTGGCAATAAAATTGAGTAAAATAGAATTAGGAAACTTGAAATAAAAATTTGAATAAGTTATTTACATAATTTGGAAAATATGTAAGAACAAAATTTGTAGCAAATTTAATGTAGTTTTATAAGATACTATTGCTTTTTTGGAAAAAAGTAAATCTATTTGATGAAAATTTGAAATTTCAATGTAGTAGTACTAAATTTTAGGAAAAAATAAAAAGTAGGTGTATGTTTGACCAACCTAAGTACAAGGAAAACATAATATATATTTTTGAAATTTTCAATATATGTAGAGGACACATGCCCAGATGTGTCACATATTTTATTGTAATTTTTTTGCAAGTAAATAATTAGTTTTGAAATTTTTGTTAATTTTTTTAAAAAATATTAAAACTTGTTTGTCTACCAACATAACTTTGTCAAAAATTTACGAAATTCAATTTTTCTTTTTTTTATCCTATAGTATGGGAAGCATAAAATGTGCTGCATTTTTTGGATTCAAAAAATGTGAAATTGTTTAAGAATTATAGTTATTTTTCAATTAGTATATCAATAAGGACTTTAGTGAGAATGTATGTAGAATATCAATAATAATTATCTATTTAATTCTAAATAACGAATATCTTATATTTATGGAAAGCTAACAATTTTCTCAATAAACCCTTTTTGTTTCATCAAATTCAGATAAAAAAAGTTGTCAACCATGATGAGCTCAAAATATGCTCATAATTTGAATATTATGATGTATTTTTAATATCCCTACTCTTATTGTTAATCGATGTTTTAACTCTTTGATTAAAGACTTTTTTATCTAAAATCGGGTAGTATCCTGTAGCCACACATTCCTATATTCCTGCAGCTTAACATCTCTATGTGTCTTATTAATTACCCCGTTTGACCTCCTAAATGATTGGTATAATGCATGTGGTTTTTAGATAATGAAATAGATTTAATATGTTATTAATGAATGGGTATCGTGTTGTTTGCCATGAATTCTTTCTTTCGCTTCTATCACCTTGTGTATCACAGGTTGTTGAAGGAAGCATGAGCGAGTCAAGCGCAACAAATCTTGGCCCTGCAGTGAAGTCCATTTCCTGAACGACGTCGAGGAAGTTGTTCTAGCAAAAACTCTCTGACTGGGTCGTTGGGAAGAAATCTAAATGATCATTAATCTAGGAAGAGTGGAATGCTAAATTCTCTCTAAATTGTGTTGAATGGATATGCTTTCATTTATGAGAAGTTTGTTCCTCGGTTTCAAGATACATTTATTTGCACATCTTTCTCTGTTAGAGTTAGGTAGTTAGTTGCTTTTCTAGTTTAAATAAGTGTTCCTCCTGCGTGAGTGAGCAAGCATAGCATGCAAAAGTTAGTATTATAATGAGAGATAGTGTTTTGTGTTAGTTTATGAGCAAAAAAATCAATGTATATGGTTTCAAGTTTATGAATAAATGCTGATGAAGTTTTGAGTTCAATTCTTGCATAACTGGTTGATGCTTTCTAAGGGGGCCCACTTAGTGAGTATCTGTAGTTAGCTCTTTATCTTCTATTGATCATAAGTTAGATTTCATTTTTGAAAGTTTCAGCGCAAACTTAGTCTTATATTGTTCCTCCAGCATCAGGAATCCATCCCTGTGTTTGTTCCTGCAACATAATGCCAATTCATAGTTTGTTTCTTAGTCATAGTTGTCATGATTTATGCTTTGATTAAGTTTAGAAGGCTTCGCATTACATTCCTATAGCATAAGTAGAATTCCTTTCACATATTTATTTCTAGTAAATCGTGACTGAAACTGGTTCTTAGTGCACATACAGTGTTGCTCCATTTCAAGTATGCGTTCCCTGGTTTGAAAATGTAGATGAACGACCATAAGAAGATGCTAGTCACCTGCTGGAATGTCCAATTCCTAGGTTAGGATTTTTTGTGACTTGTATATCCTTTTATAGATGCGAGTATTTTTGGCGTCGTTGTTGGGGATGGTGTCAAGCTAAGAACCTGTCATGGTCATTGTTAGCAGTAGTTTAGTATGTTATTCAAGCATTTTCAAATTCATTCTATTGCATGCATAGAAGAAGAGACGCTCTGGGAAGATTCCTCCCTAACCTTCCATTCCTTGATAACAATCTTGAATCAGCTTATAATCTATTTGAGGAAGGAGGGGATCAAGATATCAATCCGTTTGCTAAAAACCTGCTTGTTGAACTGCCATTTGATCTAGTTGATGAAGAACCTAAAGAAAATCCATTTTCTTTGATACTCCATCAAGTAACTATGGCACGTAATCTACCTAATCGACCTCCTACTTTTGAATTCCCCATCATTGCTCAACAAGATAATGATAACCTTAAAAATATTCCTTCTCATTACTTCCCAAGTTCTATGGACTAGTTACAAAGGACCCAAAAACTTTCTTGTTTGAGTTTGATATCCTATGTCGTAGCTATGATTACACTTCAGATGCTCACAGGCTGAAGTTGTTTCCTGCTACCTTGAAAGAAGGAGATCTTAGATGGTTCATGAGTTTGGGGAGGGGTGTTGTTGATAGTTGGGCAGCCATACAAACAAAATTTCTTGAGAAATACAAGGAATATTGTAAGAGTTGTAGTAAGGGTGAAGATATATTCAGAATTCAACAAAAGGAGGATGAAAGCTTGGAAGACTATATCTCAAGATTCTTGTTTTCCCTGAAAAATAATTTAGACCATACTCTCAATGAAGAATCTCATAAACTAATTTTTCTAAGAGGAATCAGTGATACCTGTATAGATGCCCTAGACCTAATGGGAGGAGGAGATATAACCCAAGTATCTTGGGATGATATCAAGAAAATATGTCTCAACTACTCTCGAGCAATTGTTAAGAAGGGTAGAGGTCATCAAGCCACAGTGGGAAAGTCTTCTACTAATGGAGTTTTATAGATGGAGATCATAAATTTTTTGTCTGACTTTAAGCAAGATATCATAAACAATACGGCTACACAGTTGGATACTATGCAAGCTTGGAAGAAACATGAGGAAGCTTAAGCAATCTTGGCTGAGTTATGTCCACATTGCAGACAAAAGAAACGTGACTGCAGATGTAAGATGGTTGCTAACCTAGAGGCTAAGCAGTTACCTACTGACTTTAAGATAGTAGAAGGTGATTGTGACCAAATATTCTTTGTCGCACAAAGGCGACCATGTGCTCAAATACAAGGTATGCCTCAAGACCCTTTGAATTTTGGTAATCCTTATTCTAATTACAATAACCAATGGCAATCTACATATAGCCCATCACCACCTTGGAATACTTCTCAACCTCACTAGCCTAACTATCAGAGTCCTCAATGGAAATCTCCTCAAGGAGGTTGGAAACAACCACAAGGACAATGGACTCCACCCCTAGGTAACTAGCGGCTGAATCCTCAATGGAGAGGTTCTCCGCAATGGCAAAACCAATCCCCTAGCTCCCTGCATCTTCAAAATCCACAACCTCTAGCTCTCATGCCACCTCCTACAGCACCTGCAGCAAATGCTGGCCCTCCAAAACAAACACCTATGCCTACTCAACCATTGCCAAATCCTAATAATAAGCAGTAGTAGCCATAGTAGCCTATGTATCTTGTAGAAGCCAATCAATATCCAGCTTATGCCCTGAATATTCATGATATCCATCTCAGGTCTAGAACCACTCTCCCTGCTCCACAACCACTTGTAATTACATAGATTCTAGATTCTGCCTCTGAACAACCTACTGATCCTGCAGAACATATACCTGTATCAAATACTATCTCTAAGGAACCTGTCTTGTAGCATCAGGCCAAACTGCCTTTTCTTCAGAGATTACAAATTACTACATCCAATTCTATGGAAGAGCTTACTTTTGATATTTTGGATCAGCTAAAGAATGTACACATTCAAATTCCCCTTTTTCAAGCCATTAAAGATGTCCCAATTGATGGAAAAGTCATTAACGAGGCTTGTTTAAAGAAGTCGGGAAGAAAGAAAAATGATTCCCAAACTATCCATGTTCTAGGATAGTTGGCAGATATTATGTTAGGGAAGGTAGTCATTCCAAAATATACCGACCCTGGGAGTCCTGTGGTACAAATAAATATCAATGGCCGGATAGTAAAGAATGTTTTGATAGACCTTGGTGCAGCCATCAGTGTAATGACCAAGCATACTATGGAATATTTGAATATTTTAAACATTCGGTCTACACCTACCATCCTACAGCTTCCTGATAGTTCTACAGTAACACCTAATGGAGTGGTAGAAGATTTTATTGTAATCCTTGAGTCTTGGGAATACCCAACAGATTTCACCATATTGTCCACTAAGTTAACTTTGGGAGGATATCCTATTATCCTAGGTAGACCATGGTTAGATATAGTTGATGCTTTTATAGGATGTCATTCAGAAGACATGACAATTTCTAATGGTCAGTCAAGAAAGAAATTTTCTTTATATCCACCTGCTCAGCCTTAGCCAGATTTGTCTCAACCAATTTGGTCAAATTTAGGAGAGGAAACTGAATAAGTCAATTCATTGGCTCAACTAATAATGCTACAAACTAATCCATTTTCCTAGCTTCAGAGTGGGCCTACTTTTACACATTTTACAGTCCAATTCTGATCTGAGTAGCCCATCTATTCTAGATAGCTGTCATCAGCAGTGTTTCCTACAACAACTAAATTATGAGAGCTTGCCACCTGAATCTCCTATAGTTTATCACAACTTGCTTCCACATGAAATACAAACACCACCTTTATTAGCAACCTCCATGAATGATCTTACCAAGTAAGTAGAAGTGTCTCCAGGCTGCTGTCTGAACATCAATAATAAGTTGGCTCAATCTCAACAAGTTGCCTTAGTCACAATGTTGCAAGATCAACACAAAGATTTTGCATGAGAATATGGGGATATGAAGGGAATAGATCCTCAACTCTGTACTCATAGGATCTACATTAAGGAAGATTGTTTACCTGTTAGACAGCCTCAGAGAAGGATAAACCCAACACTCAGGGAAATAGTTAAAATAGAGCTCCAAAAATTGTTTGATGCTGGTTTATCTACCCCATTTCAGATAGTCAGTGGGTATCACCATTGGTGATTGTTCCTAAAAAAAGGTGGAAAATGGAGAGTTTGTGTAGACTACAAGGAGCTTAACACAACAACTAAAAATGATCACTTTCCACTACCATTTGTTGACCAAGTGCTAGACTCATTGTCTGGTAAAAAGTATTTCTCCTTTTTGGATGGATATAGTGGGTATAATAAAATTAGAATTTCCCCTGAGGATCAAGACAAAATAACTTTTACCAGTCCATGGGGTACTTTTTCCTACTCTGTCTTACCTTTTGGACTGTGTAATGCACCTGCAACATTTCAAAGGGTAGTGATCAATATTTTTGCTGACATTTCTCATGATTTTATGGAGATCTACATGGATGACTTCACTACTTATGGAGTTACTTATGAATAAGCATTAGCCAATTTGGAAAAAGTGTTGAAAAGATGTCAAAAGAAAAATTTGTCTTTGAATAGTGAGAAATGTTTTATGATGATGCAAGAGGGAATTATTTTAGGCCATCATATCTCTCAAGCAGAAATTCAAGTTGATCCTGCAAAAATAGAAGTTATTCTAACTTTTCCAACACCTATAAAACAAAAGGATGTTAGAAGCTTCCTAAGACATGCTGGATATTATAGAAGATTTATCAAATATTTCAGCAAAATAGCAAGTCCATTATATGCCTTATTGACTAATGATTCTGAGTTTAACTAGACTGAGGCCTGTGACAAATCTTTCCTGCAGCTAAAGAACTTACTTACTCAGGAACCTGTTCTTCAAGGACAGAAGTGAAGTATACCCTTTCATATACACACATGCTTATGATTATGCCATAGAGGTAGTTTTACGACAGAAAGAGAATTCCATAGAACATGCCATATATTTCATTAGCAAAAACCTTCAAGGCCCTAAATTAAACTATACTGTCACAGAGAAATAATTGCTAGTAGTTGTGTATGCCCTAAACAAGTTTCGAAATTATGTCACTGGTTACCAAATATTTGTTCATACAAATCATGTAGCAATAAGGTACCTCATGAATAAGCCTACCATATCTGGCAGATTAGCAAGATGGCTCCTATTGTTGCAGGAATTTGATATTACAGTTATTGATAAGCCAGGCTGAGCTAATGTGGTGGTTGATTTCTTTTCAAGACTTCAAACAGCTACAACTACCACCCTTGAGGTAATTGATGATAGCTTTCCCGATGAACATCTATTTTCTATTGCTGCTCAAACTCCATGATATGCATATATTGCAAATTATTTAGTAGCCAACAAAATTCCAGCACACTTCTCACCAAAGGAAAGACAATTGTTGGTAGATAAATTTTTTAACTTTTCATGGATTGTAGATTATTTATTTTACACAGGACCTGACCAAGTCATGAGAAGATGTGTTAGGGAAGATGAGACCTACAAAAATTTTCATGACTGTCATGATGAGCCATGTGGTGGGCACTTTGCAGCCAAAAGAACATCTATGAAAGTGCTTACTACCGGATATTATTGGCCTACACTACACAAAGATGCTGCAACCTATACTAGAAAATGTGACAGATGTCAACACATGGAGAGAACAACTAGGTCTGATGAAATGCCCTTGTATCCGCAAGTGGTAGTCAGTCCCTTTGACAAATGGGGCATGGATTTTGTTGGACCTATTGATCCTCCATCTAATGGGAAATCATACATTTTGGTTTGTACTGATTATGTAACCAAGTGGGTAGAAGTGAAAGCAATGACGCATGCCCATGACAATAAAGTTGTTGAGTTCCTATATGAACATATTTTTACTCGGTTTGGAGTCCCAAGGGAACTTGTTACTAATCAAGGAGCTTAGTTTACATCAAACTTAATCACTGCATTGATGAACAATTATAAGATTAGGCACAAAAAGTCTAGCCCCTATCACCCTCAAGCCAATGGTTAGGCAGAGGTTACCAACAGAGAAATTGAGGCAATCCTTACTAAGACAATATAATTACACAAGAAGGATTCAAGCATTCACCTTCCTAAAGCAGTCTGGGCATATAGAACAACATGGAAAACAACTACAAGGTTCACTCCTTTTGAGTTACTCTATGAAAAAACTGCCATGTTGCCAATAGAGTTTGAGCATAAGACCTTGAGGACTGCTTTCCAACTTAACATTGATATTTCATAAGCCCAAAAGGAATGCCTCCTACAACTGAATGCATTGGATGAGATAAGGAAAGTTGTCCTGCAGCATACTAAAACTATCCAACAATAAAGAAAAAAATGGCATGACAATCATATTCGAACAAAGCAATTTTCTGCTGGTGATTGGGCACTGCTCTATGACTCCAGATACAAGGAAAATCAAGGTAAACTCACCACAAGATGGCTTGGTCCTTATGAAATTGAAAATGTGTTTGATAATGGTTCAGTTCAGTTAGCTACAATAGATCCAGTCTAATTCAAGCTACTGGTTAATGGACACTATCTTCGGTTGTATCATACTTGCCAACATCCAAAGAAGAATTATGAAGTAGTTTGTTTCGGATACGGCCACCGATCTTCCTACAGCAAAAGGCTTTGGCCTTTCTCCTACAACATCTCTTTAAAATTCTATGTTGCATGCCCATAATAAAGGTTTCCTTTTTAAGGAAGCCACTTTCTCTGCTTTTCATCCGTCACCACCATTCATTACCTCTTCTTCCACGTCACCCATCCATATCATCCATTCTGCCATACCACCCTCATTTATGGTTTTAATTCCAGCCATCATTTCATGTTGAGCTATGATCTTTCCTAGCATATACGTGCATTTATTACAAGGTACGCGATATCTTTTATTGTCACATTGTTTATTTATTTCATTTATTCATCAACTGCTATGTACATATCAATCATTATTGCTTATTCTTCGCCTGTCCTTTCACACATGTGTGTACACATGCCAAATTTTTAGTAGGGGTGGGGATAATCCATTTCAAACCTTTTCTTATGTCACTATCACAACTGATAAGATATTTTTATTTTCTTGTACTTTCTAAATATGATTGTGTGTTTTATCCTAAACAACAATTAACTGCTTGATTTGAGTAGTTCCTAACAATCATTTCATGCAATTATCTTTTAATTCATTCTTGGGAAAGTAAAGAAAAGTGATGGCATGATAGAAAGAAGCAAAAAGAAGCAGAGCAGAAGATTTTTTTTTGAATTTTCAGAAAAGGTTTGAGTTTCAGGAATCTCAGCAGGGATAATTTGCGAATATGGGTGGCCAATTAGTAAGACATGAGCATGTAGCTCATGAGATCTTGACACAAAATTCTCAAATGGTTTAGGCATTCAACAATTGCGGATGGTTGAATTATTTTCTGAGGTTAGATTCCTTTAATGAGGAAGCTGCAGGCGAGTTTTTGAGAACTTTTTCAGAAGGAGAAGCTACAGTGTGAGGTTTGACAGTGGCTGTAATAGAAGACCGAATTGCAGAAGTAATTGGACTTCCGGCGGTAGGAGAAATTTTTTCTTCAGATGCTGTCTCTGCTAGGGCAGAATTTACAGTACCAATAGATGGACCCTTGGAGGTTTCTAAACAAGGATGCAAACAAGTGTCACTGTCTTTTCCATACTTGGAATATGTCACCTTCATAATCAGGTACTTGACTTGTGAGGGACGTTTTTCCTATTTACATTCCTACCATTTTAAATTATTGAGTCATATGAGGCACGGTTTAGCTGTCAATGTTCTAAATTTTTTGTTAAACCTTTTGAAACAATGTGCCCATGAAACCTAGAGGGGTAGGGACAACTCTATCACCCATCATGCCCTCATTAAAATCTTGATTAAGCATTCTCTAAGAGATGTGTCACCCCTTTCTTGGAAAGAATTTGTTTCCCAAAAGGTTCTACAACTTCTAGAGCCTCCTAGAGCACTCCCTACAGCACCTACCCCTATAGCATCTATTCCTGCAGCCTCCACACTAGAGCCCTCTACCCGAGTACAAACCAAGTTTGCTAGTAGAAGAGAAAAAGGGAAAATGAAGGTAGGAGAGTCATCTAAGGCAGAACAAACCCCAAAGTCTAACCCTCATGTTCAAAAACAATAGTGTTTCTCTCCTGCATCATCTTCTCCTATAGTAGTCCCTCCTACAACAACACCTATAGCCACTGTAGTTTCACCATCATCTTCTTCTGTTGAGTTTGAATCCTCTAGGAAAGTCAAAAAGAGGAAAGCCATGAGAGTTCCTCCTACAGCTGCAACATTTCCAAAAATAGTTTCAGCAAGGAAACAACGTAAAGTCACCTCAACATCTGTTCAACCTCAAATTATAATAATTTCATAGGACTCTGAAGAATTCAGTCATAATGATTCTCAAAATGTATCTGAGAATGTTCTACAAATCCCATATTTTGTTCTTGGGAAAATTCAAAAGGAGCCAATGGAAGTTGAGGAAGCACAACATGTTAGTAGTAATGAAAGGGGAATGCCAAGTCTTGATGACTTGGCTGAGGCAGCTATGCCAATTTCAGAGGAAGTACAATCTCCTCCTCTGCAGCAACATGAATTTATCCTGCAGCAAGAGGAAGAACAACTTGAACAATTAGAAGTGTCCAATGAAACCTCATTACCCCGTGCAACTTGTCAAGCAATGGTTGTTTATAAAAATACATTTTTTATTTAATTTTTGGAATACCTTAGAACCACATGGAGGCCAGTCACATTTCAAACCTTGAGTTTCCGCCACTTAGCCAAGACTAAAATTCAACAAAGTCTTTGGGAAGAAGAGAAGAAGAAATTGAAAAGAGAAATTGAAAGGCAGAAATAGGAAATCTAGGAAATGAAAGAGAAAATGAATGAAATGATGAAAATAACTGGTAAAATTGTGGAATGTAGAAAATCGCCTCGGGTATATGCTATGTGCCTAAAAGATCAATTTCTTTGGTTTCAATTAATGAGAATTTCAAGGAATTTAGATCCTGTTATTCATACAACCAAAGAATTTTATGATGCATATCAAGTAGCCCCTAGTTGGCTGAAAAATTATTTATGTGAATTTTATTTGCATGGTTTGATAATTCCCTCTGAAATAGAGTGAAATCCACTTCTTTATATTGGCGATATTCATTTGAGGTCACTCATGTCTTGGACGGCCAATGAAACTAATTATGGCAGACAATTAGAAGCTTATAAAGAGGCTGAAAGGGATGAGCCTATCCCACTGCGACCTGAAAGCTCAGATCCCTACACAATGCTGAAAACTTAGCTTACTATTGCATATGGGTTCAATGATCAAATAGAAAGAATAAAAATATTCGATATTAGGAAGCAAGTGTATGAAGAATTCAAAGGCCAACCATATCTGTTTTGGAAGCTTTCATCTTCCAGAATTGAAAAGAGATGGGGAAAACTAATTGTTGGTCTGAGGAAATTTGAGCCTCATAGCCCCCTGAACTTTAAAGCAGCCCTTAGAAGGATAGAGAAGTACATGCATCTTGGTCTTCATAAGAGGTTTGAGTTATGGCTACCAATAACATTTCAACCTCCAGTTCTGATGTGGCCACTTTACCCTTATCAGGCTATAGATGTTAATGAGAATACATAAACCCACAGGTACGAGAGATGGCAAAATTTTAGAGGTTTCTACTACAAATTTGGAACTTCATCACAAGGCCATGCTACTCCTACGGATTTCAGAGAAACAACTAGGAAGCTTAATGCTGGAGGACCATCAATAGGATAAGTAGGGGGGAAATGATGAGCTCAAAATATGCTCATAATTTGAGTATTATGATGTATTTTTAATATCCCTACTCTTATTGCTAATTGATGTTTTAACTCTTTGATTAAAGACTTTTTATCTAAAATCGAGTAGTATCTTGTAGCCACACATTCCTATATTCCTGCAGCTTAACATCTCTATGTGTCTTATTAATTACCCTGTTTGACCTCCTGAATGACTGGTATAATGCATGTGGTTTTTGGATAATGAAATAGATTTAATATGTGATTAATGAATGTGTATCGTGTTGTTTTCCATGCATTATTTCTTTTGATTATGTCGCCTTGTGTATCACAGGTTTTTGAAGGAAGCATGAGCGAGTCAAGCACAACAAATCTCGACCTTGCAGTAAAGTCCATTTCCTGCACGATGTCAAGGAAGTTGTTCCAGCGAAGACTCTCTGACCAGGTTGTTGGGAAGAAATCTAAATGATCATTAATCTAGAAAGAGTGGAATGCTAAATTCTCTCTGAATCGTGTTGAACGGATATGCTTTCATTTAGGAGAAGTTTGTTCCTCGGTTTCAGGATACATTTATGTCCACGTCTTTCTCTATTAGAGTTAGGTAGTTAGTTTCTTTTCTGGTTTAAATAAGTGTTCCTCCTGCGTGAGTGAGCAAGCATAGCATGTAAAAGTTAGTATTATAATGAGAGATAGTGTTTTGTGTTATTTTATGAGCAGAACAATTAATGTATATGGTTTCAAGTTTATGAATAAAAGTTGATGAACTTTTGAGTTCAATTCTTGCATAACTGGTTGATGCTTGCTAAGGGGGCCCACTTAGTGAGTATCTATAGTTAGTTAGTTGTTTGTCTTCTATTGATCATAAGTTAGATTTCATTTTTGAAAGTTTCAGCGCAAACTCAGTCTTATATTGTTCCTGCAGCATCGGGAATCCATCCCTGTGTTTGTTCCTGTAGCATAAGGCCAATTCATAGTTTGTTTCTTAGTCATAGTTGTCATGATTTCTGCTTTGATTAAGTTTAGAAGGCTTCATATTACATTCCTGTAGCATAAGTAGAATTCCTTTCACGTATTTATTTTTGGTAAATCGTGACTGAAACTGGTTCTTAGTGCACATACAATGCCGCTCCATTTCAAGTATATGTTCCCTGGTTTGACAATGTAAATGAATGACCATAAGAAGATGCTAGTCACCTGCTAGAATGTCCAATTCCCAGGTTAGCATTTGTCATGACTTGTATATACTTTTATGGACACGACGAAACCACTTTTTTGTCATATCGCCAGTTTTTGGACCCCCATGATACTACACTCACCCATGTGGTATCCCAAGTCCCACAATTTGAAATTCTAATTTTTTTGTACTATTCATTCTTACCTACCCTTGAATTATTAGGAATTCCATTTTGACCAATTTGATGCCATAACTACTACAAAGGTAGATTTTCCCACCTAGAAACCATAGTCAAATCTCAAGGGAATATATTTACATGTGAATACAAGAAAGGGATGAAGAAGACCAATTAAGTCAACTATTCAAATGGAACTAGGAAAATATATTTTCTTTGATTACCTGCCACAACCTATCACCTACTCCTAGGGTCCCATTAATGTGGTTGTTTTATCCTCGAGTATCCTTGATCTATGAAAGACATAAGCCATCCATTTGAGGTGAGATTCATTTCTAGCCATATATTTGAAAGGGTTTCAATAATATCAAAAGTTAGATGAATGTTAGGAGGATTTATTCAACACTCTAAGCAATGAAAAGCTAATTGATAACCTTATTATGAGTAGTTATGTTTGAAAAACCTAATTTGAGTATAAAAACCCTCTAGTTTTCCTAAGATCAAAAGATGAAAACCCTTTGATAATATGAGAAAGGATGAATCTCATTTGACCTAAAAGGATAAATCCCATCCAAAGTCCCTATAGAGATTTAACAGAAATGAATTCTTACCTATTTCAAGCATATTTGATTTGGAAAGATTCAAGGGCATACAAGACAAGTGCATTTATGGTTTGTTATTGTTGTTGAGAAAAATAGTGTACAAAAAAATTATAATTGTTTATTACAAGAAGCCTAATTGTATAAAATTTATGCTAGTATTGTTATTGCGGATTTGATTATAGTTAGTTACAATGGTTGTATATGTTGATGCACAAGTAATTTTTGTTAATACATGAATCATGTTTGTAATCTAGGTTTAATAGATTAGAAAAAATATGTAAATCCATGATGTATTATGCTTATGAACCCAACATGGAATACAAAGGTTTACTATTATGTATGTGAATATAATGAGAAGATTCTATTTTTACTAGATCAAGGTATAATCGATTAAAGTTTGTTATTTTAGGCCTAAATAATGAAGTATGAAGCATAATATTGGATAATTAGATTTTTTATGTAAGCATTATTGTAATATAGGGTTTTTAGAGTCTTTGGTTAGATAGTTAAAATTTAAATTTAAATAATTAAAAATAATTACATTAATAATTGGTTGGGCCATTACACTTTGGGGATATAAATTTTATCAAATAACTATTCAACACTATAAATTCACAAAGTGTCCACCAAATTACTCCTATAAATTATCTTATTTTTATATAATGTTGACTATAATATAAAAAATTCAATGATTGATTTGACATATCACATGTATTTTCTTACTAAGTGTGGACAATTATTTTAACAAACCAAATGCTTTCTAGCCCTTCTAGGGTTTTTCACCTAAAAGGGGAAAGAATTGGGTCAAAATGCTAATGTCTACACTCAAAGTTAATGTGAATGAGATATATTATGTCTAATTAATATGATTTAAGGCTCTGATCTGAAAATGAAGGGATCTAATGATGCAAAACCTAAGAAATTCAACTTGTTTGAACACACAGTGTGATATGCAAAAAGATGAAATAGATGCAATAAAAGATAAAATAGAGATACAAGATAGAAGTTATGCACCTGGAAACTGATGAAGAGCTTACTGGGAACTAAGGAGAACTTGGAAATTCTAGAAATTTTGATTTTTGTGTCAACTGGGACACTTATGCCAGGCTGGGTGACTTAGTCCCAATTCGAGGAAATTGCATAGAAAGTTGTTTCTACCAAAAGGGTACCTGAAAATTTAAAAATTTCTGAAAAAGAAGTGTAGTGGGACTAAGTTACCACTAGGGGCGACTTAGTCCACTTTGTATTTTCTACAAATCTAAAAGTGGAAATGGAAGCCCACAACTTGCACTCTGGTTTTTGACAAAAAATTGGATCTAAATCTTCAAAAAACCCTGCAAAATAGAAGATATTTTATTTCTAATGGGGGTTTGCCTCGGTCAAACCCCTAGTTGGTATTTAAACTTTGTGAATGACAAAATCTGCATAAAAACTCTAGTTTTAAGTGTGTCTAAGACTAAGAATAACTGAAGTGAGACAAGATCATATTCTAGTGTGCTAGAAAAAGATGAATAAATGACACTAGAATGATGCAAGACTTCAATGCAAGAAACTATAAAACACTTAAAATGAATGTAAATGACATGCAAAATGTAATGCAAACCTTAAGTCTAAGGATAGGAGGAAAATGGAAGATGGAATCACTTTGAAAAAACGTTATTAGGTGTGATTTGATGGCTAGTTGCATCTCCTCAACCTAGATTTCTCCATGATTCACCATAGGCATCAATGATCAATCCTTTTCAATGTGAGATATTTGGACAAAAAGTGAGCTTGAAGACCTAAAAAAACCTTAGTTTTCTGCCCCTAAGCTTCAACTTTGATGTAGAAATGATGTTGAATCTTCTTGTGAAAGATACTTTGCTCTTAAGTTTTGATTTTTTGCTTTGTGAAAATGAATAGGAGATATAAAAAAATACCTAAAAAACATGAATTTATAGGCATTAACACTGGATTAATCAATATTTTAACATCATAGGCTGACATCCCTCACAAGTTTGAACTAGGTCGGTGATTTTCCCACTCAAAAGTGGAAAACACCCCCAAAAAGACTAAGTTGCCACCTTGGGTGAATTAGTTTCACTAAATTTGAGTGGTTTGAGTAGTATTTGTTGGGATTTAAGTGATTTTTGAGTGAAATAGGCCTTAAGGTCCAAAATTATGAGCATTAGGGGCCTATAAATGCAGTTTTTAAGGGGTGATTGAAACAAGATGTCTAAAGTAGGACCAAGTTTACCAAGAAATTGTCTCTTTCTTCAAGAGTATACAATTTTTGGCCACACATTAAGTTATATTTGACACTCTATGAGTTGGGCCATATATTTTGGCTAATATTTTCTTCCAAGAAAAGTTTTGGAGGTTCAGTTATCTAATGTGGAATTTTCATGATGAAAATTATAGAATGTTAATAATGTTTAATTCTTGGCTAAATTTTTTTTTGTTAAGTATTATTTCTTTCAAGTGCAAATGCTTGATATAAAAAAAATGAAGCTATATGTTAAATTTCAATGAATTTGAAAAAATGGATACCCCTCAATATTCAACTCTAAATTGAAAGAGATTGATAATCTATTTCTCTACTACTATTCTCTCAACCAAAAATTCACATACATTATTCTATATATTACTCTTATATAATCCTTAAATTGCTGATTATTCAAGACTTGTATTTCCTAAATGATCCAATATTATCCAAAAAGTTTTCAAATCATAATTTATTGTCCTATTATGAGACATTAATTTAATATTGATGATGGAAATATTATCTCATGCTACAGTCTACATTAAAATTCCATTTTAACTAAAACTCAAATTCACATTAATTGCATTCTAAGCATTGATATTTTAAGTTGATTTAATGTCAAGATTATTTTTTTTCTAGTATTGATCTAACATAATAAAATCATTATTGTCAAGTGGATTTTATTTTATTGGTGAAATTGAATGATTCAAAAAGATAGTACTAGAAAAATCAAGTTTTATTGAGTGTGAATATTTGATTCTCTAAAGGGATGAGGTCTAGATCACACCTCACAAAAATTTAGTACAATGTATATGTGAATAGGAATAAATAGAATGGAGATGATCAATGAAATTTAATTAACAAATTAGGAGATAAAATCAAGGAAAACCTAAATTCAATGATCAAATTAGACCTATTATCAATGAAGCATGTGCACAATTGGAATAAAATAAATCCAAATAATGTAAATCAAATCAAACTAATATAACCTACTTTACCTCACTAAAAAATTCCCAACCTTACGCCATTGTCAAAATTATCAGAATTATGTTATTTTGTATAATATATGGATTTCTCATAAATATAGCATAATCTTTTTGTGTAAAAGCAAGATGGATTGAGTATAGTTTAACTGTTGAATTGAGGATCTTGGGTGTGAATTTGAGGAGGGATTGAATTATCAAAGGATTTTTCATTTGTAGGTTTTTAGGACATGAGATAAATGATGTGATATGTGAAAAAATATTGATGAATGAGGATTAATGATAGATCAAGAGTACCATGCATGAGCTTGCATAGAAAGATGAAGTGAAGTGAAGTGAATTTCACTAACTATTTTTAGAAATAATAACTAAATTTAGCTTAGCCTCTAAATTATGGGTTTGGATCTTGTAACACACCGCCATGTGAACCCCAAAGGACAACAAACACCACACAATTTTTTTATCTTTATTTTTGAAAGTGAAACATTTCATACGATGAATATGTACATGCATTACAGGTACAACAATTATGTATTTACAAAGTCACTCATGTCCTCTAGGGTACACGAAATGACCATTACGAATCATAAAATTTTATCAACAAAAGTGTATAAACAACCAAGATTACATAATGATAACATATAATCATCCATGAGCAATAGAGGTGAAAAGATATACATCATTGATTTTATTTCGATTCATAATTCAATATTACAATTATGGAGGATATTTCCACCGATACAACGCATCATGGTTCTAATAGTACATTATGTCACTTCAAGAGTACATTACATTACTTCAGAAGTACATATGCATCCTAACACATAGAGGATAAGATACATCAAATACAAGAATGTTACATAATTGACCATGGTACCATAGAACTGAGGAAAAGTCTTCAACCAGGTGAAGGTCTTGAACTCTGCATCTGCTTCTGCATAATGAACACATCTTGGGAACCCAATAGGGTGCATAGCATGTTCCACCTGACCAGGCTAGGAGATGACAAGAAAGCTTCCACATCCAAACAAGGTCAAGCAGACAAGACTAACTCAACACCAACTTAAACAACATCAAACAAGTACATCAACACTTCTAGAGGCTACCAACCAAAGGAAAATAAATGAGTACTATGGGAGAATTTCATCGCATGGCCTTACATGGATTATCCAGGCAACCTATCACAAGGTATTGCCTCCATCTAGGGTCATCCCACAATAATGGGTTACACTTTTTGGCCAAACTTGACACTGAAATCAACATTTTCAAAAAAAACTTCACTTTCTGACCTCTATAGTAGGTAAACTATTAGGAATTTGAAAATGATGTAAACTAGTGATTTGTGAGATTTTTTCTGTAGATCTCTCCTTTGATAACTAGTTTTTAATAGTAAACAACATTTTTTAAAAGTGATGTGTACTTTGACACGCATAACTTTTTTTCTACAAAGGATAAAATTTTGATTCTTTTTAATTTAGGTTGCTAACACTAGTATCTATTGGTTTCATTTTGTTTCATAACGTTTTGTTGTTTTTTTGAATTAAGTTTTGAAGTCAAAACATTTACAATTTAGAAATAGGTGCACTTCGGCACACAACTTTTTTGGTATGTATTGAAATTCAAATTTTATTTTTTTGTTAGAACGAGGACACCAATACCTAGGGCGTATATATTTTTCAAATTTTTTTCTCAAATTTAATATTTTTCCACAATGATTTGTCATTGAACTTGATGTTCAGTGAAAAACCTATGTTCAGTTAAACAAAAGAATAAAATGAAAAATAAAAAATAAAATATATTAAATTTATAGTTGTTGGAAAGCACGTTTCGAGCACTACATTCCCCCAACTTGGTTTGTCAAGTTTGAATCCATTTGCACCTCCTTTTTGGGCTTCGATAGTAAAAAAAATACATAAAATTTGAAATGGTGGAGGGGAAGGTGAAAAAAGGGGGTTCATTAGAAGGGGGGTTCATTCGAAACCCCCTTATATGCTGCAAAAGGGGGTTCATTAGAAGGGGGGAGGGTTCATTAGAAGGGGGGGTTCATTAGAAGGGGGGTGGTTCATTCGAACCCCTTTCATTAGAAGGGGTAAACCATTTTAAATTTTTTGATGAGAATTTCTAATTTTTCTTCGTTCGAAAAATTGTAACCCACTATTGTGGGTTTACCCTCTATGGTTATCCTGGCTACCTATCTCAAGGCGCCATTCCATAGGGTGACTCATGTGGAACTAGTTACCTTTCGTGAGGAAAAGGAAGTGATCTTACTTACCAGGTTTTCTCATCCCATCTATAGCCTATAAAAGCACTAAGGGTATGGGTGAGGCACATAATTAATATTTTTTTAATGTTTAACTAACCAAACCCACTAATTCATTAATTATATTATCACTTGTTTACGAAACTCTTCCATGGGTTACCCTAACAACCCCTTTGTGTGCCGGCCCCCATGAAGAGCCACCCTCCCCAACAGTTTTGAAACAAGACTCACAACCACAAGGGATGTACCAAACATAAGAGCCACAAAATGAAAGCATGTGCAAGGCTGAACCATCTTGCTCATAGTCATAACTAGAAGGCAAAGGAAATCATGGAACAAGGTACACCCACGAGCTCAAAATAGAAATACGATCAATGGAAACACAAGGATTAACACAAAGGTCTAATCATGGGAAAATTCAACACAAAAAATGTTTCCCATCACCTCTAGAATCCTAAGAATCTACCACCCATAACTCATCAAAGGGAAGTAACTTAACATTTATGGGTTCCTAACATATCTAGAACATGTCTATTCATAAAAGTAACTCAATAGCAAAATAACCAAGAGGATGACATGGCCAACCTGATAATCACTAGCATGCATAAGGAATTAATACCAAAGAGTATCCAAAATAAATAGATAACTATCTAAAACATGTTCAAAATAAACTATAAATTTCCATTCATTTAAACGTAAACATAATTCGACTTCAACTTATAGCTAATGGCATTCGCATGCTCTGCAAGCCGAGATAGGGCATCCATTCCCTAGCTCGTTCTCTGTGGTCTGCTCGAGTCTACGATTTGGGGGTTTTTCCTACATTCGAGGTCAGTGGAGGTGGGGTTTAAATATGTTAAACTTGTGTTTCTTTTTCCTTTGTTGGCGATTAATGTGTGGGAGGTGCACCCATTAGGCTGGGCGCGAGCTTCCTTTTTTCTACCATGGGCTTTCCTTTGGTGTTGTCATGTTGTGTGCAGCATGTCGCTATGCCTGGCCTTCTCCTACACTTGTGTGGGTCCGTGGTGTGGGCACTGGGTCTTGGGGGATTGTCTGTTTGGCCTTCCAATTCATGGGGCCTTGGTTCTTCCCATTGATAGGTGGGTTTTATATTTTTTTGGAGTATTTCTTGCTACTGATTGGGTGGCATCTAGGTGGAGGGGTTTGTACTTTCCCTTGGGGTTTTTCCATTTAGTCCAATCGTGATCTAGGGGTTTGCATGCCTGCCGAGGATTTTGTTTATTGCTATGTTGTGTGGGGAAACATTTGGGGTTAGCCCCAAATTGGATTTCTCTTCAACATTTGGTTTGAAGCCTGCAATGCATGGTGTGAATTTTTTTGATAATATGTTGTTTTCACTAGAGATGAAGATGAATGATCTAGGGCCAGTTAGTGGTCCCCGCATAATGAAGATTAATGGGTGTTTGGAAAAATGCAAAGAGAGACTGAAATTGGTTATCCTGATGGAGTTTCTTGCAGATGATATTGAATAATTTTTGAGGCACTCCTTTTATTGCAAGTTCATAGGTTTGAGAGTTTCGCTACAATTTTCAGAATCTTGGGCTCAACAGACATGGATGTCAGAGGGGGAGATAGAGATTAGGATCCTTGCGAACAACTATTTTATGGTATCATTTGATTGCATGGCAGATCAGAATAAGGTCTTTGAGGGTGGTCCCTATTTTTATAACCAGGTGGGATTTTTTATCAAGCCATGGCATGCGGGCTTCAACCCGACTGAGGTGCTACCAAGTTAGATTTCAGTTGGGTTCAGTTGTCATGGTTCCCGGTTGAGTGTTGGCGAGATGATGTGTTGCTTTTGGTGGCTTCAATGCTTGGTAAAACTATTGGGTCTTCTTAGCAGACACAGTTTAAGAAGGTAATGACTTTTTCCCATATCTGTGTAGAAATTGATCTAAGAAAACCATTGCTAGATTGTGTAGAAGTGTGTGTTGGATCTTATACTTGGGCACAATAGCTAGATTATGAAACCTTACCCTTTCAATGTTATCTCTATCATGAATATGGTCACTTGCAGTGGATATGCCCTAGGGCTAAGCCTATGGCACCCCAACCTTCTTAGCCTTCTCGTAATCCACCTAGGTCTGATAAGGGGAAGGAGCCTATTTCAAGTGATGGTAACGGTGATGATGGTTATGTCCCTGTCAAGGCTCGCAATAGGAATCGGGGAAAAAGCGGACCTTGAGGGAGAGATAGGATGATGACACCTTTAATAGGTTTGAGGTGTTGGATGATCTCAACCAACATGAAGTGAATCTGGGGCTGCTGAACCTAAATCAAGGTACTTTGGGTTCAGGTCAGGATGGTCCTCCTTTGGAGGCTATGCAGGTTGTGCAAGAGGATGGTGTTGGGCAGATGGAGGTGGATCAATAGTTTCCTATTCAGGTTGAACGAGATTCTACTCTTGGAGCTACAAAGAGTGGTGGAGGTGGTTCCCCATTGCCCCTAAAAAATGGTATGGATGTGGGTAAGATCTCTTTGTCTTCTTGTCACTTAGGTATTCTGCAAAAGGAACTGAAGAAAGGGGTTGGTGAGAAAACTTCCAAGCTGGGCAGGAAAAAGGATATGGATAAGATTAAATTAATTGGGGAAACTTTGGTGGAGTCAGGGTCAGTCAAGACTCTTGATTCACATTTTGCAGGCCCTCAGAAATGATTGTTCTCTCATGGAATGTAAGGGGCTTGAACAGTGGCCCTAGACAAAAAGTTGTTTGCGATTTTGTTAGGAATCATTCTCTGGATGTTCTTTTTCTTCAGGAGACCAAGTTATCTATGGAAAATATGTTGGATATGGTACCTAGGTTGTGGAAATGTGGTGAATTCCAGTGTGTGGGGGCTCTTGGTGCTTCTGGGGGGTGGCTTTCTTATGGAACCCTCGAAAGATTTTCCCTCTTTGGTGGATGTCCTCTAGATCCTCTATGTCCCTGGTCACCTCTTGTTATGATACTGGTGAGTGTATTCTCCTCTCTAATGTGTATGCTCCTATTGAGTTCCAGGGTAAACAACTTCTTTGGTCCCATCTTCATTTTGTTCGCAACTTAGCTCCTTTCCATCCATGGGTTTTGGCTGGTGATTTTAATGCTATAGTTGATTTGTTTAAGAAAAAAGGTGGAATTGCTAGATTGGAGCCTTCTGCTCTATTACTTAGGGATAGCATTTCAGATTTAAATCTTTTTTATGTTCAACCCAATAATGGTCGGTTCACCTGGAACAATAGGAGAATTGGTGAGAGTTGTGTTACTGAGAGGCTTGACTGATTCTTGGTTTCCTATTATTGGGTTGGAGACTTGTAGTCTACTAGATCTGAAATTCTTGATTAGAGAGGTTTTGATCATTGGACTATTAAGCTTAGTATTATATTTGCTCAGACACCTCGTTCTCCCTCCTTCAAGTTTCAGCTTATGTGGTTACGGGATTCTACTCTTCATGAGTACGTGGCTGAGTGGTGGAGGATTGGAAGACCTACTTTTGGTATGGAAATGTTCACTTTTGCTAGGCTTCTTCAGTTTTTCAAATATCAGCTTAAAAGGTGGAATCGATGATGTTTTGGTAATATCTTTCATGCTAAGGTTGCTACTCAGGAGGAGTTGAATAATATTACGCGGTTGATTCGTGAGAATGGGGTTTTTGAGGATCTTCTAAGGAAGGAGGCTAGGACTTTGAAAGTGGTTGAGGAATTTGAATTGAGGGAAGAGATCTATTGGAAGCAAAAGGCCTGGATTGAATGGCTTCAGGAAGGCGATAAAAACACTGCCCTTTTCTTCAATTCTATGAAAGAAAGGAAGCATTGTAATTCCATTCATTTTCTAGTAAATGATAGGGCAGAACGTATTTCCTCACACCAAGAAGTCTCTACTGAGGCTTCTCAGTACTTTGCTACTTTATTTAGGGAGGATTCATGGGGGGACTCTATTGAGGAAGCACATGTTATTTCTTGTTTTCCTTAGTTGGTCTCCAGGGAGGCGAATGAGTCTCTAATGAAGGAGATTTCTCAAATTGAGCTAGAGGGTATTGTGTTTTAGATGAAGAGGGGTAAAGCTCCTGGACCTGATGGTTTCCCAATTGAGTTTTACCAAGAATTCTGGGATATCATAAATTTGGATCTTTTGGCGGTTGTCCTTGAGTCCCAAAGGAATAAGCAAATGCTTAATGCTTTGAATTCCACTTTCCTTGCTTTCATCCCCAAGTGTGAAGGGGCTGATAGGTTAGCTCGGTTTTGACCTATCTCTCTTTGCAATGTGGCATATAAAATCATTTCAAAGTTAATGGCTGAGAGATTGAAGAAGTGGCTTAAAGTGTTGATTTTGGAGGAGCAGAGTGGTTTTCTAGCAGGTCGACAAATTTTGGATGGGGTTGTCATTGCTTTGGAGACCATCCACTCCATGGACAACTCCTAGGAGAAGGCAATGTTCATTAAGCTAGATTTGGCTAAGGCTTATGACATGGTTAGATGGTCTTTCCTACATAAGGTCCTTATGTCTTTTGGTTTCAGTGAGGAGTGGATCCAATGAGTCATGAGTTGTGTCATGTTTGTTTCCTTCTTAGTTTTGATAAATGGAGATCATTCTAAATTTTTTGGCACCTCTAGGGGTTTGCGCCAAGGGGATCCCCTTTCTCCGTATGTTTTTCTGCTTCTTGTGGAAGGTCTTGGGCATTTGTTGAAAAGAAATGTGGAGCTTGGTAACATTAAAGGTTGGCATTGGGGTGGAGATTTTCCTCCGCAATCCCATTTGCAATTTGTTGATGATACTACTTTGATGGGGATGGTTACTGTTAAAGAAGCTACTAATTTGAGGTAGGTGTTGGACTTGTATCTTGTTGCTTCGGGGCAATTGATTAATGGGGATAAATCATCCATCTTCTTCTTCAATACGTCAACCCCTATACAGAAGAGAATAGATAATATCTTGAAGTTCCAGATAGGGGGTCTCCTTTTGACATATTTGGGTCTTCGACAGTCTGTGTTGTTCGGAGAGGCTGTGGCTGCTAAGTTATTTTGGAGATGGTGTGTGGAGCAGGATCAACTATGGGCTAGGATTTTATCTCATAAGTATTTTTCAGGGATTCCTCGGCATGATCTCCCTCGTTACCCTCTTGAGGGGAAAGGCTTGGTGATTTGGAATACTCTTCAGAAGGGTGCAAAACTCATCAAGGAAGGTTTATTTTGGATTTGCAAATGGGGCACTGAACCTCTTTTCTGGTCACATTCTTGGGATGGCTTCCCCTCACTTACTTCTTAGTTCTCGAACCTCCTTCCTTTGTGTCAAATATTTCTTGTGGCTGGCTAGTCTAGGGTGAGTGACTTCAAGTATGTCTCTTCTTTTGGTTAGTTAGAGGTGGCTCATTGGAAGGATCCTACAGAGTGGTGAGACTTGGGACTTGGGGATGAAAGTGTTGAGCTTCATAAGATTCTTTGTAGTAGGATTTGTAGTTCTATCTTGGAAGATGATATTCTTGCTTGGAACCATAATCCTAAGGGGATTTATTCTATTGCTTCTGGTTATCAGGTATTATTTGCTCAAAAGCTTGTCGGGGCAGAGGCTCACTGGTGGAAAAGGGTGTGGAATAAATTCTCATGGCCAAAATGAAACTGCTTTGTTTGGAATTTGGTGTGCAATAGGTGCTCGGCCTGGGATAACATTCATAAACAGGGATTCCAAGGACCTTCAGCTTGTGTCTTTTGTAGGAAAGAGGAAGAAGATTCTTTGCATTTGTTCTTTCGGTGCTCCTTTGTTGTGTAGCTTTGGCACTAGTGGTGGCAGGTGTGGAAGCTTCCTTGCATTCATGCTTTCTCTTTAGTTGAATTATGGGATAGTCTAGGAAGACCTCCTATGGCATTCTTTTTGCAGGATGTCTGGTACGTGGGCCCTAGATTTTTGCTTTGGCAAATTTGGTTGGAGCGGAACCGCCAGATCTTTCGTGATCAGAAGTTGTTGGGTTGGAAAGTGTGGTTGTGTACATTAGGAATGGTGCAGGAGTCAGTTGAGGCTAATAGTGATGTGGTTCTCCCCTTGGAAAGAGGTGATGCTGAGTTGGTGGAAAGACTAGGTCTTTAGGAAATTCACTCTTTTGTTGTCCGCTCAAGGAATGATAGGTATGGGAAATAGAGAGTTGAATAGGTTGGTAGGTGGTTACCTCCTCCAAATGTCTTTTTAAAGATTAATATGGATGGATCTTCTAGGGGAAATATTGGGCCTGCTAGGATTGGTGGGGTTGGCAGGGACTCTACTAGGTCGGTGATTGTTTTGTTCTCTATTCATGAGGGGGTGAAGACGGTTAACCTCATGGAGGGGCTGGTGATTCTTTATACCATCGAGAAGGCCCTTGCTCTGGGATGGCGAAAGGTTATATGTGAATTTAATTCATAGGTCTTGATTAATCTGTTGAATGAGCGAAAGATTTCTGATATAAATTGGCAGCTGGCTTTGGTGGTTCAGTAGATTCTTTAGGTTAGTTCTCATATGGAAGCTGCTTCCTTTGTTCACATCTCGAGGGAGTGGAATTGTGTTGTTGACTGCCTAGCCAAATGGGCCTCTAAGCATGATAGTGGTTGGAAGGTTGAGGATTGGGATCAGGTTTCCCCTGAGTTGCGTCAGGATGTGGATTAGTTCTTTGAGGAGCATAGGTAGATACATGGGGATAGTTGATTTTGGTTTTTGTTGAGGGGTTGTTTCTTTCTTTTCGGGGGTTGGAATCATTGGTTTTTATTATAATGTTGTTTTTTGATTTCCAATAAAAATTTTACCCCTTTCTTTAAAAATAAAAATAAAAAATGTAAACATAATTCATTCTTACTAAAGATAATGTAAATAATTGTTGACTATAATTAAATCCATCTCCTTCATAATATCGTTTAAGTATAAAAGAACTATGAACACCTATAGTGTGTAACCCATCAGGTTATTCTTATTTCATGGTTCCTAGCGTATGCATTTTTTTACTTCAAAAATAATTAAAATTAAAAATATATAACCCATACAATTGTTATTTCGAAATAAATTTAATTAAAATGCAGGATATTTGGTTACTTCAAATAATTAAATTTAATAAAAATATAACATTTATATTTTTTGACTCCTCCCTAAATAAATCTAATTTAATTCCAACATAGGCAATTTATTCGCAAATCACAATCTATTAGTAAGGAATTGATAAATAAATTTAATTTTAAATAACTTGTAATTAAAACTAATTTAAATGTACTTTCCCGATAATCATGACACTCATTTTTACCCCCCGACCATATCCATAATGACATATAACTTGGAGATTTGCAATCTGAAGATGAAATATTTAGACTATCCTTTCTTCCACAATTTCCCCAAATTCTCGTTCTCCCCAAAGTCCTCCCAGCTGCAAAGTTTTCTTAGCCCTTTTTTTTTTACTAGAGAATAAAACATAATAAACTTTATTTTTCCTGCTTCCAATTCCTGCATCCTCTTTTTCACCCCAAATTACCAACATAAATTCTAGCAAAATTCATTAGTTTCTCAATAAAACAAAGTAAACAGGTGGCATAATTCACAATTTTCAAACTAACACCTGACACAATCCTTTCACTCTATTTTCCACCTAGAGATAATTCTTCCATTTGAAAAAAATAGAAATCTACCCCCAGTAATCTTTGATTGTGGTTACGGAAACAAATTCATCATTAATTTGATATTTTAACTGATAAATACACCATACTTAATTAACTCAAATAAATCTCTTACGGTGGGTGAAATTTTTTAATTATGTAAATATATATATATATATTAAAGTTTACCATTTTCAATTTCGGTAATGATTTTCACCATAATTTTAATATTTTACCCCCGAAGATCAATTTATCACATTATTAAATTAAATTAAATTAAATTAAGCATTAACCTACCTCCATTTTAACATTTTATCTGGTAGAATAGTATATATATATTTAAATTTACCCCTATTTAATTATAATAAATAACAAAATATTTATTTATTTATTTAAACATTAAAATTTGCAACTAATTTAATATTTAATTAAATCTTGACATTTTTCCACAACTCACATTAATAGTTAAATTTGATGTTTAATTTCAACCGTAATACAAACCATTGTTGAATTAAATTAATTAATAGTCAACAATGATATGCATCTAAATAAAAATATAAACACATTGAAATTTATGACTTGAAATGAACGACATGAAACAAAACAATATCATAACAGAATAGGATACTGACAAACGACATCGTCAAATATTACTATGGGACGATAGACATAGATGGGGTTACTTTCTTGTTAAATCCCTAAACCACATCATATCCATTATGTATGTTGGGCACGCTTAGACCCGGCGGTGAGGGTGGATTCGATGCCCG
The DNA here is from genome assembly GCA_007258455.2 of Sequoia sempervirens. Lineage (NCBI taxonomy): Eukaryota > Viridiplantae > Streptophyta > Pinopsida > Cupressales > Cupressaceae > Sequoia > Sequoia sempervirens. The sequence continues at coordinate 121,084,535 of VDFB02252616.1, forward strand.
ATACTTGCATCCCTGTATAAAACCAAGTGTCGAAAGAACATATATACTAAATTCCAAACACATTGTGAGAGAGAATTGTAGTGCAGAAAGGCGCTCACAGATGAGCGATGCAACACCGTCCCCCTTACCCAAACCTCAAACAATAGCACATCATCATAACTATCATGAAGTGAGTATTAAAAAATTTACGTAACCACACAATATACCATAATCAGGTAAAGACGAACACCATGCATCATTAGATCATTAACATCATAAAATAGTATCATGTGCATCCAAGAAAAACACATAAGTCAAACAGGTGAAACAATCACCAACGTAATCACGAGTATGCATCAAACATAATAGTATCCACACAGTATCATAAGAGAATAGTATCATGAGAGGCACTACAAATCTAATAAATATAGGGCATGCCATTATTAGGAAATAAATAAAACAAATGTTTTATTTATTTTTAGAGGAATGTACAAAATAAATAAATTAAGTAATTTATTTAATTTTGGAAGAATAATTAGCTAATTAAATAAGTAAGAAATTACTTAATTATTTAATTATGTGGATAAGAGGATAATGAAATATTTAATTATGTGGATAAGAAGAATATTTGGAATTATTTAAATAATTAAAATTTATTTAATTAAAGCGGATGAGGGAAAATGATTGATGGCTCTTGTTCCTAGGCCACCTGGCTATGGAAGTGACTTATTTTTCAAAAATGGTGGACATAAACAACATTCTCAAGGGTTTCCTGGATATCTTGGTCACCATTAGATAAAGCATCACTAGTATGTTGTCAGATATGATGTTTCTTACCACCACCAAGGTCCCTTTTGTTCACAAAAAAGACTAAATTGGGAAAAGCAGGAACCTTTTGATATATATGAAAGGGAGACCCCACAAAAGTTGTTTGTAGCTAATCATGTAAGGTTATCTAGTGGGGACCAAAGAGAGTCAAGATCTACGAACACTTTTGTTGCGAAAACTCTGAAACCAATAGTATTGGGCTTTCCTCATGCTATGGCACCATTTCAAGAGAAAAATCAACCCTCTAATGTTTATGCTAGCCCAAGGGTTTTATCGAAGAACACTTCACATACATTCCCAAATACTATTCCTTCTATGCAAGGCATTCTCCTTAATACAAAGAGTGGTCCACCCACATTATTAAATAGTGCTCCTTGTAAGAATGGTGCTCCTCTCAATCCAAAGACTAAGAGCCAAGAGAATCATATTCAACAAAGAAGATATTTCTCAAAGGTTCAACATCGAACCAAACATGCACCAACTTGAAATGAATCTTAGCAGTGGAGGCATACAAAAAGTTATTCCAAGCAAAAAGGAAGGAAAAGGGGAGCACAAAGTAAAAAAGTGGGGAGCCAACAATGGAGTTGTAAAGAGCTGCAGAAAGGGTTTTCCCCTAAAACCAATGAATCAAAAAATTCATTCAAGTCAAGGTCGAGCATATTTTCATACATAGGAGAATGAGTTGCACTCATAAAAGAATGAGCAAAAGGGAGTTCTCAACATCACCTTCTCAAAAGATTTTCTTGATCTGGAAGTTCAAGATCTTCATGGGAAAGCTTTAATATGTAAGTTATGGAAACTTTACCTTGATATAGAAACCTTTAGAAATTTGATATTTGAAGAATGGGTCAAAGCTAATAAGTTTTTTTATTTAGATCAAGGGAATGAATTTTTTGTAATGATCTTTGACATAAAACCTCAAAGAGATGCAGTATATAAAGAAAAATCATGGCTATTTGACACATCTAGTTTATACATGTAGTGTAGAAAAATGTAGCCCTTTACATTTTCACACTTGTTTGAGCCCTTCGAATTAAAATGGACTTAATAATACCTTAATTTAGCATTGAAAAATATATCCCTTTACATTTTCACACTTATTTGGGAACTCTTAATTAAATTGAGCTTACTTATTCCTTAATAAGCCCTTAATAATCATTAACAAGACTAGTAAATTACATTTTCCAAATTGAAAATATGATGATAATTAATTCCAATACATAACTCTTTACCTTGAGAAATGTGTGTTCTAGGAATAGGGATCTGGAGTCCCCCTAGACCTTTGAACCTAAATTTAAAATATGTTTTTGGTGGTATTTTAAGGTCCCCAAATCCATATTTTAATGCTGGCTTGTGATATTTCAATTTCGGTAAATTAAGGATATGTACCTATAAATACAAGGTTATTTCATCAAATCAACATCTAAGAAGCTAGATTTTTTATGAAAGCATTCCTATAATAAAGTTGATGATCAAGAGAATTCAAGAGAAGATATATCATAGATTTATTGTGGCATTCAAGATCCAAGAATCATGTCAAAGTCTTCTTGCATCATGCATGTTTTTGGATCTCATTGTGATGTAGGTTTCAAGATCAAATTCAAGCATTCAAAGAATTATTCAAGCATCAAGATCCACATCCATTGAATCCATTTCATGCAAGTTGCAGATGTTCCAAGATCTCCATTACCAAGGTCTCTACAAGGGTTTTTTGAGTGGTAACATATCATTGTTCATTGTTCATTACATCTTTCATGTTTTATTTCAATTCAAGGTTTGATTAACAAAATAGGGTTTGACCAAGGAAAACCCCTATTCACCAAAAACAAATAATTTTTCCCTCTTGTGTGTATGTTGCAGATTTAGGTTGAAGAAAGATTGAAGACCTTTTCAAGTGCAAGATTGGAAAAGTTGTCAAAGTTGTTATTTGAATCATAGAATATAACGTAGAGATCTAATTTCTAACTTTTTGACACTAAAACCTAGACAAGTCAGAAGCTACAGATCAACATCAAAGGCTCCCAAAAGATTTCTGAAAGCCCTAACGAAAGACCCATTCTCCCATGGGTGAATGAATCCCAAACAACCTTCAGAAATTGAATTTTGGTGACTGGTAAACACCTTTCTTCCCTTCTCAAATCTCCAATAAATTTTCTATTTTTGCTAATATTGAGTATCATATTGTTGTTTCAAGTTTGAGTTCACATAATTTGGTTGATTTTCTATTTTTATTTTTTCTCCAAAAAGTGTTGTTTGAACTTGACCCCATCCTTGAAGCATAAGGAATTTGTCGATTCTCACATTGAGTTGATTCACCTAAGGGTTGTTAGCCAATTCTTTATGGGTATCTCATTTCCAAATGAAATAGAGGAAAATAGGTCCATTTATATCATTTTGGTGAACCCCCCTCTCATAACCTATTTTTTCTCCATTTCATTTTGGAGAACCTGACTTTTGAGCATCATAAATTTTCTTATTTTGTAGTCCTTTCAAACCCTAGATCTAGGATATGGATTACCTTACATTACATTGCATTGATTTTTATCTCATTTAGGGTTATTTACTTGCATTAGTTTTCATTTCATATAGGGTTTGAGGCTTACATTTTTGCATGGTTTAAAATCTAGAAAATTAAAAAATCTTAGCCATTTTTCATAGTGTTTACATAACATTACATGATCAGTCAATTACATCAAAAAATTGAATGAAAATTGCATCTCAAATTAGGTCTTTTTTCTTGTCATTTAGCATTCTTTTATAGTTGCATTTAGATATGATTTTCTAGAAATATTCAAAACTGTAAATTCCTATTTGAAACCAACATTTTGAAAAGAAAAAAAATTTGTTCAAAAACTTGTAAATTAATTTTTCAAAACCCTGGAGTGAGACCCATTCACCCATGGGTGAATGAGTCCTTGATCAAGGATTCTCTGAATTTCTGAGCATCAAAAACATTTTTTCTACATTCTATGTTCCTATATTTAGTTTTTTGTTTCAGTTTCTAGAAATTTTGTTTACTGAAAATTTTCATATTAAGGTTAATTTGTCAAATTCAATGCATTTTTTGAGTTCAAATTTGCAATCAAAAAGACATCATTTTTAGTTTTTCACATAGTATAATCAAGAAATTATCTTACTTCAAATCTGAAAATTTGTAATCTCTTTGCATTTCAATCCATTCTTGCATAATGGAAATGTGTATTGGTAATATATGGAGGTCCTTAATAGTTTTAGTTGATGTATCAAGATGTGTATTTGGTAATGATCCTAATGCAATAGAACCTAATCATGCTCAACCAACCCCTAATGAATGACCTTGTGAAGTTGACATCTTAAGTGAAGATGATGAAAGCATGAATAATTTCATACATAATTTTCTTGAAAACCTTGAGAAAAATGCATCATTTTACCCTTTCATGTAACAACCAACACCTCCTATTTCACAATTAGAGATGTTTTGTCTTTTACATCATGATATTCAATAAAAAAAAAGCCTAAACCTCCAACCATGAGTGGACCTAGTCTCTCTAACCAAGTGCATACTCATCCATCCTACATTAATAAATTCAACAACACACCCATCAACCTAGAAGAGACTTATGGCCAATGCTTTAAGGTCTTGGCTAAGCAAGGATATGACACAAAAAATTAATGTGAGATTCATAAGTTGTTAAAAAAAATACCAATTGAAGATACTAAAGGATTAGGCTATCAAGATCCTCCTCCCTCCACATCTTCTAAGGAAACAAGTGTCCTCCTTCATAATGAAAAAATCCATCACAAGGATGATAAGATCATTTTAGGTCCTCCTTTGAATCCACCTCAACAATTTTCTCAAAAAAATAATAAATTCAAACCTTATAAAGTTAAATAATTACCATTCCTACTTACTAAAAAAAAAATTGAACAAAAATTGGAACAACTTTTCCATCTAGGATGGATTACATTGCCACCTATCAATAGAAGCAAAAAATTTAAGAGTAAAAACATGAATTATTGTGCATATCACATAACTCTTAGGCATCTTACTAATGAATTTCATGCTTTAAAGAGGATTCTTTATGAATATGGACTCATAAAGATAATCCCTTAAAGCATGCATGCATTTTTCTCCTTTCCATTTGATACTTGTAGGATCATAGCATACTCACTATTACATGCTTTTCATTCATTGCAAATAATTTTTCTATATTGCAAGGAGCTCATTCTCACCACTTATTTCAACTCATCATTGTCTTGTACTTAGTGGGGGAAAGGATTTAGATAGCCTTGTAATAGTTTGGTGCTTGACAGTTTCCCTTTCACTAGTTTCCTACCTTGTCCATATGATGAGCAAGATTGGGATGTGAATGACCTACTATAGGTTGACTCTCATGTTCCTTACTATTCTTTTTATTTGTTTTCTTTTCATGTTCTTTTTTTGATTTCATGTTCATAATGTGATCCCTCATACTGTTTTGTTTGGCATGTCTTCATGTTTATTCCTCTATTTGTATAGATACATTCTTATATATATCATAAAACTTTATCTTTTATTTTTTCTTGTTGGGATGATGCAAGGTGTCAATAGATTTAGGTATCTTCCATGTTGACCCAAAATATTTTTCTTTTTTTCGATCTCTATGTGTCATTCTTCAACTTCCCTGAGTTATTTTTGGAATGATGATGGTTTTTGAGCTCTATAATATCATTGTGGAAAAGACATACACTGACCCTGAATCCATGATATGCGTGATTTTAGGATTTCATTTTGGGAGAAACCCATTTTTCATGACATAACTTCATTTGGAAACATATTCTTGACATAGGTTTTTCCAAATAATCTCTCATGTCTTGTTTAACATTTATCATTTTCTACTTTAAAGTAATTACTCACAACACTTGGTGTTTAGTAATTTCTTTAAAGTGGGGGTATACATTTGCATTATCATTTTAAAATTTTGAATATATCTTATGTTTCATAGTGTGGTATTCTTACTTCACATGATATGTCTTCTTCTCAATGGTTTCATTGGGTTTGATCTCCTCCAAGAGTGTGACCTTTCTTGGCATACAACATTCCTCTTAGTGGTGATGTTATGCATTGCATTCCTTAAGTTGTGAATCTTTTATATCCTAGACTTGTCCTCTCTTGGAGAAATTAGGCACGATGTTCCCTAAAATTAGACCTTACATGAGCTAATAAAAATCCTTTGAACATGTATTATCCTATTTTCATATTTGTTCATAAGTGTTTAGCATAACACAACTTGCTAACCTTATGAACGTCAAAATTCATATTTTTGTGGTGCCTTATCAAAGTTATCAAAGGTATAGCTTTGGTATGCTTAGTACAATGAGAGCTTGTAGACCTAGCATGAATTTCTCACTTAGTCACTTTTGGGGACTCACCTAGTGGACAGTGGATTTCACTAGCCCATGTGAGCATGCATAGTTTTTTTGGATAGTGGACAACGAGTTCCACTTGTAAACGTTTTTGGAAAAATAGTTAATGCTTGATCCACATCGAGTTGGAAAAAACTTGAGGATTGATCCCTCTTTTTTTTTCTTTTTCTTTTTCTTTGGTCTTTGACATGTATGATTGAGTATCTTGTCATTGCTAGATACTTATATATGTTTAACATAGGAATGTGTCTCCTTGAGCCTTTTTTGATTTTTCCATGAGATATTAGAACTTAGGGGATTGATCATCCTCCTTGACCTTTGTCATCTTATCCTTCCAACGACTGTACAATTAGACCTCTCTTAATTGTCTACTTTAGTATGAGTTTGATGCAAGGTCATCCTCTCACTAAAGTGGGGCCTAAATTTAGTGTAGAAAAATGTATCCCTTTACATTTTCACACTTTTTTGGGCCCTCCTAATTAAAATGGACTTAATAATTCCTTAATCGAGTGTTGAAAAATATATCCCTTTACATTTTCACACTTGTTTGGGCCCTCTTAATTAAATTTTACTTATTTGTGCCTTAATAATCCCTTTTATTCATTTACAAGCCTAATAAATTACATTTTACAAAGGGAAAACCTGACAATAATTAATGCCAATACATGACACTTTACCTTGAGCAATGTGTGTTACAGGAATAGGAACCTAGGACCCATTCACTCATGGGAAAATGGGTCCTCTCTAGACCTTTGAACCTAAATTTAAAATATGTTTTTGGTGGTATTTTAAGGTCCCCAAATCCATATTTCAATGTTGGCTTGTGATATTTGAATTTCGGTAAATTAAGGATACATACCTATAAATAAAAGTTTATTTCATCAAATCAACATCTAGAAAGCTAGAGTTTTTATGCAAGAATTCCTATAGAAAAGTTGACGGTCAAGAGCATTCAATATTAGATATATCAAATATTTATTGTACCATTCATGATCCAAGCATCATGTCAAAGTCTTCTTGTATCATGCAAGTTTTTTGATCTAACATTGTGATGTAGGTTTCAAGATCAAATTCAAGCATTCAAAGAATTATTCAAGCATCAAGATCCACATCCATTCAATCCATTTAATGCAAGTTGTAGACCTTCCAAGATCTCCATTACCAAGGTTTCTACAAGGGTTGTTGAATGGTAACATATCATTGTTCATTCTTCATTCCCTCTTTCATGCTTTATTTCAATTCAAGGCTTGATTACCAAAAAAGGTTTGACCAAGGAAAAACCCCATTCAACAAAATCTCAGAAAAAAGTTCCCTCTATGTGTATGTTGTAGATTTAGGTTGAAGAAGGATTCAAGACCATTTGAAGTGCAAGATTGGAAAAGATGCCAAAGTTGTCAAATCATGGAATCTAACCTACAGATCCGAATTTTGACTTTTTGACACTGAAACCTAGACAAATCAAAAGCTAAAGATCATCATCAGAGGCTCCTAAATGTTTTTTGAAAACCCTAACAAAAGACCCATTCACCTATGGGTGATTGAGTCCCAATCAACCTTGAGAAACTAACTTTTATGACCGGTAAACACCTTTCTACCCTTCTCAAATCTGTAATCAGTTTTCCATTTCTATTAATATTGAGTTTCATATTGTTGTTTCAATTTTGAGTTGGAATAATTTGGTTGATTTGCTATTTTTATTATTTCTCTCAAAAGTGTTGTTTGAACCTAACCCCCATCCTCGAAGCATAAGGAAATCTGTAGATTCTCACATTGAGTTGATTCACCTAAGGGTTGTTAGTCAACTCTTTGTGTGGATCTCATTTCTTAATGAAGAAGAGGAAAATAGGTCCATCTATATCATTTTGGTGAATCCCCCTCTCATAACCTATTTTTCTCCAAATTTTCAATACATTCAACCATGGTCCCAAAAATTTAATATTGAATCCTCTGTGGAAAAATTCACTCCTTTTAGGATTTAGCTAAATTCCCTTCCTCTTGAATATAGGGAGATAGAAATAGTTGAAGCTTTGGCTAATCACATGGGAATTTTCCTAAAGCATGACTATGTCTCTTTTAGAAATCTAGCTAAATCAATTAAGGTTTGTGTACTATTGGATGCTACAAAGGAGTTCCCCAAACAAATTCTTATAACATCTAAATACAAGAAATTTTTATTTTTTATTTTTTAAATTAAAACACCTAAAAATGTGTGTTCTAAATGCCATAGTGTGGGACATTTTAGCATTTATTTCCAAGAGATTTAGAAGGTAGAAGGGAACGAGGAACTAATATTTCACGTAGTCTTATGCATCAAATAGTTGTATCAAAGGATCTCAACAAGAAACCACTCCCCACAGATAATGCAATGGATTGCATGTCACATGACAAAGTGAATAAACCTATAATTACTCTCATAGCAAAGAAAGGGGCTAAACAAGTGTCTTTTTCCTTGTATAATTCTTGGTTAAGGGAAAGTAGCTTCTTGCACAAGGTTTTTGGGAAATCACATTCACTTCATTCATACACCCCTTCTATCATTTCTATCTCTATGCAACACTTAGAAATGATTGTTAAGTCCTTGATGTTTGGTGCAAGGTCTTTCAAACACCTTCAAAATCTGCCCCCTGGGTATGTGTAGGATCATGATGGGCCAAAAAGTGGCAATATGATGAGTATGTGGATGACGACATTTTTTTCATCCAAAATTGATGAAATGAATTTTTTTTTTAAAGGATATTCTCAACTTTCCACCAATATAGATTATTCCTTACTTTGACTTTAATAAGTAATTATTATTCATTTTCTATTTGAATTACAACTAAAGTCTTGATTGATAGGCTGATTGAAAAACATCTATAGCTTTCAAACGGTATCACATTTTTTGAATCCAAAAATTGGATCATGTTCTATGCTTCGTATACTATAGGATTAAAAAAAGAAATAACGAATTTCATAAAGTTTTGACCAAGTTAAGGTGGTCAGACATACGAGTTTTTATATTTTTTAAAAGTTGTAATAAAAATTTCATAATTAATTATTTACTTGGAAAAAAATTACAAAAAAAATGTATCACATTGGGACATGAGTCCTCTACTTATATCTAAAATATTATAAAAAAATATTATCATTTTATTTTGGTTAGGGTGGTTAGATAGACACCTACTTCTTATTCTTTCCCTGAAACTTAAGTACTACTACATTTAAATTTTAAATTTTCACCAAATAGATTTTTATTTTATTTTTAAAATCTAGTAGTTTAGAAACTACATTCAATTTTCTACAGATTCTATTCTTACATATTTTTGAAATAATATATATAAATTATTCAAATTTTTACGTCAAGTTGCCTAACTCTAATTTTTTTGAATTTTTTGCCACTTAAGGGCCTATTTTTCCATGATGATCATGCACATACCCCCTGTAAGTATGTTAGAACTAGAAGAGATCCAATTGGATAGAAATGAGTAGTAGGAGCTTCAAGTAGAACATAAAATATTGTCATTTCCTATCAACTCTGACATACTTGATCTTATGAGTTTTAAACTATTGGAAGAGGAAGGTAACCTAGATGAATGGGTGGATAGAATAATTACTTTTGAGGGGTCTAAATTGATTGATGAAATCACACAAGAGGTAGAAAGGGAGGAGTGTGTTTTGAATTATTTTGAAACTCCTTGTAGACCATCTATAGACAGACCTAAAAAGGTTGAGGAAATTTTAGAGGAAGTAGTCATGGAAGTAGATGAATTTGATTATTCTTAGACTCTCTCAATATCGTAGAAACATAGCAGTCAATCCATAGTCAAGAAGTCACCTTGGAAGAGGGGAAGGAAGTCCCATATGACTAAGCTAAAGGAATTGATAGTGGCAGGGTTGAAAACAATATTAGATAAGAATGTTATAGTCTTTGCAAACAAGCATCTGAGGAGATCATGTTCCTCTCCTCAAATGCAGTGAAGTTAATATCATGGAATGTTAGGGGCATTTATGATCCTCACAAAAGAGATCAAATAAAGCACCAATTGGATGTTTGTAGAATGATCTCATAGTTCTTCAAGAAACTAAAACATCTAATGTCATGTATAGTTCATCAATTCATAAATGGGAAAAGTGGAAATTAATTCACTCACCTACTCAAGGGGGCATCTGGGGGTCTTATAACTTTATGGAATGCTAAAATGGTTACTATTGAATCAATTAGAAAAGAAAGAAATTGGAAACTAATGAAGGTTAATTATATCAAGTTTCCACAATCCATATCAATTAATGTTGCACATATTTCTGGATTAGATTGCAAAAAACTCTCACACAATCTAATCCAAAAATGTGTGCAACATTAAATAATGAAGGTATCAAATTTTGATTTAAAATTTTGGTTGATAAATTTCTATGGCTCGACTTCAATAGTTGACAAAAAATACCGTGGGATGCCTTTACAAATGTTGTGGATGATATAGAAGAGGAAAAGGCAATACTAGCTAGTGATTTTAATGCAATTACATCACTGCAAGAAAAGAAAGGAGGAATTTACCCACCTCGCAAAGTAATGGAGGATTCTAAATATTTCATTCAAGATAATGCTTTAATTGACATATTGCTTGAAAAGGGAAAGTATACATGGAGAAATCATAGAAAATATTTTCTAAAAATTATGGAGCGGTTGGATAGGTTCTTATCTTGGCCAAGTTGATTTTCAAGGAAGAATAACCTATCATCTAAGATCTTACCCTTTTCAAGGTAATATTATTATGTAATATCTTTAGATACAATAGTTACAACCCCTTTCTCAAAGTGTAAACTGTATTTCACATTAGAAAATATATCATTTAGGCATCCATAATTTTTTCCCCTTCTCCATTAATGGTGGGTAAGTGCTCTATATACAAGAGGATCTAAAATTTATCAGTTCTCTAAAAATCTGCATGTTAAACAAAAAATTAAATATTAGAATGTAGGTGTCTTTAAGAGCATATTTGAGAAAAAGGAAAAGGTATTCATATATTTAACAATAATCAATGAACAAATTATTTCTTAAGGTTTGGATGCTATCATCTTTGAGCAGTAGAGAAAGATACAATCATAATGGGTAGAGTTACTTGAAAGAGAAGAAGTATATTGGAGACAAAAGTCTCAAGAGTTGTGGTTAAAAGAAGGATATTATAATACTAAGTTTTTCATATATCAACTTAGATTAAGTCCATAAATTTTGTTTTCACAATTCAAGATAGCTCCATTGGCTCACTGCTCACTAAGGAAGAGGAAATTCATAAGGACGGTGTAATTTTTTTTTTTTCATTCACATATAGCTAATAAGGATGGAAAAGAACTATTAGAAGTTGTACCAAAGCTAATTCTTAAAGAAGATAATTACTACTTATTGAATCCATTCACCCTTGAAGAATTAAAGAAAGTGGTGTTTACCTTGCCACTAGATAAGGCTCCAAGGCCTAATAGATTCACAACTCTATTCTTCCAAAAGTGTTAGGACTTCATTGGCATAGATCTTCTAAGGGCATTAGAAGAATCAAGAAGAACATGGGCCATTTTAAATAAATTCAACATAACACAACAATTATCCCAAAATTGAATGTCCCCAAGTCATTTGCAGAATTTAGGCCAATCTCTTTGTGTAATATAATTTATAAGATTTTTACAAAAGCCATAATTTACCTTAGACTCCAGCCTTTCATAGGAAAAATCATATCACAAGAACAAGGTGGCTTCGTGCTAGGAAGGGAGATAGGTGAAGGAGCTTTGGTGGGACATGAGATATTATAATCTATCAAAACTAATAACTTTATCATTAAATTGGACATGATGAAATATTATGATAGATGAAATATTATGATAGGGTGGATTGGGCCTTTTTTATTCAAGATTTATATAAATTTTTCTTTAGAAATAAATGGTGTAAATGGATCCTCTCATGCTTGTTCAAGGAAAAATGTTCAATCATCATAAATGGATCTCCAGTTGGGTTTTTTGCTCAACACAAGGGGTTCAACAAGGGGATCCTCTATCACTATTCTTATTCATTATAATGGTGGAAGCATTGAGTAGATTAGTTCAAAAAGTCCATTCTCATGGGTTATGGAAATGTATTTCAATTGCTCACACAAGCATCTCGGTTAATCATTCATTATTTGATGTTGACACTATTTTATTTGGAAAATCTTCAATTAAGGAAGAAAATCAAGTAAATCAAATCCTACATAAATATTCATTTGCATCTAGGAAAAAAATAAATGCATCTAAGTTCAAGATATATGTATTTAACACAAGAGTGACCATTACAAGAAAGATAGTGGAACTATTAGGATTTCAAATGGCAGATCTTCCTTGCTCATATTTGGGTATGCCTTACTTTATGGGTGCAAATAAAGCTTCATATTGGGGGAAAGTTATAGAAAGAATCAAAGAAAGAATATTGTCTTGGAAAGCTAGATGGATTTCTCTTTCAAGTCAAGTTTTAATGATTAAATCTATTTTAGCAATAATTCCCAGTAATTACTTGGTTTTTTTGAAAGCACCTAAAACAATCATTTAAATTTTGAAAATCCCATTAAAAACTTCTTGTGGAAAGGTAACATTGATGATATAAAAAGAATGTAATGCCCTACCATGCAAACCGTGAAGGACAACTTAACATCAAGCAATCATAGCACAAATTTTTTATTTAAAAGGAACTAACATTTAATGTAATATTTACATACAATACTTATAATGATACATTACACAAACAATATCAAACTGATCCTCTGGGGTAACATGACATCATTACTTGCAAAAGATGAACAACCATAGGAGATCACAAGATAATACTGAGAATAGATACATTACATTTATCAAATGAGATTACATCTTACAAATATTTGAATGGTACAATAGTGCTTCCCAACTTAAACAGGAATGATACAACAATGACATAGTGTGTTACAACTAGCATGAATGGATACAAATCATCAATACTTGTTCCAGCTTTGGTACAATTTTGGAGTCGCAACAAATGGTTCAACTCTACACATCATGATCCTCAAATAAGAACCCAATGGGGTGCATAGCATGTTCCACCTGACCATGTGGACCCTAAGGCCCACCCCCCATGCTAGGAGATAACAAGAAGGACCCACAACATAAACAATCAAGTAGAGAAGGCTAACAAGACTCCACAAACAAAAGATAACCAAGTAGGCAAGGCAACCAAGACTCCACAACAAAAGCAACTAGTACAGAACAACATTAAATGACAGTATGGCACACAATCATAAAATGAAAATATGAGTAAAGTTTTGCAAGGTTGTAGCAGGGGATAGTGTCATTGTATGGTCCTAGCATGATTTGTCCTAATATTCTAGATGTCGGCCATCCTAATAGCCTAGATGCCGACCCCCATCTATGGTTGTCCTGAAAGCCTCTCACTAGGTGCTAGCCCCATAGGGTGACACATGTGGGACCAATTATCCTCTTGTGGAGACAAGGACATTGGTCTTGCCGAACAAGCCTTCCCAACACATCCTTAGCCTAAATGAGTGCTACAAGAATGGCTGAGGCATCCAATTATCTTAGTTAAGGTGAAATTCTACCCAACCCCCTAATTAATTAATTACCACTTGATTATAAAACTCCCACATGGGTTGTCCTAGACGCTGCTTTGTGCACCGGTCCCCACTAGAAGCCACTCCCCCTTGTACAACTAGAGAACCCATTTGAATCGATAGGGAAACTATGCATAAATATCATAACAAGAACATACATCAAGGAAAGCCATGAACAACCCGCACGAAGGATCAACCATAAAGGAAATAAATAGTGCATGGCTAAAATCCCCTCAATAAAGCACTTCAAATTTCACATCAATCAAGATTACAAGATCATCTCATATACTTGGGCTACAACATGGTTTTCCCAAGCCTCTAGAAGACTTTAACAAAATTACTAATACATTGTGTTAACCTTGAAAAAGTGGCAACAATGATACGAACTCAAGATCGAAACCAACCTCAATAGTCAATCTTGAAAACCACCAAATGGGCATCCAAGGGAGACCTCTATTTTCTCCTCACAAGATACCCAGTCACTAAATACCCACAAACAAACAATCAAATCAACCATGTTGTATTCCATAAAAGCATTGATTCAAGAAAAATATACAATAATCTTCTTATATGCACTTATCAAGGAAGATGGCAGTTCCATTATAAAATAAGTTGGTATAAGCATGAAAGAGAAATATGTAATATTAAATTAAGATGGCATAGCTTACTTTTAAACTTTATGCTATATTTACCTATTCGTCATGTCCATGTGATAAGGAAGTTAGAAGGGTGCAAGACTAAGAACTACTTTACTTTCATGAATAAAAATAATCAAAATTTCATCAATCGATCATTCTATTTCTAGAATGAATCTTCATAGATTACACCAACTCGCACACTAACATTTTATACACATATGAAGGTTCATAAGCACAACCAGTGTATGTACACCCATCTAATTCATCCTTCAAGATTCATCTCATCTTCTATTATAGCTTTGAGTGATGATTAAGCAATAATGTTAAAGGTCTAAGGTTTATTAATTTAATGACTTCATCAAGATTAGGACCCTTCCAACTTCTCACTCACCATCTAATCCAACATCTTGATAGGTAAACACCTCTTGGACGTATAACAATATGTTGTATTACCATTTTAAAGGTATCTATTTAATCTTATCCATCATTCTATGGTCTATGATGAACACTTTACTCACTCTCAAGAATCTAAAAGAATATTCTAAATGAAAATGAATTCCCTTTTAATAGAATTGATTTGTTCATGTAAATCTCATTCTAAATATCTATAGAAGTGATTAGATCATTTATTTCACCCATTATTCTATTACTATATCAATGGGTGCATCTTGTCTTATAATCACAAGTTCTTGTTGATAATCTAACTTCTTGTTCAAGAGAGTTCAAGAGTATGATAGCTCACATTTAATTCTATTTTCAATTTCTCCTACAAATGCAATCTTGTCTAATTACTTGAAGACAATAATCCTATTTAACCCAACCAGCCTCTTAGCAAGCCAAGTTCTAGAGTATGAGCTACGGTTGTTGATTAAAATCTCATTCAGAGGATCACTCAAGTCATGCTAATATAATATGTAAACATTGCTACCATGATATGCATTTGAACATAAGTAACAATTAAATATTATTTCCTATTTACATTCCCTCATATGACAAAATATCATTCATCTGTTAAATGGGTTAAGAGAATTCAACATTGACAAATGTTATCTGATTCGTTAGATTAAATCCTCTAACTTCTTAATACAATTAAATAAATCTCTTAAAATATTTAATTTTCCAATCTACTTGTCTAAATGAAGTAGTCACAAAATAATAGTTGCTCTCATCTTCCACCATAGCATGTAGACATATCTTATTATAATCATGATATCTATATATATATAATATAATGCATATTTAAATACAATATTCCAAAATACAAATAGCAACATTATTTGAATATTCTTACCTATGTAAACACATATATTTCTATGCCTATATATATATATATATATATATATAATTACTTACTAAGCACTATACATTTAAAAAGACCACACGAATTGTATGCTATTAATTTTAATTTTCAAATTCTATACTAAGTAAACACAAATGTAATATATAAGACTATGATCATGTCTTGGTGTTCCAAGGATATTCAATATCATTTTAGTTTGCTTAGATTAAAAGAAACCTTATACTATGTCTTAAAATGAAACTTTACAATCTAAATGTAATAACAAGATAAATAGGATTCATCACTATCCTAATCATTGATATTATCTGCTATATCCCATTAGAGTTCCCTAGGTGGATCAATTGGATTAATGACAGATATAAACATCTTAGATATAATAAAGGCAAGATAGTATTAGAATATTGGTCTAATACCGACGTACATCTCCTCGGTCCCGTAAAAGTACACATTTCTTTGGCCTTGTTATATCTCCTCGGCCTTGCTATATGTATACATCTTTGCGGTCTGGTTAAAAGTGTACATAATAAGTAGAAAAGAATTCTCTGAATTCTCTATCGTGGGTAAAATGGTGAGACAAAACCACAGATTAGAGTATCAAGTGGAACGCAGGAGACTAAAAGAAAATATACCAGGTATCCTTAGACGCAGTTAAGTCACAGACCCTAGACGCATACTAAAACGGCTTGTAGGATCAAAGGGCATTCGGTCTGAATGCGAAACGCAACGCTGCCATCAAAAATTCCAATAAAAATAGAGGATACATCAAACACCAACAAAAAAAAGGGAATTTTAAAGCATTCAAGCATATGCAAACAGTAGGCACAAAGTCAAACTCCATAGCCTTTGCCATCATCATGCCTACCCACGCCTAAGTGGGCGCTTGAAACAGGGTGTGCGGAGCTTTGGAACAGTGTATGGAAAACCATCAATGCATATAGGCTAGAGGAAATTCGTTAGAGGTTGTAGTTGCAACTTCCTAAGTTGACATGCATGTAAAATAATGAAACACAGGCTAGGCGTGAGAACAATTCGACTGAATGAGTTCATGAATGCAAGAATGTGGAAGCATAGGCAGGACACGTGAACTGTTTGACAGAATGTCTCAAAGAGATGTGATCTCATAGAATGAAATAATTGTAGGGTACGCCCAGGATGAATTTGGTAAAAAGGATTTAGAAACTTTCAAGAAATTGCAATGTGCAGGTGTAAAGACGTATTCCATAGCAATTAACAGCAAAATGCAGAAGCATAAACTAGGCGCGTGAACTATTGACAGAAGACTCAAAGAATGTGGGCTCAGGAATGCATTAAACTGTAGGATATGGGCAAAATATGCTTGTCGCAAGGCCTATAGAACCTCCATGCAAATGCCATAGACCAGAGAAATACTAAATCAAATGATCTCAGTTATTACCCTCTTCTGCCTAAGCCAATATGGGAGCTTAAGAACAAGGTGCGATTATGAATCTAAGCTTAACTAGGTAGAGGGGGTAAAAGAATAAAACTCCCCTAGTCACCATGAATGTGAAATGTAGAAATATTGAAGTGCACAAGACTATTTGCTCAAACTCCAAAATGAAGTGTTTTCTCAAGGATGCTATGAATGTAGAACAAGCAAAAAGTTATTCTATACAGCTAAAGGAACTTACTTACATGAATATGCAACTCGCAAATGGAATCTAGATCTTATGTCTTTGACCTTTTCTCCCTTCCTCTTCTATTTTCCACTTCCCATTTTTCTCTTGCAAAGATTTTGCGCTTTCCTCTGAAGAATGCTTCCTCTGGTCATTGGTCTCCTCCAACGCCCCTACAACTCATCCTCCAAATACCACGTGCAGGCGATGAAACTGAGGAGAATAAAGATTTGGTCTGCAACACCCAAACTTGATAAGTGAAGGAACGATGGGGTGCTTGGCTACCCCATAACACTATAGCTCTCGCAACTATGTTTAGAGATAGTAGGCACCTGTACTATACCAGCATTCATGTCAAGACCGACCAATGCTTCTTTTGTTGTGTAGTGCCTCTCCGCTTTTATCCCTTCGTGACCTATAAGTAAGTTGTTTGTTTGTGATTTGTGAAGTCATGTTGATTTAGTCATTTAACATTGTTTTAATTTAATGATATAGTTGTTTTCGGGGTGTTGAGTTTTAAATGTCGTTCAAGTATTATGTGATTTAATTAAATCGTCAATTAAGTGAACATTGTTGATTAGTTAATTATTAAATTAGATTATTAAAAGAATGTGGTTAATTAATTATTAAATTAATTAGTTATGTTATAATGATTCAAAATTATTATTATTATTTATTAAACAATGAATAATTAAATAAAATATAATAGAATGTTAATATAATTATTAATAACGTAATTTTTAAATTTAAATATATAGGATAAAGAAGTATTGAACAAATATATTAAATTTGACATTTTACGTAAAATCTTGAGACAACTTTAAAATCTCATAAAGGTAATTTAAAATTAAAAGTAATTAAAATTATCATTATGAAAGTATCGTGGTTATTAAATTTAAAAGGGTGAATAAATGTTCACAGTAATAAAATAATAATTAAAAGTGTTACCCTTAATTTTTAATAAATTTATTGTAGTAAGATTTTGCGTCAGAAGTTACCAACAGGTGATAAAACAAGATAAAGGTAAATGACAAGTGTATGCACATGCAATTAGGAAACTTGTCATCTGTAATGTTTGTGTTCTCGAAACTAAAGAGAATTTTGTGAATATAGTTGGGAGTTGTTTTGGGCTAGGTAATTTTTCTGGGTTAAAATGTTAAAAGCTGCTTTGCGTTGGGGGGGAGTTCTTCAACTGGATGAAACCATAAATCCTATAATAGACTCTGCATTTTTTCTTCCTTCACGAACTACCCACTAGGTAATTTTATTTTGTTTCCTTGTATTATTAGGTTTCTCTCGATCCATAAGATAGGGAAAGAACCCAAGTCATGTATACAACAGTATTCATATGGATACATATTCAATAGATTTGTTTTAAGAAATAGTTGACCAACTAAACCTTCAATTCTGAATTTAAGTGCTTTTATTATTCAAACCAGTCTTGTTTTTAGTCTGTAGAATTAGTGTTTATTGTTCCTATCTTTTTTTTGGTGAGTTGTAGCCTATAAATAAGGTCTTCTTCAATGGTTTTAGAGTATGTTTATTAAAAAGAAAATTACCACCAAGATTCTAGTAATAAACACATTTAGGTATTAACATTACATGATCTTTACCCTACACAGTTAAATATATATAACAACATTAAGTAAATGTTTTAAATCTGGAAAGGTTTAGATTGTGCTAGTTATTTATTTATTTACTTTTTCTTTTGAGATTAAATATATATGTTTACTTTGTTATTACAGTGTGAATTTAAATAATTAGGTTTAGGAAAATATAGCTAGTGGACTATAAAATAATCATAGTTATTAAATAACAAACCAAGTGTCTAAAAAAAATAAAGAAATGATGCTAAATATAAATTTTAATCTGGCATGGATAAATAATAGCTACTAGGTGAATCTAAAGTAAATATTGTGCATAAAAAGAAAAAACGAAAAAGTTTTACATATACAGTTATTATTGTGGAAATGAGAATTGCAGTGAAATGTATATAAGTTAAATTTTATTGGCTTCACGGCTTTGATAATTTGGAAATCATGTACAGTCTTTATTTTATCATAAAATATATGCATTTATATTTTCAATTAAATGCTTTTCGCAATCATGTATTTAGGCTTAATTAAATAAATTTCTAAATTTAGTATTAATCAAGTATAATTTTGAAATGGGGAATTTAGTTTAAAACCAATTAATTCAAACCTTCCTATAAATTAGCCTAGAATAGTGAAAATATTAGTTGTTGTATTGAGTAATAATAGGAAATTATTTATAAATATAGGAATTTCATAATTATTTTATATAAGCTAACTTTCTTCTTTTTTTTTTGAAAAGAAAGAACGAAAATGTAGTTTTTTATGTCTATCCTTAGGAAGCATTTATTACATTTTCATTTTGGTAAATTTAGAAGGTGAATTTTACAAGTTTGAACTATTCTTTTTATTTAAAATATAGAAGTATTGCATTTACACTAAAGTGTCCCTTAGATACCCTCTTTTCTATACGCAGAAAGAGAGAGTCTCCTATTATGTGATTAGTTAGGTTGAAATTTTAAAGTTTATTAAATTAGATTATACATTGTAGTTAGTAACTTATTTTTAAATATATTTAAAATTAGATTTATTTGCAAATGCATTTAAAATTTGATTTATTTTCAAGTGTATTTAAAAATTAGATATGGTAAGTTACTGTAATCAATAATTTATTTTTAAGTATATTTAAAATTAGATTTATTTAAAAATTGGATTTATTTTCAAATGTATTTAAAACTAGATTTATTTTCAAGTATATATAAAGTTAGATTTATTTTTAGATGTATTTAAAAATTAGATAAGGGTAATTTCATTATCTTGTAAGCTACTGTACTTAGTAATTTATTTATTTTTAGTATACTTAAAATTAGATTTATTTTCAAGATACTTAAACTTAAAGTTATTTACAAATTCCTTCACTATTAGATTGGTGAATTGCATATAAAATGTCTGTGTTGGATTTAAATTAGATTTATTCAGTTGAAGTCAACAAATGTAAATGTTATATTATGATTAAATTAATTTATTTGAAGTAAACCATTATGCAACACTTTAATTAAATTTATTATTTTGAGGTAATAAATGTATAGGTTATATTTTGATTAAATTAATTTATTTGAAGTAAACCAATATACTACATTTTAATTAAATTTATTATTTTGAAGTAACAAAGGTATAGGTTATATTTCAATCTTAATTATTTTGAGGTAATCAAATGTATAAGTTAAGGATTTTAAATTAAGAAAAAAAAATCCGATGGGTTACATATTTTAGGTTCTCATAGTGTTTATTCTTTTAAAAGATATTATGATGAAAATTCATTTAATTATAGTTGATCATTTAATTATGTTTTACACTAGCGTTAGTAAGATTGGATTGTGTTCCCGTTTGAGTGAATCAATAGTTAACCCTTTCATGTTTTTATTTTAAGTTAGTTTATTTATCAAATTGAAAGGGAATGTTTAAACAAGTGGAGTATGGAATATGCTTTAAGTTATGTTACATGGTATTGTGTTGAGAGGTTAAAGATTGATTTCTTGCGTTCTCCTGATTGAGTGAATTCTACATTGATTTATTTTCCGTGTTGACGAATTTATAAGTCAAGCCTTGATGTGAGTTTCTTTGGAAACTCAAGTATTCGCGTACCCTTCAGTTGGGAGTATATGAATACTGGTGTCTTAGAATCCCTTTCTTTTCCTGTGTATGCCTCTGGAAGCAACCACCTTATATGTGGTTGTTGAGATTGTTCTATGTTTTGTTTTGGGTTGACTTGGTGGTTTGGTTTTGTGATTGTTCTATTTTTTTGTCTTGGTCGTGGGCCTTTCTTGTCATCTCCTAGCATGGCGGGTGGACCTTAGGGTCCACGCAGTCAGGTGGAACATGCTATGCACCCCATTGGGTTCTCATGATGTGTTCATGATGTAGAAGTGGATGTAGAGTTCCAGAGCTTCACTTAGTTGAAGACTGCTCCTTATTTTGTACCTTAATCCTCATTTATGTAATTATTCTTGTACTTGATGTACTCTTCTCGTTGTTATAAGGGAAGCATTATGTAATGTATTAATGTATTCATGATGTGTTGTATATGTGGAAACATGCTCCACAATTATACTATTGAACAAGGAATTGAATTGTAATAAAATGTTGTATTGCTTTCCTCTCTTTTGACCATGGATGGTTGTATGTCATCACTATGTGATCTTGGTTTTTATTCACTTTTGTCTTCATAAAAGTTTAGGTTTAGTAATGACCGTTTCATGTACCCTAGAGGAAGTAGATGACTTTGTAAATACATAGTTGCTCTTCATGTAATGTTTGTACATTTTCATCTTTTGCAATGTTTCCCTTTCAAAAAAAAAATTGTACGGTGTTTTTTGTCCTTTGGGGTTCACACAGTGGGGTGTTACATGTTGGCGATGCCTTATGAAGACAACATATGACTCCTCGCTTCTTCTAGGCTTTGGAACAAGCACCTACACTGAATATCTTTATTGTTTTATTGGGGATGATCCATTTAGATGGAAATGCTGGAGAATTGTCTATGAGGATAGGGCACAATAGTGCAGGAAGGGTCATCATGTTCCTGGCTTTTCAATAATGAACATGTATGATTAAGAATGCAATATTGATTTTTTGCACAACCTGAAAAGGATTCATTTCCATTCTTCCCCCCCCCCCGAGTAAAGGAAATAGATTTCATTAATATCCAGAGAATCTAAAACTTGTTCCCTTTCTTTAGTAATATTTAACTAATTTCAATAACAGAGTGCAACGCATGTTCTAATTTTAGAAATTGTAACTGTTATCCCAATATTTTGCATGCAACATGCTCTTCATTGCATTTATTAGCGTGCATTAATTTTCATTGCATTAAATTATAATAGTTATTTCCATTATTTCTTTTATTAATGCTAATATAATAGTTTAAATTATAATAACCAATTTAATTTAATTAAATGTTTTGACAAGGCCATTTATAATGTTAAGTTTTCCACCAAATTTCAATAACACCATAAGCCACAAAACAATGAATAACAACGAGCAACACTAATCATCAAGCAAACTTACTCAAATGTTAAGAAGGGACAAATACAAAGGGAACTACATCCTCCCCCCTAGGCTTTGACTTACTCCTAGAAGTCACAATTTAATATAAAGCACACACATTTATAAGAAACATCATCACAACAACCACATGACAACACAAATTAAACAATTAACAAGAAACACCAAACAAAACAATGACAAGGACTATAGACCATACCAACAGGGTTACAAGATGAGGTACTCATCGAGGATGATGGAAAGGTTTGGGGAACTTCTTGTCAACTCCATTTTTCCATGTCATACCCATTGGGATGAGGCACGCTCATACCTAACAGTGTAGGTGGAGTTGATGCCTAGTACCTGCAATCCTACATAAGAGAAAATGTTGTGTACAACATGTATATATATATATATATATTATCATATCAACCTAGTGTAGAGAGAATCACCGTGTCATATGCCTCTCACGAATGAGTGATACAACATCATCCTTCTAACACTTAACAATCAGTAAGACATCATAATCAATATCACATAGAAATCACTAATCAAAGCCATAACAAACCTAGCACTAAATCCACATGATAAAGATAACCAATTTAATTCCAATACACAACTAGCTTGATAATTTATCAAGACATGAACATTAGTAAAGGAATTCATAATCATCCAAGTCAAATATTTTTATCTAAACCAAATAAAAATGATGAGCAATCAATAACAAAATCTCAAGGTACATAGCATAACATAACAAATGTTCAAGCAGTAAAAGTAACACAAGAGGAATTGCATCTGAATATCTCAATTAATTTACCTTCATCATCAAGATTTGAAGTCGACTACCTAAAAATCACAAACTATGGTGGAAACATAACACATTAGTACTAGTCATTCAAGTTGATTCATTACCCCAGAATGCTACACTTCCATAAAAACATAGCATAATTATACATGCAAGGCACACATTTTCATTAATTATCATCATTTACACACAAGACATTCCACTCTATTCATTATTCAACACCAAATCTCTCAACATATTTAGCAAAAGACCATAATGCTACACCTTTTTAGAATTGATAAAATACAATCTATCACTCCATAAGCACAAAATTCCAAATTTCACACACATTCTTCACATACACATACAAATTTACATCACCAGGAATCACATCACAAGGCTACACAAGGGTCCATAATGATTTCTCTACATAACAGATATTGGTGCATTGCGCACTACACTGAGGGTCCTAACCTTTCCATCAGTTTCCTGCATCTTTCGACCAACACCATCAAAGGAAAGTCTCTGTTTACTTAAGCAATGATGACAGAACAGTGGACATAAACTCAAAAGTACAAACACCTAGGTTAATGTAATGGGCTCAAAATTATCCAGAGTGCCCGGTGTATGAACCTAGGCTATGATACCAAGTGCAATGCCCCTCCATGCAAACCCCAAAGGACAACTTAACATCAAACAATCATAGCACAATTTTTTTTTTAAGACGAACTAACATGCAACATAATATTAGCATACAACACTTGTAATGATACATTACATGAATAATATCAAATTGATCCTCTAGGGTAACATCACATCATTACTTGTGAAAGATGAACAACCATAGGAGATCACAAGATAATACTAATCAGAACAGATACATTACATTTATCAAACGAGATTACATCTTAAAAATATTTCAATGGTAGAATAGTACTTCCCAACTTAAACGAGAATGATAGAACAATGATAGTGTGTTACAACTAGCATGAATGGATACAAATAATCAATACTAGCTCCAGCTCTAGTACAACTCTGGAGTCACAAAAAATGGTTCAACTCTACACATCAAAATCCTCATATGGGAACCCAATGGGGTGCATAACACATTCCATCCAACCATGTGGACCCTAAGGCCCACCCCCCATGCTAGGAGATAAAAAGAAGGACCCACAACATAAACAGTCAAGTAGAGAAGGCTAACAAGACTCCACAAACAAAAGACAACCAAGCAAGCAAGGCAACCAAGACTCCACAACAAAAGCAACCAATACAGAACAACATTAAATGATTGTGCACCACTTCTAGAGGAACACAAACATAAAATGAAAATACGAGTCAAGTTTTTGCAAGGTTGTAGCAGGGGATAGTGTCATCGCATGGTCCTAGCATGGGTTGTAATAATAGTCTAGATGTTGGCCATCCTGACAACCTAGACATCGGTCCCCATCTCTGGATGTCCAAACAGCCTCTCACTAGGCATCAGCCCCATAGGGTGACACATGTGGGACCAATTATCCTCTTGTGGAGACAAGGGCATTGGTCTTGTCGACCATCCCTTCCCAACCCATCATGAGCCTGAACAAACACTACAGGAATGGGTGAGACATTCAATTATCTTAGTTAAGGTGAAATTCTACCCAACCCCCTAATTAATTAATTAAGTTATCACTTGATTATAAAAATCTCACATGCATTGTCCTACATGCCATTTTGTGTGCCGACCCCCACTAGAAGCCACTCCCCCTTCTACAACTAGAGAACCCATCTGAATCGATAGGGAAACTATGCACAAATCTCATAACAACAAGAACATACACCATGGTGAGGCATGAACCATCCCGCACAAAGGATCAACCATAAAGGAAATAAATAGTGCATGGCTAAAACCCCCTCAATAAAGAACTTCAAATTTCACATCAATCAAGATTACAGGATCATCTCATATACTTGGGCTAAAACATGGTTTTCCCAAGCCTCTAGAAGACTCTAACAAAATCACTAATACATTGGGTTTCCCAAAAAAGTGGCAACAATGATACAAACTAAAGATCAAAACCAACCTCAATAATCAATCATAAAAACCACCAATTGGGCATCCAAGGGAGACCTCTATTTTCTCCTCACAAGATACCCAATCACTCAATACCCACAAACTCACAATCAAATAAACCATTTCGTACTCCATAAAAGCATTGATGCAAGAAAAATCTACAATAATCTTCTTATAGGCACTTATCAAGGAAGATGGTGGTTCTATTATAAAATAAATTGGTATAACCATGAAAGAGAAATATGTAATATTAAATTAAGATGGCATAGCTTACTTTTAAACTTTATGCTATATTTACCTATTCCTCATGTCCATGTGAGAACGAAGTTAGAAGGGTGCAACACTAAGAACTACTTTACTTTCATGAATAAAAATAATCAAAATTTCATCAAGCAATCATTCTATTTCTAGAACGAATCTTCATAGATCACACCAACTCACACACTAACATTTTCTACACATATGAAGGTTCATAACAACAACCAATGCATGTACACCTATCTAATTCATCCTTCAAGATTCATCGCATCTTCTATTATAGCTTTGAGTGATGATTAAGAAATAATGGTAAAGGTCTAAGGTTTATTAATTTAACGACTTCATCAAGATTAGGACCCTTCCAACTTCTCACTCACCATCTAAGACAACATCTTGATAGGTAGACACCTCATGGACATATAACAATATGTTGTATTACCATTTTAAAGGTATCTATTTAATTTTATCCATCATTCTATGGTCTATGATGAACACTTTACTCACTATCAATAATCTATAAGAATATTCTAAATAAAAATGAATTCCCTTTTAATAGACTTGAGTTGTTCATGTAAATCTCCTTCTAAATATCTATAGAAGTGATTAGATCATTTATTTCACCCATTATTCTATTACTATATCAATGGGTGCATCTTGTCTTATAATCACAAGTTCTTGTTGACAATCTAACTTCTTGTTCAAGAGAGCTCAAGAGTATGATAGCTCACATTTAATTCTATTTTCAATTTCTCTTACAAATGCAATCTCGTCAAATTACTTGAAGGTAGTAATCCTATTTAACCCAACCAGCCTCTTAGCAAGCCAAGTTCTAGAGTATGAGCTATGGTTGTTGTTTAAAATCTCATTCAGAGGTTCACTCAGGTCATGCTAATATAATATGTAAACATCGCTACCATAGTATGTAATTGAACATAAGTAGCAATTAAATGTTATTTCCTATTTACGTTCCCTCATATGACAAAATATCATTCAGCCGTTAAATGGGTTAAAAGAATTCAACATTGAAAAACATTATCTAATTCGTTAGATTAAATCCTCTAACTTCCTAATACAATTAAATAAATCTCTTAACATATTTAATTTTCAAATCTACTTGTCTAAATGAAATAGTCACAAAATAATAGTTGCTCTCATCTTTCACCATAGCATGTAGACATATCTTATTATAATCATGATATCTATATATATATATAGTATAATACATATTTAAATACAATATTCCAAAATACAAATAGCAACATTATTTGAATATTCTTACTTATGTAAACGCATATATTTATATGCCTATATATATATACATTTATATAATTACTTACTAAGCCAAATCACTATACATTTAACAAGACCACACGAATTGCATGCTATTAATTTCAATTTTCAAATTCTATACTAAATAAACAAAAATGCAATATATAAGACTATGATCATGTCTTGGTGTTCCAAGGATATTCAATATCATTTTAGTTTCCTTAGATTAAAAGAAACGTTATACTCTGTCTTAAAATGAAACTTTATAATCTAAATGTAATAACAAGATAAATAGGATTCATCACTATCCTAATCATTAATATTATCTCCTATATCCCATTAGAGTTCCCTAGGTGGATCAGTTGGATTAAGGATAGATATAAACACCTCAGATATAATAAAAGGCAAGACAGTATTAGAATCTGGGTCTAATACCGACGTACATCTCTTCGGTCCCGTAAAAGTACACATTTCTTTGGCCTTGTTATATCTCCTCGGCCTTGCAATATGTATACATCTTTGCGGTTTCGTTAAAAGTGTACATAGTGAGTAGAAAAGAATTCTTTGAATTCTCTATCATGGGTACAACGGTGAGACAAAAACACAGATTAGAGTATCAAGTGGGATGCAAGAGACTAAAAGAAAATATACCGGGTATCCTTAGATGCGGTTAAGTCACGGACCCTAGACGCATACTAAAACGGCTTGCAGGATCAAAGGGCGTTCGGTTTGAATGCAAAACGCAACACTACCATCAAAAATTCCAATTAAAACAGAGAATACATCAAATGCCAACCAAGAAAGAGGGAATTTTAAAGCATTCATGCAGATGCAAACAGGAGGCATAAAGCCGAACTCCATAGCCTTTTCTATCGTCCTGCCAACCCACGCCTAAGTGGGCACTTGAAACAGGGTGTGGGGAGCTTTGGAACAGTGTATGGACAACCATCAATGCATATAGGCTGGAGGAAATTCGTTAGAGGTTGTAGTTGCAACTTCCTACGTCGACATGCATGCAAAATGCTGAAACACAGGCTAGGCGTGAGAGCAGTTCGACATAATGAGTTCATGAATGCAAAAATGTGGAAGCATAGGTAGGACACATGAACTGTTTGACAGAATGTCTCAAAGAGATGTGATCTCATAGAATGTAATAATTTTAGGGTACGCGGAGGATCGATTTCTTAAAAAGGCTTTAGAAACTTTCAAGAAATTGCAATGTGTAGGTGTAAAGATGTATTCCATAGCAATTAACAGCAAAATGCAGAAGCATAGACTAGGCACGTGAACTGTTGACAGAAGACTCACACGATGTGGGCTCAGGAATGCATTAAATTGCAGGATATGGGAAAATTATGCTTGTCACAAGGCCTATAGAACCTCCACGCAAATGCCATAGACCAGAGAAATACTAAATGAAATGATCTCAGCTATTACCCTCTTCTGCCTAAGCCAATATGGGAGCTTAAGGACAAGGTGCGATTATGAATCTAAGCTTAACTGGATAGAGGAGGTAAAGGAATAAAACTCCCCTAGTCACCACGAATGTGAAATGTAGAAATATTGAAGTGCACAAGACTATTCGCTCAAACGCCAAAATGAAGTGTTTTCTCAAGGATGCTATGAATGTAGAACAAGCAAAAACTTATTCTATATAGCTAGAGGAAGTTACATGAATATGCAACTCGCAAATGAAATCCAGATCTTATGTCTTATGTCTTTGAAGTGCTTTCCTCTGAAGAATGTTTCCTCTGGTCATTGATCTCCTCCAACGTCCCTACAACTCGCCCTCCAAATGCCACGTGCAGGCAATGAAATTGAGGAGAATAAAGGCTTGGTCTGTAGCACCCAAACTTGATAAGCGAAGGAACGATGGGGTGCTTGGCTACCCAATAACACCGTAGCTCTTGTCACTGTGTTTAGAGCTAATAGGCACCTATACCGTACCAGCATTCTGGTCCAGACCGACCAATGCTTCTTTCGTTGGCCATGCCTTCTGAAGACAACATATGACTCCTCGCTTCTTCTAGGCTTTGGGACAAGCACCTGCACCAAATCTCTTTATTGTTTTATTGGGGATGATCCATTTAGATGGAAATGTTGGAGAATTGTCTGCGAGGACAGGGCACGACAGTGCAGGAAGGGTCATCATTTTCCTGGCTTTTCAATAACAAACATGTATGGTTAAGGAATGCAATATTGAGTTTTTGCACAACCTGAAAAGGATTCACTTCCATTCCCCCCAGTAAAGGAAACAGATTTCATTAATATCTGGAGAATCTGAAACTTGTTCCCTTTCTTTAGTAAATAACTAATTTCAATAACAGAGTGCAATGCCTGATCTAATTTTAGAATTTGTAACTGTTATCCAAATCTTTTGCATGTAACATGCTCTTCATTGCATTTATTGGCATGCATTAATTTTCATTGTATTAACTTATAATAGTTATTTCTATTAGTTCTTTTATTAATGCTAATATAATAGTTTAAATTATAATAATCAATTTAATTTAATTTAATTGTTTTGACAAGGCCATTTATAATGTTAAGTTTTCCACCAAATTTCAATAACACCATAAGCCACAAAACAACGAATAACAATGGGCAACACCAATCATCAAAAAAACTTACTCAAATGTTAAGAAGGACCAAATACAAAGGGCACTACAAAGAAGATACCTTTAATATCCTTGGATAACATGTGCTCTAATAAGCTTAAGGGTGGAGCTGGTGTTCATAATCTTTCTACAAGAAACTTGTCCCTCAAAGAAAAATTGATATAGAAAATGTATATAAAACCAACCTCAAAGTGGACTAAAACAATGCAGGCTAAATACCTAGATAACTAGAATCCAACAAGAATTCTAAGCATACCAAATCCTCCTAGAGGATTAGTAATGTGAAATTTCATAGTAGCATGTAGGGAAGTCATTGTTCCTTACATATCATGGAAAGTAAATAATAGAGAAGAAGTCCAATTGTAGGACTCCTAGAATGGTCATCCTCCATTAAACACTATTCAAGAGTTGCAATCATAAGAGGAATTTTTTTTCAGCAAGTTGTAGTACTAAATTGAAGGATTATTTCCTCTCTGTTGATGCTTTTACAAGTAATATAACTTGGAAATATTGCTCAACTATGCCTATATCTGTCAATCAAAAAGTAGTTTTATAGAAAATTCTAAAGGAAACAATTGTGATTAAATTAGATAGTTTGGATAAGATTATTTGGGCTCCTTAAAATGGCAGTAATTCAGTAAAGCAGGACTATATTTCAATAATTAGTAATGGTATGCACAATCAAACCCATAGGAATATTCATTCTATTGGAACTCTATGATGCTTTCCAAGGCTAGTAGTTTTACTTAGTTGGATTTAAGAAACAAAATTTTAACAAGTTATAGGTTGGATAAGTTGGGGTTAGCAGAGCCATTCAAATGTATTTTGTGTGGGGAATCTTTTGAAGATTTGAATCATTTTTTTCTTCATTGCCTTTATGCAAAAGATTATTGGTCATTTATTAAAGGGAAGTTAAGCTACTTTGAATCCCATTTCCCAAAACTCTTTGGGACCTCTTCTCTAGTTGGCCTCTTCTTGACAAGTCATCCTTATTTGCATGTATCTGGGGGATAGTTCCAGCAATAGTGGTATAGAATATATGGTGAAAAAGGAACAAACACATCTCTAGAAAAGTAAGCTCAATAGTTCAGCAAACTTAAGTAAAAGTTGATAAAGCTATATCAGAGGTGACAAATTCTTATGGTCAAACCCACAAAAATGTTGCTTCTTTGTTTGCAAGTTGGGATGGAGACATCCTAAAGAAATGGGAATACATTATTTTTTCTTCAAAGGAAGTTTTCATCATCCTTCCAAGAACAAGGTAGATAGGAGTACAATAAAGTGGTAGCCACCTTCATTAGCCTTCTATAAATTAAATTTTGA
Organism: Sequoia sempervirens; assembly: GCA_007258455.2. NCBI lineage: Eukaryota > Viridiplantae > Streptophyta > Pinopsida > Cupressales > Cupressaceae > Sequoia > Sequoia sempervirens. Next base: position 121,115,274 of record VDFB02252616.1, read on the forward strand.
CAGTGCATCAAAGGGAAATATGGGTTTATCAGGGGTAGGGGTATGTATCAAAAATTGTAATGGTTCACTAGTAGGTGCTAAATCAATTCATCTTCCCTCTAGAATGAATAATTTAGCAGAGGCTCAGACATTACTTCATGGTTTAAAACTAGCAATAAAACTCAAAATACAAAGAATTCATATAGAGGGTGACTCTCTAATAATAGTAAATGCTTTCAAAGAAAAGAGAGTACAAAATTGGCGGCTCAAAAATATTCTATAGAAGGTTTGGTTATTGCTAAGTAGCTTCCAAGTAGTCTATATGTCTCATATCTACTGAGAAGGAAATCAACTGGTGGATCAACTTGCAAACATGGGCTATGAACAACATGAAATAGAAGTACTAAAGGGAACTAACCTCATTCATGCATTTCCTCAACTAGAAGCTATAGTAACTTTTGAAAGTGCAAATCCAAATCAATGTAATATGTGAATAGGAGGGCTATGTGTTGTTCATAAAATTTACATCAAGTTGAGGAGAAATGATGAATGCTTGTGTCTAGGCATATCAATAATATGGGAAATGAAGAAATGGTTTTCATGGGTAACACATTGTACTTGCCATGATCTAATTCCAGTTATCTTCATGATTGTAAGTTGAGTGGGGAAAATGAGTCTCCAATATGCTTGCATGGGAGGAGAAATTTTCACACAAGCTTTGCTAAAAAATTTAGTCATGTTCCAAAGGTGGTAATGGGAAAATCTAATATCACACATGGCCTTCACTAAACAATTTATCCATGCTCCAAAGGTGGTAAATCTTTCAAAAGCTAGCTTTTGTTTGGTTGGATGCAGGGTATTTTTAATGTACTTCGATAGGTATTCATACCAAGCTTAGAAAGAAATGAATATGATGATTAATGCATAAGCCAAATGTATCCCTAGCTCATGTAAAATTTCATTTTGTATGCTGGTGAAAAGAGTTAGGTATGATTGTGGCACTGATTCTTGAGTGGTTTCTTCTGGCCAAGTGTGTGGAGTAGATGTTTTAAAACCTGTATGGATTCGCATTTTACAACATTTTAGGTAGCTATATTCTCAAAAAATGCTCCTCTAAGATATTTTTATTAGGGTTTCTACATGTTTCAAGGGTCTTCATCCAGTGGTGGGGAGGTGTGAGTAAGTCCACTTGGTTACAATCCTTTCCAAAGCTCAACAATGGAGTACTTATCGTGCAACTATAGGGCCTATTTTCTTGTAAATGAATGGGAATTACCTTTTAGCGGGTGTCTTGATGCTACTTAGTTTCAATAGGTTTTTAAAGACCACTACTCACAAATTAGGAAAAGTATATTAAACATGTAATTGGTGAAGAAATTATTCACCCGTAGGAAAGAAATTTGTTTTTTACATCTTAGATTTTGTCAATTTTTATTTCAATTTTGGTAGGCTTGTTCAAATGTTACCATTCTATGGAATTGATAGCAAGAAAAGTGGTTAATTCAAAGTATTTTTGCAACATAATGCACTATTAAGAGTTACCCAAACATATGACCTCTAGAAAGGTCAAGGATATATTGTGAGTTTATTTCCCTGTCACTTTCTCCTTCACAAAAGAGCATATGTGTCAATTTTTGATCCAATAAAAAATTCTTTGAAATGAACAGTCTGAGGTATTTCAACTTAGCTCTTGATAGGAATGTTGGTGAAATTGGGGAAGAAATGGTAGAGAAAATCAAGGAGAAGTACCACACCATTATGGTGCGGTTAGTTCATGACCATCATCCTCCAACTTTTGGTGTTGTAGAGAATACTATTCATTCCCATGTCCCGTATCAGTTCCTTCATGCCACACTTCTGAATCTAAATTTCACAGTGTCTGCTAAGTCAAGGGATGAAGGCCTGCAAGAACAACAAGGCAAAAATGAATTCCAAATTTGTCAAATGGAGGAGTAGCTTGGTGTGGGTCAATAGAAAGTAATTTTTTGAAAGCTAAAAGTTTTTGAAAAGTTGTGTCCCTTTCGATGATGCTTGGTTGTGTTTTTTTTTAAATGATGTAAAATTTGACTATATGCAAAGATATAGTCAGTAATCTGGGCAATATTTTAAGGGTGACTGTGATTCCCTACAAACTTTATGCATTTGCACCATGGATGATTGTAAGTTGTTGATGGGTGTTGTCAAAACTCTGATCCTTGTAAATATTTTTAATATATATTATATATAGGCTTATTTCCTTTTTCCTAAAAAAAAAATTATGGAGAAAAATAATGAAATAAATAATAATTATAAATTATTTAGTTAAAAGAGGGAAATGGATTAGTTTAATCAAATAAATAGAAATTATTTAATTAACAATGATGAAAAGGGTGATAAGTGATAATGAGTAGAAATGATAAATTAGAAGAATGTGTGAGACATTTTTAGGTGTCTACAAAATATCCCCCAAACCTTCGCTCTTAGTTGAAGAAGGTGATAATTGGTGCAACCAATGCTATAATGTGATAAACTAGCATTGTAAGATGTTTATCCTCCAATTATAAAAGAATCAAATCATTAATTTTGCATTAAAATTTGAATTATAAACATAACTCAATGATATGAGCATTTACATTGGCTTAACGATATTTTTCAATTTTAAAATGGATATTAATTTTATTTGTGAAAAAAACTATTATTTCAATTTTACAAATAATTTTTTGTCATTAAAGAAATATTATATCTAATTTTATTCTATTCAAATATTATATAATAATTGAACAATTATTAGGATCATATAATGTACAAGCTACCCATCACTTTGAAGGATTAAAAAGTAAGATCAAAGTAATATGTAAAGAAAATTACTACATGGAAGAACATTTTACAAAACTATAGAATTAATTACTAGCTCTCCTCAAGAGGGAGGAGCATAGCTAATACAATGAGACTATGAGACTATTAGAATGAAAGTTCATCATGTAATGTGGATCCAAAGGTAGTTATAGATCCTCACTTTATGAATGTTAGTTTTGTCAAATAAAAATTGCAATATGAATATGCATGCATTGTCTAAACGATTATCAATATAACTAATCTTGTTATCATCCATGTCGAACATGCTAGATAACACATTATCACAATTGAATTGATAAGTGAATTTCTAAGATTTCTATTAAACACACCACATTTATTATCTTACTTTATATATAACATTCCACTATATATTTTATATTTTAGTTAGTATTTTTTTTAAAAAAAGATAACTATTGCAATCTAGTGATATTTAGAAATAACTTATAAAAAAAATTAAGATCAACACTACAAAAAAAATATCAAAGTTAAATTTTGGGAAATAAAGACCTTCATTATATAATTAAAAATAAATAAAAAACCAATAATTATCATCACCAAACAATCTTGACAATAATTTTTATATGAATTGTGCATAATTGGAACTTTTATACCCTTATGATAAAAAAAAAAGCTTGAGAAGAGGCCTAAGCCATGTGGACAGAGGACATCATTGACATCTCGATCGGGCTGTACCCACCTTCCATAACAATTATGTACCATCCCTTTGTTTTCCAATCGATGCCAATTAGTTGGCACCATTACCTCTTTACATAGCATATTAGAGGCCTTGTTAACCAAGGCCACATCACATCGAGTTTCAGCTCAAAACAGTGTTGGATATGTAATTTCTCCCATCCTAATGTAATGATCTCCACCAATATTAAATGTAAATTTCTAGGAAGAAACATGATAAGGATAAAAGGTGAAAAGTATTAAATGATTGTTAAGTTGGTTTAAGATGTAAAATTAGTTGGTGTAGGATCTAACAAGATCTAGAATGATCTTTGTATTGTCTTAAGACCTTTACAACAAAGAGGCATGATGTAATTGTTTTGATCAAGCAATTAAATACATTTGGTGCAATAACACGTTGAACAAATCATTGTGTTTGAAATAAAAGAGGCATGATGTAATTGATTTGATCAAGCAAAAGCAATCAAATACATTTGATGCAGTAACAGGTTAAATCATTGTGTTTGAAATGTTTCAATATTTTGTGTGTTGATCTATCTCCATCCACCACCATCACAGTGTTATTAGAGCTGGTTGATTGTTCGTGTTGATGCTAGTAGATCCAAGGAGTCATTGAAGAAAAGCAGATCATGGTTTGCAGATCACAGAAGATCAAGTTCAAAGAAAATTCAAAGAATCATTTAACAGTCCAAATCAGCTAGCAAATCGAAAGAGGAAAGTGCTAAAGAAAATTCATTGTTTTTACAAGTTATTTGGGAGAAAAGGAACGAGGCACCAACTTAGGAGATTATTGTTTTTGTGAGGCGATGATGAGGAGAAAATACAGTCTTTTAAACCACAATAGCAAAGGAAGACATGTTTTATGAAGTTGCTGATAAAACAAGCAGATTGTTAGCCACAGTTAAAGATGAGATTGTTGCCTAAAAGATATGTGTAGCTGCTATTTGAGAAGCTCTAATTGAGGTGTAAGGAAAAGGATATCACAAAAATCGCCCAAGTCGTAGGGGATTATAGTCGCCTAGGAGAAAAGTAAAGTAAGGAACTTGACCAAGTCAAATGCAAGTTCACAGAAAGGAGATAGAAGTCGCACCCACTAATCTGAGGGAAAGATAAAATGAAGTTGTCGCCAAAAGAGATTAGGGTTCGCCTGAATTAAAGGGAGAGTGACCAAACCAGTCACCAAACGAAGAAGATCGAAGTTTAGAGGATATCGCAACTGAAGGTTTCAAAAGAAGATCAATGGATGATTGTGGAATAGATCGAAGAAGGCAGAGTTGATAGTAGCTATGTGATCACTATTTTACAGATATTTGCCACTGTTAAGGTAGATCGAGAGTGTAGAGTTTTGAAATTGCATTTTGTTTAAAAACAAAGGAGTTCCCCCCAACAAAAGCCTAACTCCTAACAAAAGGAGAGTTCAGATCGCTGCAATCAAGACCATATCGAAGGGTTTCAAGACTGTCGATGCCAAATAAAGAATTGCAGAAACAGATGTTGAATTGTCCAAAGACGAATTTATAGAAGGTAACTGTTATTTTGTGTTGTAATCAAAGGAAAATAGATTTGCAATTAGTTTATGTCCAGTCATTGCAAAGAAATTTGTACAAGATAAAAAGAAAAAAAGTTGAAGGATCTAATCAGTCAAAGGAAATAATGGAAGAGTAAAGGCACGTGAAGCCACCGGAATGAAGAAATCGGTGTCACAAAATCAAAGTGAAGTACCAAGGTAAAGTGAATTTAAACCATTTTCAATGGAAAAAGTTGGTAAACTAGTAAGGAAAGAAAGAGATGTTTTGGAGGAAGAACTAAAAGAGCTTAAGAAAGTTAATCAAAAGGTTTCAATAGAAAAAACTGAATGTTTGATAAAAATTTATGATCTTGGATAAAATTAAAGCAAATAGGTTGTTTGAAGAGGTTAAACCGAAGAATGCAGATTTAGAAGAAAAAATAAAGTTGTTGAAAAAGGAAAATGAATGTTTGAAATCAAAGCCATTGGTATGTGATGTTTCATGTGGCAGTGAAGATTTGTGTTGTTTAATTGATCAATCAGTTGGTTCAAGTATGATATAGCTAAAGTTGTTATTGATGAAGAATGTAAAGATGAAGTTGATAATGTGTTTGAATCTACAAATCATGTTAATGAGAATGAATTTGGATTTAAAATCATGTAGAAATGAGATATAAAAGTCAAGGATTAAGAAAGAATGGACAAGGAATCAAAGAGCCTATTGAGCCAATAATGAGGTCAAAATATGAAGGCCTTGGATGTGTGATAGGTAAAGAAAATGATGTTACAAGTGTTGCAGGTACAAGCAAATTTGTTCAAGGAATGAATTGTGTGCAATGTTCTCATTGCAATAGGAAACTAAATACAAAGGATATGTGTTGGGATTTATATCCTTGTACCAAATGGGGATCGAAGAATTACTGTGAAAAGATGTGTTGGCAAAGAAAGTGGAAGAATGAATCTATGATAGGATGCATGCAAATAAATTGTGGATGGAGTTATGGATTAAATTGGTAAGAGATTATAGGTATGTTAAATTTTTTGTTCAAGCATAGATGTTCATATGTGAAAGTTGATAGCTATAAAGAAAGTTTTATAGGTTTGATAAGCGTGACAATACGTCATGTAAAATAGATTTGTATAAATTAAGGGGGGGTGTTGGATTTGTAACTTCTCCCATCCTAATGTAATGACCTCCACCAACATTAAATGAGAAAGACGAATATTAAATGTAAATTTCTAGATAGAAACAGGATAAGGATAAAAGGTTAAAATTATTAAATGATTGTTAAGTCAGCCTAAGATGTAAAATTAGTCAACATATGATCTAGCAAGATCTGGAATGATCATTGTATTGTATTAAGACCTCTATAAAAGAGGCATGATGTAATTGATTTGATCAAACAATCAAATACATTTGGTGTAGAATCACGTTGAACAAATCATTGTGTTTAATATGTTTCAATATTTTGTGTGTTGATCTATCTCCATCCACCACCATCAAATGGGATAATCAAGCTTCCAAACCCATCCAACAAATGCAAGTACACCTCCAAATTATGGCACCCAGTTAGATTAAGGTTATTCTTCAAGAAAGGAGATTTCTTTGAGATCAAACACTAATTCTAACCCTACATACTTGTATAACCAAGAAGAGACTCTAGCATGTGCCCCATTAGTTTCTCAATTTATTTTCCATCTTTCATGGCTCAACCAAGTTTCATCATTCTTTTAGAATATCCAATTCTCACATTAATGTGGATCTAAAGATAGTTATAAATCCTCACTTTGTAGATGTTAGTTTTTTCAAATAAAGACTGTGATGTGAATTTATATGAATTGTCCACACAATTATTAACACAAATAATCTTATTAGATCATCCATGTCAAACGTATTGTGAATATTAAATTCCTCAAGCTCCCTTTGAGTGGTTTTTTTTTTTCTAAGCACTGGTCCACGCCTCATTTATTTGAATAATCATCGGGCCCCCTTTTGTAGAACTTCATCCACTACAGCCACATGTCCACCAGGCGCTCCTCATAGGGAATCCTTCACTCTCCTATTGGCTCCCACCATGCTTCCATGTGTCCTCACTGTGGGCACTTCAATGTTGCTTCCCTTCACTTTTCAATCAATCCCCATCTGTGTGCCACATATTGTCTATCCACATTCACTTTTTGGGTGGACCCCACAGTCATTACCGGTAGTATAGAATGCCTCCACGTGTCTTCACCGCACAATTTTTCATCACATGGAGGATAAATCAATGATCAGGCCCCAACTTGTCACCACATGTCTCTTTCATAGGGACTTCATCAAATGGAAGGAGAGAGCAAGCAACGTGGCCCGCCAGGTTGCCACATGTTCTAACTACCTTCATGGGTGAATGCCACATGTCTGCACAAGATTTTTTTGGGACCATTTCCATCATCCAGAGGGGATGCATCTGTTTGAGGAGCAACTACATTCCATGGCCCGAATCTTTTTTGTTGCAATGGCGAAAGGAAATCATTATTGCAGGCATCATTGCTCGTGATACAAGATCATTTATGTTACTGACCCACCACGCGATGGGATTTTTATCTATATGTACTACTTCTTCCTTCCAAAAATGAGTTCAGAAGATATAGAAAAATTAGGGGAAAGACATCAAGCCTTTTATATTGCTTTTAGATTATTGTATAAGACTCTCAAACTATGCCATTGTTTGATCTTTCTATTTTCTTAAGCTATGTGATAAAACATTATACTATGCCATTATTATCCTGAATTGTTTATTTGTAGAACTTCTATGATTTCAATATTTAATCTTGTTGATTTATACCATGTCTTTTGACTCTTCTTTTCAGTAAATGTATATGGGAATTATTTTATGTAATTAGATAAATTATTCAAGTTTTCATCTTTGATTTATGTTATTCTAGGACATAGCAGATTGTTGATTGGGCCCTTAAATCACATTCAAAAGATAGATTTATCATGCCTTACATCTAAATCTTGGTGCATCACCTTAGTTGGATCTTTATTTTTTATATCTGCTTCCTTTTCCCATTACAAAACCCCAAGAACAAAAGAAGCCAACTTCTTTAAAAACCTAGAGGTTACTCAGTTTAGTGCAATTGATCCCCTCATTAACTGAGTTTCCCATAAAGGTTGTTACCTTGCCAATTTTTGGCATCAATAGTTTCTTTTTTTTGGCATGCCCAGTGGGACTACTTAAATGAGTCTAAATCTAAAGAGGGTGTATGAGCCATCGACCTGTTATTAGATCCCAAATAGTGAATAACCCTAGTTTGTTAGTGCCGCCACTAGGAACAGTACAAGCCACGACCTAGATAGTGAAAATTTTGCTCCCTCTACCCCTTCCGCTAGCCATGTTGCTAGCTGTTAACAAGAATTATGTGGCATGGGATTCTAGAAGTCCTCTTGTAGCACCGATAGTACCTGCCATTTAGGCCCCTATACCAGATTTTTCTTTAAAAGCAATACCTAAATTTACCAAAGATGGATCAAGAACACCATCTAAACATCTACAAGATGTGGTGAACGTGTGTTTCATGCATGGAGTTACATACCAAAATATAGAGCTAAGGTTACTCGCAGCCTCTTTCAGGGGTAAAGCGCTAGATTGGTACTGCATGTTGCAAGCTAATATTGTCACTACCTAGGATCAATTTGGAGACCCTTTCTATGAAATATTCTTGAATGATGGAGATAGGTCTTCACAATATCATCAATTGTTGGTCATAAAATAGGCTCCACATGAAGCCATGATTGACTTCAATGCTTGATTCCATATAACTTGGTAGAGTATTTAGGCTGCTATCCTCTCATTGGCTGAGTTGGTGTTCATGTTCTACTTAAAATACATCAACACCACCATCTCGATGATGATCCAATCTGTTGGTGAAACCATGCTACCAAATGCATACAACGTTGTAGTCAAAGCGGAGAACAATCTGATAGATGTCAAAAAGTTGCCACCTCAACCCATCATGCCCATGTTTCCCAAGATAGTAGTTCCCGCCTAGGAGATGTTGTCTACCAGTGTGCCCACTCCTCCTTAGTCCATGTACACATATCTGGGTGCACCACAAAATGTTGCTTCTACATCCAACTCTTCAAAAGACAAGATGAGCGACATTAAGGAAATGTTGCGGACCATTTCCAATGAAATAACTGTCATCAAATGGAACCAGTTTGCTCCTCTGAAGCCAACCTATCAAAATTATCAAGGCAGGAGATCTTACCAAAAAAACTAGTTCCAAGGAGGCTCGCACACAAATCCGCAGGCACAAACAACTAATCAAATAGTACCAGTACCTTCCTCGTTACAACGTGCTAACCCAAGCTTAAGAATAGAGCTAACAATACGGAAAAACAATTTAGTCGATGACATTAACCCCTAGTGCTTCCCCTATGGCGACGCACATATGCCCCAAAACTACCCACGTGGAAATCTACCACAAAATGTGGGAGAACAACACAACCAAGGCACAACAACAGACCATGGAGGTTATGTATATGCCTCTCTACAAATGAAAAACATGGTACTCCCCACTCAAATGCAAGATATGTCCTTAGAGAAAGAAACAAATATTTCCCTTGATCATGCATTCTTCTCATGGATGGAAGAAGAGGAGGTGGTCTTTGCCAATGATGCATCCACATTAAAAACCCCACAACTGCAATGTGATTACAACACTCACTCAAAGAGGAGATTCACGAGTGAATTAGTCACCCCGCAACCAGTCAATCTACAACCCAAAAGTGCTTCCAACCAGACACCTAGTACCTTCACAGTGGTACAACAATCTCCGTTGTGAAGGGGAATTGTTATAACCAGAGCTAAGGAGCATAAGCCTCCAAATCCGACACTATTTAATGTGGTGGAACAATTGAATAAATCATCCACTAATGTGTCTCTTTGGGATATCTTAGCTCTTCCATCTAGTAGAAGATATTGCTACAGAAGGCTCTCTGAGAGGATCCAATCATTAAGCCAACAAAGCAATTGCTCAAGGGAAAGGTGGTTAATACATCACCTCCTACCAAAGTTCTCACAAATAGCATAGAGGAATCCTCTATCGAGGTTAGAGATAAACTAAAACTGAAACCCTTCTTACTAACTCTTATTGTGGGAGATAAATTATTACACAATGCCATGATTGACTCCAACGCTAGCACCACACTCATGCTCAAACAGATAGTTGAAGCCTTAGGACTTAGCTATGAACCTTTAAAGAGGGAGGTTATGTAGCTTGATGGGAACAAATTCAAAACTGTAGGTGTCATCAAAGACCTTCCATTGACTCTATTCTCCTGCCCTAGCATCACAGTTTTGCAAGATATCATGATTATAAACGTTCCTCCCATGTTTGGCCTCTGCTTATCCTGAGAATTCACTTCAAAGATAGGCAGATATCTGTCTTTTGACTGGTCACACTTGATCCCAAGGACCAAGCATGGAGCTAAAATGAAAATAATTTATGAGGCTCTACATTCGGAACATGTGGCCAATGAAGCCATGATCAAATTTGAGGCTACCCATACCTCTTTCACCAAGGAGAGAATGTATTGCATGGAGTTACTAGAGGAAGAAAAAGTGACCGAAGATTGGACCGATTCAGAGGAAGTTCTCTTGAGTGAATTTATAGATGCTGATCCTTTTGGAAACTATCATGCTACTAGGTTAGGCACCTATGTCATCTATGATGAAGATCAAGTGCTTCTAAAGGTCTTGAAGGAACCTAAAAGTGATCAAGCATCAGAGTTATGGATGTTTCATTTTGATGGAGCAAGATGAAAAGTTGGTGTAGGAGCTGGGATATGTTTGACATCCCCACACAATGAAAAGAAATTGAGGTCTTTCTACTTCCAGTTCGCTTATTCAAATAATGAAGTTGAATATGAAGGACTAGTGCAAGGTCTAAGCCTTGCAGAGTGAATGGGCGTCAAGCAATTAACATTGTTCAGAGATTCTGAACTAGTAGTAAACCAAGCCCAAGGGGTCTCCGCTGCAAAGAATGTCCGCATGAAATCCTATAGACATTGAGTCTGGGATGTGATTAAGGGTTTTGAAGCCTTCAACATCCAGATAGTGCCCCAAGAACAAAATGTTGAGGCAAACCGCATGGCCACAATCCGATCTTAGTTTGACCCAGCCTCTAACCTAATTCATAACAAAAACTAATCTATACGAGTGATAGTTTGACCAAAAATTCCAAATAATGATCAAAGCTGGCAAGTGTTTGACAATGATGAACACATTGCCTCATTCATCCAACAATCGGGAAATTTTTTTGATCGACTCCAACCAAAGACTGTTGAGGCCTAGGATGGACAAATCATTCAGCTAAGATCCAACAAACTTTCAAAAGGACTGGTCACTCTTGAAAACCTGTTCAATTGTGATGATGTGAGGAATGATAAGACAAAGTTTGTAGTAGACAAAAGCGATTATGCGGACCTTCAGGTCAGAGATGGAAGAAAGCTCAAAGTTAGGAAAGATGTTTTGCATCATGATAAACAAAGGCTCATCAACTTCTACGAGAAGTATAAAGGATTAGTGGCCTGGTCATATGATGACCTTAAGGGAAACAATCCTAACATCATCCAGCATACAATAGAGCTGACGGAAGGTGCAAAACCAGTCTACAAAAAACATAGGCTAGTGAATTTGAAGATTGAAGCCTTGATGGCGCAAGAGCTGACAAAGCTAATTTAGTCTTAGATCATCTTGTCGATCAAATACAACACATGGGTATCCAACCTGGTTCTAGTCTGAAAAAGGAATAGAGATATCCACCTATGTGTTGAATTTCAAGACCTGAATAGAGCATTCCTTAAGGACCACTACCTGCTGCCTTCCATGGATTCAATCTTTCTGTAGACACGCAAAATATGCATACATGTCAATCCAATGGTTTAATCAACTAACTTTCATTTAATCAAATCTAACAATTCATCCTTCAAATTAAATAAATCCACTTCATCATTACATCATTTAAATAAATCAATTAAATCCTAACACTTCATTAATTAACCTTTATCTTACATCATCCCTTTAATTAAATAAATCAAACATTCATTTAATTAAATCCCAAATTCATATTTCTCTCCTTTTGATTTAAATAAATCCAAATATTCAATTCAAATGGGTCAAACTCACCTAATCATTATTAAGCTAATATAATCCTAACCTAACCACCCATCACATCCTCTAGATATTCCCACTTGCACAAATAAATCGATTTATTGATTTATTAAAACCCTTATTTTCTTTCAACTTGGCATAAAAAAATAGAATATTCCCTCAAGTTTGAAAATGATGACAAATTGACTTGTCCCTTCCAACATTGCATTAAATTCTCATTTTAATGTCCCCCTCTCAACATTTATTTCACAAATTTGAATTTGAAATCTCCCTCTCTTGGGCACATTGGCCAAAACTTGCACATTCCTCAACCTATGGCAAGTTGACAAGTGGCCTCTTTTCATTGGTTTACATTTAGTCCCACATTCATCCATTTGGCCAATCTCTCATCAAGAAAATCTATAAATAAAGGCATCATTCTTCATCAAATCCATCTACATCTTCATGCAGAGTTACTCTCTTGGTTTGAGAACTAATTTTTCTCTTCATCATAGTGGCATTGCATCATTACAATTTTTGAGCAAGGATTGGGAAAGGGTCATTTGCACATTTGAAACCAATCCAATATGGAATAGGTATATGTTATGCTTTTGAAATGTCTCTAGATTTCTCTTGTTATTTTTTGCATTTTGAAGCATTTACATGGTATTTCATAGGAGTATTTTCATAAACTTTGCATAAAACTAACTCATGTTTGAGGAATAGAGTTTATTACAGATTTTATAGGTACTTCATTGTGGTGCTAAAAGGAGGGCTATGTCTGCCCATTCATTTCTCTTTCTTTGGGTTATTTCCTAAATTCGTTTGAAAGTAATAGATTTTGTCACATATACGCCATTTCATTAAATCCATTCTTGTGTTACTCTAACTTTAGCTCATTTTCATTAAATATATGCTTCAAATTTTCATTTTTTGATGCTCCAAATAATTGTGCTAAAGTCCTTGTTGTGTTGAAAATGATAAATCTGACTTTGTTTTTTCTTTTAAAGATGCGAAAGTTCGTGCTAAAGTCCTTGTTGTGTTGAAAATGATAAATCTGACTCTGTTTCTGTCATTTTTTTATGCTAAAGTTTGTGCTTAAGTCCTTGTAGACAATGTGCTAGTCCATGCATTCCTTTCTTGCTCTTAGATTAATGTGCATACAATCTTGAACAAAGCTTCTTGAAAGTAAATGACAGTGGCATTATTTTCTTTAATGTTATATAACTTATGCTTTTGATTCATGGGTACAGGTGTAAACAATAGATGTTTTAAATTTCCTATGACATTTTATAGTTAATGGTTCATTTTATTAACATCTACACAGAAAGAAATACATTAAACTATTTTGCATATATTTTAAAGTGCTCTTAATCTACTTTTGGTCTATCTTTAGACATACATTGTTCATATATTTCAAAATCTGCATTCTCAGTGATTGGGCGTAGATAGTGTTGGCTTTACACCTGCCATCTATAGTTACTTTGAAATTCTCCCCCTTAAATGCATGTGAATCTCTTGTGTCATTCCTTTATGAAACTCCCCAACCATCATTTATGCGCGGCTTTGTGCCTACTAATGGCCTCCACTTGAAAGTTTCACATGTTTCTTTGTTTTTGGTCAAAGCATTCCATGAATGAAATCTTCTATAGGCTTAAGGCTAGAAAAAGCTACTAAATCTAACTTTACACCTGTTACACATACACTTGCAAGCTTTTAAAACCACACCTGCTAGTCGCATCAATTGCTATCAACATTAAAGGTGGCAGTTATGTTTTACAACTAATAAATGCATTACCATGAAAGTTTCTAAAATAAAAAGCCCCTAAGTTCTTCATATATGGCGAGAATGATGGTAAAGGTTTGATAATGTAAATTTGTGCATGTTATTTTCATCTACTTGAAGATTTGTGAAAGCTTTCAACAAGTTCATTTTGCGCATATCCTGTAGTGGCTGTTCACACTTTTTTTTTTGTGATTGTGCATTGTATTTGAAAGGATGATTCTAGTCAAAATATTGTTGGGCATGTAATCTAAGGGCTTTCACCTTCCCCCCTTCATTCTGTAAAAACAAATCTGGTCCATTCATGAATTCATCCGCATTTTATTTCACTTTGAGGCAATCTGTCAAAACAATTTGCATTTCCCGCCTATGCTTCTGCATTTTATATGCATCTGTGGTATTATTATGCAATGCTTAGAAGGGATTTTATTTCCAAAGCTGCTACTCGGCCAACAAAGGAGAAATAAATGTCAATTCTCATAGCATTTAAGTTAGGTGCCACAGTCATCATTTGAGCGTGTTTTCTTGAAAGTTGTTGAAGCCTTTTCAAAATCCATTTTATACGTATATGAATGAATCTATTGGCTGAGAAAATCACTCCTATGCATTAACTATGAAAATAAATCTACCTAATCTAGTTGTACACTAGCTAGCAATCAAATCTTTATGTTAGGTTTAGAAAACTGATTTAAGAATTTAGACTAATTTGTTATTATGGCATTTTAGCTGGCAGTTTGGCACAAAAATATTCATGCACAAAAGTACAAATTATAGTTTATTAATAGGGGTTGTACCATTGGGCTAGGCATGTTATCAATAAAAACTTGTTTGGTAAAACATCGATTTTAAATACCTTTTGATTGTATTTACAATTGTAAACTTTTCTCTTTCCAAATGTGGACATTTTTATGGGTGCAGATTTAAGAATGGTCAAAGTAATGTTTCTGTTAAGGGACACATTGTTTTTCAATAAGGGCTGCAAATTTGTAGAAGCTAACTTTACTATTGGACATATGCTTTATAATACAAATGTGTTGTTTAGGTATTTGAAAATATACTCAATAGTTCTGAAGATGCTTTAGGATAGCTATCAAAATTAATCTATCAAGTTTCATCATTAGGTTCATTTTGAAATTGCTAGAATTTGAACTTGTGATGATGTTTTCTTTATGATTAAATAAAATTTATGGGCTTTCAAAGTTTATCACATTCTTTTACTTACTTTAGGATAATTTTTTTTTCAGCCTATAATGATGTTATTGAAAGATTTATTCGTTGTGGTTGGATGACTCAATGCCTCTAGTGACATGGATTAAGACTTTGATAGGGGAAAGAGTGGGCCTAACAAGTGTGGTACCTTCTCAATGCATTTCAATATCGAAGCATGATCCATTTATAAATACTCTTGTTCTTTCAAATTGAAATCATGTTATTATTTGGAGTTAGTGATCAAAATGAATTTAATGTTCTAATCCTCACATAATTGTCTTTTCTTTTCATAGGAAAGCGAGGAAGGAAAGGATAATGAAGGTGAGAACGAAGGAGGTACAAAGAAAAGCGAAGAAGGAAAACAAAGGAAAAAAAAGCATGAGGATGATATTTTCAAAGTGTTTTTAAATGCTTTAAGTTTTTTTTAACACTTCTTCAAGAAATTGTTGTCTTTTCATTCTTAGGACACTAATTTTTGTTTGGTTTAAAAAAAAGAATCTTTCAAATTCTTCTTGCAAAGGCTAAAACAAACCTTAGGATCACAACTTACTAGATTATGTTTCTTGGATTAACAATTGAACAAAGTATCTTTCACTCATCTTTTGGTGCTTAAAAAGAACTCACATTTTTCTTTGTGGATTTAAAAAGAACAAGTGCAACTCTGTTTTTCCTAAACGCTTACTTAAACTAAAGGCATTGAGAAAGCACGTATGCACTTCTCTCGCACTTTATAGCAATCTTGAGAATCAAAAGGTCTTTTTCATGACTTTAGGGTGAGATAAAGCAATCACCTCCACACTTCGATTTGGGTTTAAAATTGAACAAGATCTTGTGCAAGTGTGAGTGGGGGAATTATCACATATATTCTCTCTCTTTGTTGCCATCAAAGATTGATCGAGTTACGGATTTTGTCATTACTCACTTTTATTTATCCTAGAGGGTCTGCCTTGGGGAAAAGTACTCACCCAAGGGAACAACTCAACCGGTAACACTCTAAAGCCAAGAGTATTTCCAACCAAGATATAAATGTGGATATTGGAGTAAACACCAATATCACATGGTTGATTTCGACAAGATGGATCCGAAAGGGGACTCTTGCCGTATGGGTCAATCTCCACAAACGTAAAGTCCGTATTAAAACCCATGTGCTAGAATTTTCCAAAATCCTTTAATCTATTTGTTGGTGCAAGAACGGTCATTCTAAAGCCGCCCCACACTTTTACAGTCTTTAGTAGAAATGGAAAACATGCCATGGGAGTTTCATGGGTGTTGATGTTTGGCTGCCCCGTATAAGTGAGTGCCATGGAGGGGAGCCACTGGGGTCAAGCATCTAACCATTCGCTAAAGATAAGCATAGCTAGACTTGTCCAAGTGGGAATCCAACAAATATTGTCTTACACATCCATAGGGTTTGTACTTGTTCTTTGTTTGAAAACACAGTGCTTTGATTGAAAACATTTGAAAACAAACATTCAACATGATCCTCAAAATTTCAAACCCTTTAGGAGGAAAATACCATTGACCAAATTATCGTGTTATTTCTTGCCCTTGGGATTACATCCTTAGAGGTTTCTAAGCACTTGAATTTACATATCAATTTTCCCACTAAAGTTAAACAATAGGTAACCCTTGCCTTAATTTCATCAAAGTTTTGCATAATATACCTTGTGAAATGAGATGAAGTTGAGACATTGGACATTCAGTTTGAAAGCTAATCAAGAGTGTGTTTGTGGTAAAAAGAATCCATTAAGAAAAGATTAAAGACAATTGGACCCCACACATGTGTCTCCAATGATTTCACGCAAAATGAAGATCAAGAAACCAAAGGTGAAAGCCCTTAGTCTGAAAGCCCATCAAGAAAGTCTCTCTATGTTATACGAAGTCAGACAAAGACTACTTTTCAAATTTTACAAAAAGGCTTCAAGGAAAAATCCCGGTTTGTATTCATTCTATTACTTCCAAAACCCAAATCTTTTTAGAGATTTTGAACATCTTGTTTAGAGAAAAGCTTGTTCTTCAATACCTAGGTCTAGGCAGACAAAGTGTATTTTTTAGGTTCATCTTAGGATCAAAGCAAATCAAAATATTCATTCATCCATCCTTTAAAACATAAAAAAAAAACATCATCTGACAATCACCTTTTGGAAAATCTTGAAATCATCCTTAATGCTAGGATTTTTGGAAAAATCAAAATCATCAAAATCCTTGAGACTAAATCCTTGAAAACATTATCAAAATCACCTTTGGCTAGGTATGTGTAGATGCATCCTTTTGCATATGCTTAGACAAAGTTATCAAAATCATCTTGTTTAGCTTAGTATGTGTAGATGAATCCTTCTTCATATGCTTAGTGAGACTATCATCTTGTTTGAATAGGTGTGGATAGATGCATCCTTCTCCCCACACATATTCAAATTATCATCCTTTGATCAAATCTATCCCTTAAATAATCATCCAAACATCTTAGGGTCTACTTGTTCAAAATCAAAATCAAAATCCGAAATATATCCAAAAGTCCCAAAAGCCTAGTATCTCCTTCAAGATTCAACAAAAAATCATAACATCCACGTCATCCATCCCTTACATCATCATATCACCTTTCGATCCTCAAGATATCCTAAAATTTTCTACTAGGATGCATAAAATAAAGATCAATCCAAAGAATCAAGAGATTCATCTCCCATTCTTAAAAATTCATCCTTGTTTTATGGTTCAAACTAGATCTCAATACAAGAAGAGCATGGAAGCCAACAAAGAAACACCCGCTTCAAGTGATCTTAGTCAAACCACTCCTGAAATGAATCCCATTGGGTCTGGAAATCTCACAATTAACCTTCCAACATCATTGCAAAATCTGCAAGAGGAAAGCTAAGGAGAGGATCTTACATTTGGAATGTCTCATGAAGAAATAACTAAAATGCTCCAAAATCTAGACAACCATAAAATCATCAACATCATGATGAGACTTAACCCTTCGTTATACCTACTTGAGCTAGCAAAATAAGGGGCCAAGTTACCTTCAGATTTTGACGTGAGTACCATAGTGGAGACATCATTTCCTCCAATCTCATCACCATTCCCATTTCATCCACACCCCCATCCCACAATATCACTCAAAACATTTTGCAAATTACAACATCTCTTGCTCCAACTTAACCTAACATTAATAAGGGAAATTCATTTCTCAATGCTATTCAAACACACCCCCTTGTTAATAATCAAAACTTTGATGCAAACACTGTATTGGAAAAAAACATACTCAAAAACCCATTACACAAAAATGTTCCTCTCACATTCCATCATGATCCATCATCATCATTTTTTTATGCAACACCTCAAAATTCTCTCCTCACAAATTCGCAAGAGGAAGGAGACATGTTCGGAAAAAGGGGGCATCTTCGACACCACAACATTTTCGCAAGGACTCGCACCCCTTACATTTCCACCACTTCCAGCATTGCCATGATCATCCACACCACTCCTTGGCTTAGGGCTTCCCCCTTTACCAAGTATCGATCAAAACAACATCCCAAATATCAACCAAAGCATTATGTCAAACGCTCAAAACTTTTCATCGACATCGCAACAACAGACAACAAACACATAAGAAATTGCAACATCATCAAACACCCCCATAACATCGCAAAGCATGGTCTCTCAAGGGCCAATCACATCAACAACGCCACTTATCACTCAAACCACTACATCAACAATACCATCTACCACTCAAATCATTATAATGACATCACCATTCACCACTATCATGAATGCCATTATGAATCCACCACCACCGCCACCACCACCAACTTCCACCACATCAAGTCAATACAATGCGACATTGCAAGCTACTTTTCAAAGGGGATTCTGACAAGTGCAGAAACAAAAATCCGTACACCTAGCTACTCAACAAGCTACTCAAGCTACCCAAGCTGCACAAGCCGCCCAAGCCGCTCAAGCATTGCAAGCACAAAAGACTGCTCAACCACAAGCTCTATTGCAACAACAAGCAACACAAGCGCAAGCTTAATATTAGGCACAACAAGCCCAATATTAAGCACAACTCCCTGCACAAAGACAAGCAGCGCAATTGCAAGCATATCAACAAGCAATAAAGCAATATCAAGAGAAGCAAGAAGTAGCAGAATTGATAGCCCAACAACAAGCGCAACAATAAGCATTGTTGGAACAACAAAAAGCACAAAAACAAGCACAAATATTAGCGTAGCAACAACAAGATCAACAACAAGCATTGGTCATACAAAATCAGGTGGAAGCCTACCTCGCTTAGTAGAAAATACAAATACCATCAAACAACACACCAACCAACCCACCCATCCAACCCACGATTGAAACACCCCAAAAAAATTTCATCCCACCCTCTGATCCACAAAATGATGTGACGACATAAATCAGGTTGCTCTCGCAACAAGTGCTTGATCTTCAATCAGGGAAAACAATGAAGACACCAAGCAACTTGTGTCTGTATCCATTTGATAGGAGCCTAGTGATGAAACCATTCCCCAAGGGATTCGAGATTCCCAAATTTGACAAATATCATGGGATGGGAAACCCTGAAGATCACATCAGGGAATTCTAGGTTCATTGCATGGAAGTTGCATACAATGATACTTATCTGATGCGGCTATTTTCTAAGAGCTTGGTAGGCCATGCTATGGAATATTTCTCTCGTCTACCTTTAGGGATTAGAACATTCCAAGAAATTATAGATGCATTCATTAAGAACTACGGATGCAACATTGCAATGGATGTTAGTCTAGAAGAACTCCCAGCTCTTAAACAAGGGTGAATCTTTCACTTCATTCCTACAACGATGGTGATCTAAGGCCAATCAAAGCAAGTGGAACATGCCAGAAGAACAACAAGTTTGCACCATCATAGCCAACCCTGAAGGCCACTTGGAATTTCATCTCAAGGTTCAGGGCATCACCACATATGATCAATTGATCCCCAAGGTGCTCAGCATTGAAAGATCCCTTATGACTCAACCCGTGGAATCAACATCATACCTCGAACAACAAAACAAGCACCCACCATCCAATTACAACGATGAACCTTGCATGTGGGAAAGGAATAAAAAAATTACTAATAATGGTGTCATCAATGCCAAGGTGATCATTAGTGGTCCTCACCAAAATACACCCACATCGCAAATCCAAACACAACACCAAAACAATCATCACATAACACACCAACCACACAACAACCCGATAATCAATAATATCAATGAGCAAAGAGGACCACCCCAATGCAAGATTTATCCCAAGCAAAAATACACCACTTTGGGGGAACCACTTGAGGACATAATGAAAAAGTTGATAGATGAAAAACTCATTCAAGCTCCTACCTTTGAGAATTACCAAGAACCAGATGTAAAACCTCCTTGGTATAATGAGAATCAACTTTGCGAATTCCATAAAATCAAAGGCCATACCACAAACAGTTGCATGAGATTGAAAAACATCGTACAAGATCTCATCGATAAAAGAATCATAAATGTGGAACAACCTATGGTAAATTAGGATCTTAAGATATATATGAATCTGATGTCGAATCATGGTAACAAAGGGAATAAAGATAAAGGGAAAGGTACCCACTCAAATGTAAATCATGTATATGAAATAGTCATTGCCTCCCTAAATGAAGACTGCATGGTCATCACCATCAAGGGTGCCCATGCCGAAGATTGTGGAGTCACCACAAGAGGCGGCAAAGTAACCATTGCAGGATCATCACAGCCAAACAAAGTCCCTACATCTAGATCCATTCCTAATGGCTATAATTTCCTAGATAACCTCAAGAGAACGCCAGTGGAAATCTCCATCGTGGAGTTGCTAAAAATCTCATCTACCCATAGAAAAATCCTTGAATAAGCATTGGCCTCATCTACTATCCCTACAGATATCAATGTGGACCAATTCCAAGCTATGGTCAAAAATATCATTACGCCTAATCTTCTTACATTCTCTAACAAGGATTTCCCCGCTCAACCATCTCACAACTGTGCACTTCACTTGGAAGCCATAGTACATAAGAACAAAATCAAAAGATTCTTGGTGGATGGAGGTGCGGATTTGAATATCTGTTCTCTCAGCCTCATCAAGTAGTTGAAAATATCAGAAGATTCTATTGACAAAGGGAAGGGTATGACGATAAGAGTATATGATGATCAAGAAAGAGTGTCTCAAGGCATGATCAAACTCCCTATTCAAGTAGGGTTGTCTCTCATGGAAACCACTTGTCAGGTCTTGGACCTTGAATTTCCATATAACATCCTCCTAGGACGTCCATGGATCCATGCAATGAAAGCAGTAGCATCAATTTTCCACCAATGTGTGAAATTTACACAACGGACAAGAAGTTACCATCCATGGAGATCCCGAACCTTTCTCATACTGCAAAAGTCTTGAAGCAAAGTATTACAAAATCCCCCAAGTACCAAAAAATGATGAGGGCCCATCCACACAATACATTGATCCCGCCTCCCTTGCATCCACTTCTATGACAAAGACAACTACCACTCCCACCATTCCCAACATTTTTGACATTAAGCTCATCATCCAGGATGATGGTTGTCGAAGCTATAAGCTGCCTAACAATTATTTTGTGGTAGGAGAGTTACCATAATATCCTAGATCACGGGGTCATCCACAAGAAAATCAAGCTTCCACATCACAAACGTCTCCTGAAGACTATCCTGAATTCACAAGCTGGGGAGACCTTGGCCAGGAGGTTATTGAGGAAGATCCATCACACATGCTATATCAATATGAAAGACTAGTACCAGAATTACCAATGGATAATGGAAGCAAGGGTCTGCAAATGATGCTCGCAATGGGCTATGACAGAAATCAAAGACTAGGACAAAACGATAATTGGCTCATAATACCTATCATGCAAGAGACACGACCAATAACAAACCTTGGCCTTGGATGTACCCCTCTAATTATAACCATACGTGGCCGAAGTCCTCCAGTTAGAACGGTTAATAAACTTCATCAGCCAACCGCAGCAGAACTACGATTACCAGTATCCATAGGTCGTGTTCTAGATAACTATACCTTTGATATAACCGATGTTTGTAGTAGTAGTGATGATGAGGACACCATATCTAATCTACCTAAGATATTTGAAGATACCACTCTTTGCATGATTAGCACCATTTCCTTTGAAACATACCATCAAAATCATGAGATCCGCCTAGTATATCCCCAACTCATCGACTATGACCAACGAAGACCACCGATTCTTGATACATTCAAAAATGATGAGGCGCTCTCAGAATTCATGGGATTGCGAGATAACATTCCAGATGGGGATCACAAAGCAGGGTTTATAATGGAGTTGGACACACATGCCTATTATGGCGAAACGATTGAATCCTTCAGTCACAAAAGTGAGAAATTCAGAATAATATCCAAGTCCTTGAGTGAAAATCACACTGTGGCACTTTCTGACAAGAAAAAAGTAAAACGAAGGGACGCATCCAATGGTGAAAACCTCTTTGAGGAACATGAGGATGGGGGATTCAATTTTCCTTTAAGAGCTATTCATTAGGAAAAGTCAGTAGTCTTGGCCGAAAAATGCAATCCATTCAACCTAGGAACAAAGGCAACCCCACATATCACATTCTACGCAGAATCACTACTATCAGAAGAGCAAGAACTCCTAGCAGCATTCCTAAGGGAAAGACAGATAAACTTCGCATGGAGTTATGCTGACATGCCAGGACTTGATCCAAAGACTATGGTTCACCACTTAGCAGTGTATCTAGAAGCAAAGTCTGTCAGACAAAAGCTTCCAAAAATGCACCCTTAGATCACCTTATTGGTTAAAATGGAGCTAAAAAAGCTTCTAGATGCAGGATTCATACGACCAATAGATTATCCATAATGGGTATCAATTTTGGTACCTGTTTCAAAGTCTAATGGAGCCATTAGAATCTATATAGACTTCAAAGATTTGAACAAGGTATGTGTCCAAAAGATGACTTCTTGCTTCCCAACATCGAAATGATAGTGGACATGACAGGAGGACATGAGATGTTGTCATTAATGGACGGATTTTCAGGATACAATCAAATCATGATAGCAAAAGAGGATGAACATCAGACAACCTTCACTTGTCCATGGGGGACTTACTATTGGAACATGATTCCATTCGGCCTAAAGAACATAGGAGCAACATATCAAAGGGCCATGACATTGATATTCCATGACATGATCCATAAGATGGTCGAAGACTATGTCGATGACATCCTAGCTAAATCCAGAAAAAGAAAAGATCACATAGCAACCCTAAGTGTTGTCTTTGACAGACTGGAGGAATACAACGTCAAACTAAATCCCAAGAAGTGCGTCTTTGGCCTACAATCAAGTAAATTGGTAGGATACATAGTGTCCATGAGGGGTATCGAGGTGGATCCAACAAAAGTGAAAGCAATCGTTGAGATGGAAGCATAAAAAACATTAAAGCAACTGAGAGGTCTACAAGGTAGACTCCAATCTATTAGAAGATTCATAGCACAACTGGTGGAAAAACAAAACCCATACTCTCACCTACTCCACAAGGGAGTAGCGTACAAATGGGATACCAAGTGCAAAGAGGAATTTAACAAAATCAAAGAATATCTACTAACACCACCAGTCTTAATGCCACCCATCCCAAAGAAACCATTGATCTTATACGTATCAGCAACATCAGTAGCCCTTGGAGCTCTCTTAGCTTAGCATGACGAAAATGGAACGGAAAGGGCTATCAACTATATCAGTAGGACAATGGTTGGGCATGAGCTAAACTATTCATTCATTGAGAAAGCATGCCTCACAGTAGTGTTTGCATCACAAAAATTTAGACATTACATGTTGGCACATAAAATAAAACTCATCGCCAAAATTGATCCTCTCAAGTATCTACCATCAAAGGAAATGCTCATAGGAAGAATGGAAAAATGGGTGATGATACTGTCAGAATACGACATTGAATATGTGGAGAGGAAAGCAATCAAGGGACAAGTCATCGCAGACCAACTGGTAGAAGCACCTATATATTCTGAGAATCCTCTTGTCTCAGAGTTTCCAGATGAATCTATTTTTAACCTCAATGTAGCTGACCACTAGAAACTATACTTCGATGGCTCATACACGTAGCATAGATCAGGAGCTGGTGTCTTCTTCATCACCCCACAAGGGGATTGCATACCAAGGTCCTACAAACTAGAATTTCCTTGCACTAATAATATTGTGGAATACGAGGCTTTGACTATAGGTCTCAAAATAGCAGTACAATGGAATATCATAGCTCTCAAAGTGTATGGAGACTCCCAATTGATCATAAATCAAGTGAACGATGAATACCATACCAAGGACGACAAGCTCACTCCATACAAGAAATTGGTGGAGACTCTCAAAGAATCCTTCATCGAAATCACATTTGAGCAGATTCCTAGAGCCAACAACAAAGCAGTAGATGCCATGGCAACAATTGGGTCCCTACTAGACATCCACAACAATGTTCCAAAATATGAATTCCTGATAGAGCAACTTCTCATGCCCACATTCGAGGTACCAGAATCAGAATTCATGTGTGAAATCATTGGTCCCAGTGATCCTTGGTACCATGAATTTTATACATACCTTCGAATAAGAGTCATACTCGTCGCCCTACCATCAAACCTAAAATGAACCTTTGTCAAAAAGGCATCCAGATTTGTCATCCTAGGTGATACCCTATATCGTAGAAGCATAGAAGGAACCCTATTACGCTGCTTAAACGCTGAGGAGGAATTTACCGCTCTAACTAAAGTACATAACAGTATCTGTGGTTCGCACTTGAGTGGAATGACCATAGCTAAGAAACTATTGAGGATGGGGTATTATTGGCCCACAATGGAAAGAGAAGCACATGATCATGCCAAAAAGTGTCTACAATGTCAACAGCATGGGGACATCATCCATGCTCCAACTCAAGAGCTTCATCCTATCATCACATCATGGCCCTTTTCGTAGTGGGGACTCAATCTCATTGGGAAAATCACACCCACCTCATCTAATGGCCACAAATTCATCATAACCACAACTGAGTACTTTACTAAGTGGGTGGAAGCCATACCCATGACATATATAACTGGGAAGCAGATTTCAAAGTTCATTCTAAATTATCTCATATGCCACTACGGTGTCCCACAAGCCATTATCTCAGATAATGGGACACCATTCAAGAATCAGGATGTTCGCGACTTGTGCAAGAAATTCAAAATCCAACATCACTTCTCCACCCTGTACTACCCCCAAGGCAATGGCCAAGCAAAAGCTACAAACAAAACCATTCTGAAAATCCTCAAGAAAACAGTCAATGACACAGGTCATGACTAGCATCTGTAGCTTAATCCCACCCTCTGGGCTTATCAAACAAGCATCCACACACCCATTGGTTCCACCCCCTTCTCCCTGGTCTACGGATCAGAAGTCGTACTCGCCATTGAGATCGAGCTCCCATCCCTCAGGATATCACTGCAAAACCTCATCACAGATGAAGAGTATCAGGTATCAAGACTAAATGAGCTAGAGCTACTGGATTAGAGATGTATAGATGCTTTGAATCATTTACAAGTCTATCAAAATAGACTCAAAAGGAGCTACAATAAGAAAATTAGAAGCAGGACGTTCCAAGTCAGAGAACTGGTCTTAAAAGAAAATTAGAAGAATGTCCCAAACCCAAGCAACAAAGGAAAATTTGAACCCAATTGGTTGGGACCGTTCGTCATAACAGCAAGTTACAAATCAGGGGCATATCAGCTATCAACACCCAAAGGGGAACCTCTGCAAGAGCCCATGAATAACACTCATCTCAAAAAGTTTTATGCCTAAATCTTTCAAAGTATAGAACCAAAAAAAAAAAATCAGAAAATGTCCTAAAAAAAATGGTTACTTCGACGAAAACTTGGAAAACAGGCATCTTGGTAATAACAAAAAAAGAAAAAAATCAAAAAATCCAAAAAAAATAGAAAAAGGATAAAAAATAGTAAAGAAAAAAATTGTCCTATAGTGAAAACCACTTCGGTGGCACTTTGGGCAAGTACCTTGGTGAAAACCTGGAAAATAGGTACCCTGTGTAAATAAGGACTTCCCATCCACCAGGATCTTTACAGCTTGTTCTACATCATCCATCCATTTCACTTCCATCATCCATCATATCCATATCTCCATCTATCACTCATCCACTCGCATCCGCACCATACCTTGGTCCTGTGTTTGTATAATGATCCCTCCTAGTACTACTTGACCCATCCTCAAGGTCAGTTTGTCCTGCCTTTATTGGAGTAGTCTATTGCATCATGCTAGGGGCATGTTCTTATCAGATCATATTCATGTATATTCTTAAAATCCTAAATATCAGAAAATCAAAAAACATCAAAACATCAGCAAATCCAAAAACATCAAAACATATCAAAATCCAAAACCAAGTCAAAAAGTCAGTCAAAAAGTCAAAAACACAGTTGTCTTGTCGAACTACGTCGTCTCTGAGCTTGAACGTAGGCAAGGTTGATCTTTGATCATCTCTGGAGACATTTAGGTCAGTCATTTAGGAGTTTTTCATAATAAGCTGACAATTCATCATGTATATCATCATCTATAAATCAGTCAAGTCGTCAGTCAAACTACGTGGTCTCTGCATGTATAACGTAGGCAAGGCTAATCTATTGATCATCCCATGAGGCCCCTAGGATAGGTCTTTAGGTTAGTCTCTTGGTCAAAATCTCAAAAAATCCCAAAACAGTGGAAAATCAAAAAATTAAAACATTTGAAAATCTCAAAAAATAACAAAAACAGCGTCAAAACATTGCAAAACTCCAAAAACATCCAAATATTTGAAAAAATCCATCCACCTCATCTCGCTTGCACCCGCAATAACACCATCCATAATAAACTGATCGTCATCCTCAACCTTTGGTGAAATAGCTAGAAACAAGTCTAGCAGCTTAAAAGTACAACTCAAAAATGTCAAGTCTCAAGTCTGAGTCAGTACGTAAACAAGTTGATTCTTTGTGTCGATAGTCCATCATCCAAATAGTCCCATATCAATCATCTGATAACATCATGTCCTAGGATGTATCCTTCTTACAATGGGCATTATTATCAGAAAGAACACTTTGGATAAACGAAATGATGTATCACCATCCACTAACATGTCCTAGGATGTATCCTTCCTACAATGGGCATTATCTTTTGGCAATAAGTTTCAGTTCTTATCCTTAAAAACACATTCCCTTTTTGGTTAGCGGTATTGAAGAAAATCAACTTGTTTGTATACTTTATCTTTGTTTTTTGACATATCTTATCACGCTCAGTCCAAGGACCTCTCAATGATATCCGAATGAAGGATTTAGAGAGACAGGAATGGGGCAATGATCATTATGCTTTTGTCTATTGTGCTTGTTTGACATTCTTGCAAAATGACTTGGTGAATACTTGCTTTGTTAGATATGTATAGAGGATTTTTTGGATAGCTTGTTGAATATTGCATTGATTGGTTATACCTTTCCATGTTTTGGTCTGAGGTGTTTGAAACTTCTAAAGTGCATCCTAGCAAGGTTTTCATATGTCAGGTGTGAACATGAATACTCCTATCTATCTATCGAGTCAAAGTGCATCACACTACGTACAACACCATCCTAGTCCTTTATACCTTGATGCATCGTGCTTAGACGTGTTATCAAACATAAGGTAAGCGACCATTTTAAAATCCAAATCCTTGATAAGAAAATCATCCATTTCTCATCATCATCTCTCATAAAGTTGGCTTGTTGGATCCTCTCGTCATCATCTAATGTCTTCTTTTCTGCACTAACACCACATCATGAATAGTTAATCATCATCACTAGTGCATCCATCCTGCATCCAAAAACCATTAGTATTTTGCATATAATCTCACATGCATAATCATCATCATAATATAGATATGTTAGTCTAAGCATCTCATAAATCAACACATTTGCATAAATCACACATTTGCATAATCACAACATATCATAATCATAATATAGATCTTTTAGTCTAAGCATCTCATAAAATCATACATTTGCGTAATCATATCATATCACATCATCCATCTCATCCATCTCACATCATATCATCATTTAAGTTGCTTAGGATAATATAGATTTGTTATTCCAAGCATCTTAAAAACATCTCATTTGCATCATCATCCATAACCATCCATTTTGAACCTCTTTATCGCGAGATCGACCCTCAAATTGAATCTTTTCGTTCGAGCTCTCAAGGGGGCAATGTACTAGTGTACTTCTTTCTGCTGGGAAAACCGAAAAAATTAGAAATTTTTTAAATTTTGATCATGGCAAGTTTATTCTTTGAACCAACGCAACAAGTGCATTGCTTCAAAGAGGGGAAAAATGTAGAAACGCAAAATATGCATACATGTCAATCCAATGGTTTAATCAAATAACCTTCATTTAATCAAATCTATCATCCTTTTAGTTAAATAAATCAAACATTCATTTAATTAAATCCCAAATTCATATTTCTCCCCTTTTGATTTAAATATATCCAAATATTCAAGTCAAAGGGGTCAAACTCGCCTAATCATCATTAAGCTAATCTAATCCTAACTTAACCACCCATCACATCCTCTAGATATTCCCACTTGCACAAATAAATCAATTTATTGATTTATTAAAACCCTTATTTTCTTTCAACTTGGCATAAAAAATAGAATATTCCCTCAAGTTTGAAAATGATGACAAATTGGCTTGTCCCTTCCAAAATTGCATTAACTTCTCATTTTCATGTCCCCCTCTCAACATTTATTTCACAAATTTGAATTTGAAATCTCCCTCTCTTTGGCACATTGGCTAAAACTTGCACATTCCTCAACCTATGACAAGTTGACTTGAGTGGCCTCTTTTCATTGGTTTACATTTAGTCCCACATTCATCCACTTGGCCAACCTCTCATCAAGAAAATCTATAAATAAAGACCTCATTATTCATCAAATCCATCTACATCTTCATGCAATGTTACTCTCTTGGTTTCAGAACTAATTTTGCTCTTCATCATAGTGGCATTGCATCATTACAGTTTTTGAGCAAGGATTGGGAAAGGGTCATTTGCACATTTGACACCAATCCAATATGGAATAGGTATATGTTATTCTTTTGAAATGTCTCTAGATTTCTCTTGTTATTTGTTGCATTTTGAAGCATTTACATGGTATTTCATAGGAGTATTTTGATAAACTTTGCATAAAACTAACTCATGTTTGAGGAATAGAGTTTTTTGCAGATTTTATAGGTACTTCACTTTCAAATAGTGGCAAGATCAATAATGTTTTCTCTGTTGAATGGATTCTCTGGTTATAATAAGATTTGGGTTAAAGAGGAGAACTAACACAAAATGATGTTCACTACCAAGTGGGGAATGTTTTCCTATGCAAAAATATCTTTTGGCCTCTTAAATGCAGGAGCCACTTTCCAGTGGGCAATGAATATCGCTTTCAAAAAATTGATTAACAAGATTATCCTAATCTATTTGGATGATCTGACTATATTCTCTAAGTCAAAGGATGTTCACTTTGATCACCTAGAGATGGTTTTCAGAAAATGCTAGGAGTTTGGGGTATCCTTGAACCCAAAAAATGTGTCTTCGGAGTACTGGAAGGAAAGATATTGGGACATGTAGTGTCCAAAGAAGGAATTGCAATTGATCTCAAGTGGGAGAAAGAAATTAGAGAGCTTCCCCTACCAGTCAACAAGAAAGGAGTCCAATATTTTTGGGGAAGGTTAACTTTGTAAGCAATTTCATTTTGGATTTTGCAGGAATAATTAGACCAATCACCATGTTGCTAAAAAGGGATCAATTATTCAAATGGACTAAAAAATCTAGAGAAGACTTTGAGAAGGTTCAGGACGCTATTTCCTTAGCTCTTGTAATGGTCAATCTAGACCTATCGAAGGACTTCATAATGTATGTATTCAGAAGCAAGTCAAGCATTGCTAATGTCTTAACTCAAAGGGACGATGAAGGAAAGGGAGAACATCTAATAGCATTTCACTCCTGGAATTTAAAGGAGTATGAGACTAACTACAACTTCTTTAAGAGGTAAGAATTCGCAATTGTTAAGGGACTCAAGAAGTTCCAACATCTAGTATATTGCAACAAGGTGATTGTTTATCTTGCACATTCCAGTGTGTGGGAATACATCATGGAAGGAGAAATCACCGAAAAAAGGGTCAAATGGATCACCAAGATCCTTCAATATGACATTGAGATCAAGCCTACAAAGACCGTTTGAGGAAGAGGACTGTGCGAATATCTGGTGCACAATGAAGAAATGACAGTCAAAGAAGAGCAACCAAAGCTAGTTCTAACGAATGAGTTCCAATCCAAAGGCTGCTAGTTGGTAGACAAAGTGAGATTCATGCACACCGGAACGTATCCGCCAACCCTTCCTTCTCAAAAAAGAAGATTCTACCAATTGTAGAACAACGAATATGTGCTCATCGAAGGGGTCATTTTCAAAAGGAACTTCAATGGTGTTCTATTGTGGTGTGTCACCATAGAGCAAGCAAACATAATTATTGACACTTTCCACAATAGTCCCATGAGTGGACACTTCTCTGCGAAGACCACCGCTATCAAAATCATGTGTGTTGGGTACTTCTGGCCTACGCTATTCAATGAATCACACTCCTTGGTAAAATCCTACAAGGAATGCCAATTCTTCACAGGAAGAAGGAAAAATTTTGTAATGCCCCTCAATCCAATAGTAGTTGATGAGCCTTTTGCACAATGGGACCTTGATTTCATCGAGAGGATTAATCCTGCCTCCAACATTGGACACAAATAGATTCTCACGGCCACAGATTACTTCACCAGATGGACCAAGGCCATGGCCCTCAAGAATGCGACAGAGGCAGAGATAGTGAACTTCCTTGAGTAACTAGTGATGAGATTCATCCTGCCAAAGACCATCATCTTTGACAATGCCAGGGTATGTGTAGGATCATCATGGAAAAAATAGGCCCTTAAGTGGCAAAAAATTCAAAAAAATCAGAGTTAGGCAACTTGACGTAAAAATTTGAATAAGTTATCTATATTATTTAAAAAATATGTAAGAATAGAATCTATAGAAAATTGAATTTAGTTTCTAAACTACTAGGTTTATTTTTAAAAAAATCTATTTGATCAAAATTTGAAATTTCAATGCAATAGTACTTAAATTTCAGGGAAAAAATAAGAAGTAGGTTTTTGTTTGACCACCCTAACCATAATGAAATGATAATTTTTTTAATAAGATTTTAGATATAAGTAGAGGACTCGTGTCCAGATATGATGCATATTTTTTTGTATTTTTTTTCCAAGTAAATAATTAATTATGAATTTTTTATTACAACTTTTAAAAAATATAAAAACTCGTATGTCTAACCATCTTAACTTGGTAAAAAATTCATCAAATTCAATTTTTTATTTTTTAATCCTATAGTATCCGAAGAATAGAATGTGACACATGTTTCGGATTCAAAAAATGTGATACCGTTTGAAAGCTTTAGATATTTTTAAATCAACCTATCAATCAAGATTTTAGTCATAATTCAAATAGAAAATGAATAATAATTATTTATTAAATTCAAAGTAAAGCATAATTTATATTGGTGGAAAGCTGAGAATCTCCTTTAAAAACCCTTTTCATTTCATCAAATTTGGGTAAAAAAAAGATCGTCTGCCACATACCCTTCACATACCCATCATATTGCCACTTTTTGGCCCATCATGATCCTGCACATACCCACCAAGGCTTTCCTAGGCTCTAAGGTATGTCAATTCACACTCACACATGGCATATTTTTTAAAACCTCATCAAATTACTAGCCGTAGGGGAACAACCTAGCCGAGTCGACTAACAAAAATTTAGTCTGACTCATCAAAAGAATCGAGTCAAAACACCAAAGAGAATGGCATAAGAACTTTCAAGGATCACTTTGGGTGGACCGCATAACTCCCAAGCAAGTCCTCAAGAATTCACCATACGAGTTAGTATATGGGAAAGAAGTGCTATTACCCATCTCCATGGAGATTTCTACACTACAACTACTCAAATCTCTTGAGGTAGAAAAAAACGGCACCATGGAGGTTCAGTTGGCCGAGTTGCTGGAAGTGCAAGAAAATAGGGGAAAGGCCCTGATAGCCAAGTCCAAGTGGTAGCAGGTGATTAAGAGATGGTTCGACAAGAAAGCTTCAGACCAAGGTCTAAAGTGTGGAGTCCTAGTATTAAAATTCAACGAAAGGGCTACAAAGCCAGACAAACATGGAAAGTCCGATAGTCTATGGGAAGGCCCTTTCAGAATAATTCAGTGCAAACAACACAATGCATTTGAATTAGAAAACATGGAAAAAGAAGCATCAGGGATTTCGGTTAACGAAATCCACCTAAAATTATTTAATTAAGCTTTAGTATTATGCCGCCAATGTAAATATGTAAGTATTGTAATTATTTTCTTTCATGTTTTTTAGTGGCCAATCTTTCAATTAAATTCCATGGTGTGAAGAAGCATAAAATAATGGGACCCATTATTGCAAGAAATAAAGAGAACTAACTTGCAATTCATGAAGCAGAGAAAAATGTCACCCGTATGCAAAATTGAAATGAACACATATGTGTAGAAAGAGAAAAGGGAACCCACATTGCAAAATCAAAAGACAAAGGAGACTGAATTTTAATATAAGTTGTATATTCATTATATACGGAAATATATACTTTGGTAATACATTTCAAAATGGCTCTGAGGCCATGATTTTAGAGTATATCTATATATTCTATGGTTTCTTCATATATATGTGTGGTAAGGCATTTTCCAGGCATATATACAAAAAATGGATTAACAAAGTGATGATTTCTTAAAACATAAAAAAAATTTAGTCTCAAGCAGGAGTAATGGAAGCATCAAAAACATTTGGAATTACTTCATCAACAAGAATGGTAGTAGGAGCATCAGGAGTAGCAGCAACATCCGCAGGAGCAATGGCGAGTTGCGAAGGGAACACTAGGTTCTTGAAGTCAGTGTAATAGTCAACATTGTAGAAGGGCACCACATTGTAGCAGCGAAATAGGAAGTGGCAGGAATAGGTCACCCTTTGACGATGATGTTCATCTGACTGGATGCAAAATCCACTCAAGAATGACACCCATGGTACTACTACATCTTCTTCAATGTACTTTTGAAGGTTACTCGTCATTGGAAGGCCCAAACCAAATGCAACATTTGCCACCACCTCTCTAAGACCGCCTAAGTAGCGCTTCAAAAATATTTCTTGAAAGCACCAGGCGAAGGATCGTCGGCTTAGGAACTTGAATATCAAGTAGCAAGGAAACAAAGTGAGAACACATGTCAGTATTGACCCGGTATTTATCCTCATACTCAATACAGTCCCTCCCCAAAACCCACTTCATGGCTATGATAGCCAATGAATTTTTATTCTTGGTCATTCTTTTCATTCATGTATTCGAGATTTCACCTAGGAATCCTGTCTGGGACTTGTTGCAAACTAGCCTAATAGGGGTATTCATGGTAGCAAGCTCTATGCAAGTGTCTAATACTAATCTCTATGCTACTGCCTAAGTCTAGCTCTACACAACTACTGATGCCAAATTATGCCTAACTGCCTATTACCAATTCTTCCCAAATTTCTAAATGTGATTTTTCTATTTCCTAAGTACCTATTTATAGAAAGTGTCGGGATATGCAAGGTAATTTGCATGCCATAAGCATGATGCTAATCAAGTACTAACTCAAAAATCCCACCAGAGTTTGCTCAAATTTCCCACCCTGTTGCATCTACTAGGTACATTTTGTTGTGTGCAAGATTAATAAGAGCTAATTAATTAGCATAAGTTGGTGGCAGTCCTCAGTAGTAGTCTACATGGCCAAATGTTGAGGTGTCGCGTTTCAAGAATTTTCCAAACTCCAAGGAAAAATGCAAATCTTTTCAAGTACTTATTACATATTTGGGCTTAATCATTCCTTTTGGGATATTAATTGCCAAAGCATGTGAAATATTAGGCTGCTTTCAATCACCAACTCAATTTCCAAGAAAATTGCACTATAGGACATCATTGCCAAATATCATTATGAATTCTTGTCATTTCAAAATGGCAAGAAATTCATTTCACACAAGCAATGAACTGGCGGTACATGTCAAATTTAATGCTAAAAGGCGAGCGTTGTTGGCTACCCTAAGAAAGAAATAACTAAGTATTGCATGCAAAAAGCTAACATTGTGAAAGCTTTTTGAGCACACTACCTAGAGAAAGAGAGTTAAGCGCAAATAGAGCCAAAGCGAATTACAAAAAAATTGAGCATAGCAGAAATTTGCAACGAAAGGAAAATGGTTGAAATTTCTCAAACAGAGGCACAAGGAGAGCTAACACAAAGTTTGTTTGATGTCATGTGTGCACTACCAGCCACCTATGTCTTTGAAGACATATCTTACGCTTCACCTAGGATACCAGAGAAGCTAGAGTGGGTAAACACGTGGACCTCATAAAAGAAAAAGACCCATAGAGACCAGAGCCAAATAAAGGAGGAATGGGATAACATTCATGATCCCATCCTCACAAATAACCCTAAAACTTTGAGGGAGGCAGCTTGCGAAAGGATGAAGAAAATCAACAACCCAGATTCTTTGACGCAGAAGCTATGGTTCAGCGGTCTCCCACAATATATGGTCCCATTTGTGCACTACTTCTTGAAGCTAGTCGATGAGGCCATTAATCATTTCAACCTAGATACCAACACCATCAAGGGCCAGAATTTGAAAGTTAATATCTACCCATAAGCTTTCTCGAACATGCTATGCATCCCTAACCAAAGCTCTAGAGAGGAAAAGATAGAGCCATTCAATCTAGCAAGCGTGGAGAAAATATGGAGAACCAGAAAATTGGCTTTGGATTTTTCTAACAAAGAGACCCAAAGGTCCAACCATGATTAGAAAAATCCACCACAAATTTCGACAACGCACAATGCTTTCTCCACAGACCTATAGGATGCCTTTTCAATAATGACATTTGTTTGTGGCCTGAACACTAATAGGTATGTTCAAGAGTTTCAATTGGGTCTAGGGTTTCAGTTGCATAGGCGACATTCCTTTTTCAGGTATGACTTCACAGAATTCATCATTGAGGAGATGTTGAGGAAGATAAGGGCATACAAAATGTAGTAGAGGTTCAGGTTTCCTTCTTTCCTTTCCCATATTTTTTTGCATCAGAATCCTGATTTCTTCAAAAAACATGTGAGATTGGTGATATTTGATGAAAAGGGAAGAAGGTCAGTTTCTATATGGACTCCTCTCCTCTCCAAAATGTGACTAGTTTCTGGGAGAATGTTTCACATTCATTCGGATGCGTGAATTTACCAGGGAACCATTCCGGCTTTCGACATGTCTCATAAATCAGCTGTTGGCCCTCGAAATGTTTCAGCAACTATCAATTATTGACTTTACTTTTTTGCAGAGGACCAGCCAAGAAGAAAGGATTTTTCACCTGCCCGCTAAGCTTTAAATCAGTGGTTATGGCCAAGAAGAAGACGCATAAGTTGTTAGAGGCGAAGCTAGCTCATTTGGGGCTAGTATGGATTTGCGATTTAAGTCGCATTGCAACCCTGACAATGAATTACCAAATCAATATGTCAAGGTAATGCACAACCCCTAGCCTTATTGGGAGAAGTGATAGAATCCCTTAAAGGATCAGGATGATCTATTGGTTGACCTAGCTCATATTCCAACTAAGGACAGTAGGCTACCATGGGTTAAGTACTACTTCCCTTTAGCAAAGTATAATGACAAGCTTCACATCGAGGCCACTCTTCGCAATGAGTTGTCAAGAAAAGAAAACTGGAGCGAGGAAAAAATTAAGGATAGCTAGATCTACTGACAAGAAATCCAACACCTTGATGCCCCTTATCTAAGCATGGAGACGGATGATCTAGATTCAATAAATTATGGAATGAAGCGCATACTAATTCCAACACAAGAGATGATGATGTCAATTTGAAGGAGGCTAAAATAGATACTAGGAAGGGAAAGGAGAAGGAAGTAGAAGCATAGACGACCCCAGCACACCCTATCAATGCCTCTTCAAATGTGCAAGTGAACATATCATGTGCAAGGGCCTCGATGACTTGCACCTAGACTACAAAAAGAACCAGAACAACCTCACAAAAATAGTTAGAGATAGTGGAGGTGGATGATTCCCCGCCCATCAAACAGTAGTGCACAGAAGCAGTTTCTTGAGAGAGTTCACAAGAGCCTGCAGCAAGCCAAGAGGTCGCGGTGAGCCAAGAACCACAATCATCTTGACAACAGGTAACCTTTTCGCCCTCTTCTCTTACTTCACAATCTTTGGTGTCCCTTGCTATCTCCGTGGTGCCCCTCACTTCAAGTGTCAGACCTTCTTTTCCCACTTCTACCCTAATGGTTGTGGGAGGTTTCTCCCAGTTCTCCCAGGTGAGACTATTTTTTTTACCCCTTTATAGACCCTTTCACCTTTCACCGTTGCCCAATCCACATCTGCTATCACTTCAATTTTTGCATCTGTGGCCGCCATTGATACCCCTCTTGCTACTGTTTTATCAAGCCCATCTCAGTTCACCCAATAGTTGGAATCCACCATGACTCTGCTATCACCGCAACACCTAATGAGTCCTCACGCTAGTTTACAAACTGGGCTTTAGCATATTTCTTCATTCTCCCCACTTAAATTCAATCTTCCGAAGAAGAAAACATTTAAAACCACTACTCTTTCATTCCCTTTTTCCCTACCTCCTAGTGCACCTTTTGCAGGCGGGCTAGTTAGGTCACCAACATAATTTCTAGTGGAGGGAGATAGAACAAAATAAGTGTGAGCTATCAAGATACAAAAGAAAAAAAGCCAAGGATGCCAAGAATCCGACAAAGCCAAAGGTGCAGATCATTTTACAACCATGTACCCAAACGTTATCAAACCACATGGGGAAATGTAACCCGATGATTACAACATGTTTGCCATGGGACTCGATCTGAGCACAGCTCGACTGTAGGAAAAAGTTGAGCGCATGGAAGAAACATAGTGAGTGGTAAACACTGACTTCCTGAAGTCTAGACATCAGCTGAAGAAGAAAGAAGAAGAGCTAAAACTTGCAAAGGAAAGGATTAAGGTCCTGCTAACAAAGGACAAGGCGAGAGAAGTAGAATTAGCGCACTTATCAAAGAAAGCGTAGATAGAGCAGGCTAAGCTCTGGGATGAGCTTGCAAAGTTCCAATCCGATGATTCTAACCTGGTCGTCGAACTGCAAAAAAAAAATGAAGAATTGCAGGACCGGTTGGCTTAGCTAGAGCAGAAGATGCAATGAAAAGATGAGTTGACCGTCAATGTGCTCAATTCGAGCAAAAAATTGCAGCAGAAGGATGGAGATTTTAAGGACCAAAAGGCCCAATTGGAGAACGAGGCCCAGGAGATGAATTCTTCCCTTGAAATAGAATCAGCAAACAAAAATTGGACCGAAGAAAAATGGCTTGTTGAATGGAAGACTTTGTTGGAGCAAATTTCTGTTGCAAACAAAAGCGTTGCAGAACTAACACAAGATGCCGGTTTAAGGGATGTAGAGATTCCCCTTCTGAAGAATGCTCCTCAACCCCCTACTGCTCAGTCATACCTCCTTCCAGTGGTTCAAAAATTATACATTTCATACTAGGAAAAATTTGAGGCATTCTACCTAAATCTTCAACTGACACTCCAATTTATGGTGGAGGCAACAAGTTTGGGTAGGGAAGTTTATGGAGTGATTGAGCAATTCCCGCAAATCATCATAGCGAAGGTTCATAAGGCAAAAAAATTGCTAGATAAGCTATACATGATCTCGAATGAGGACTTAGCAAACGTAGCGATCAAGGATAGGAAGGTCGATGCCAAAATAGTGAACAAGTTCATCCACTACCATATGGCCATCCTCCATGCTAGCGAGTGTGCTGCCACACTAGACTAGACCATGAATAGCATGTGGGCTAGCTTCTCCCAACTAACTCAGATGGAATTACCATCCTCATTTATTTCTGAAGACTCAGTGGCTACTATGGAGTAGATTGCGAAAAAGATAGAAGAGAAGCAATAGAACACATCCGCTTTCTAGAGCTCAGTCAACCCCCTATTGCAGCGGATATTGAAAGCGTCACTCATCAGATTGCGTGGTTGCTCTTCCAACTCGAGTTCGGGGTTGGTATATTTGGGAATTATTTCATGTCATTAGATAAATTATTCAGATTTTCATCTTTGATTTATGTTATTCTAGGACATAGCAGATTGTTGAAAGGGCCCTTAAATCGCATCCAAAAGATGGATTAATTGTGCCTTACATCTAAATCTTGGTGCATCACCTTAGTTAAATCTTTATTTTTTATATCTTCTTCCTTTTCCTATTACAAAACCCCAAGTATAGAAGAAGTTGGCTTCTTTAAAAACTAGGAGGTCACTCAATTTAGCACAATTGGTCCCCCCATTAACTGAGTTTCCCATAAAAGGTTGTTACCTTGCCAATTTTTTGGCATCAACACATACTAAATAATACATTCTCAAAATTGAATTAATGAATTGATCTCTAAGGTTTCTATTAACATATCACATTTATTAACTCACTTTATATCTAACATTCTATTACATACCTTTTATTTTAGTCAATATTTTTCCTTTTAAGAAAACTTTCAAAAGGCTTAATTGTAGAATTTTAGCCATATAGAATTTTTTCTCTTCTCTTGTCTACTCTCTACTTCCTAATGATGAATTATGAAGTTTTATCTAATACATCAAAAAAAAAAACTTATATAATAAACAGTAGAAACTATACATAATAATATAAATTTACAAATATATACAACATATTAAATACTCAATTTACAAATAATGTATAATAATTTTCTAAAATCACCATATCATAATCGAATTTTGGAAAATAAATACCTTCATTATTTTATAATAAATCTAAGAATTCAATAGGTAATATTTATCCTCCTCAAACAATCTCAACAATGAATTTTATATTAATTTTGTTAATTGGATCTTTTTATCCAAAATCAGCTTGAGAAGAGGCCTAGGCCGTATGGAGTGGGCACGTCATCGGCATCTCGCTCAGGCTGTACCCACCTTCCATAGCAATTGCATACCAACACTTTTTTTTCCAATTGATGCCAATTAGTCTGCAACATCAGCTCTTTGTGCAGCATATCGAAGGCCTTGTTAACCATATAATTTTATGCAATAATCGGATTATAAGAAATGATTTGTGCAGTGACAATGCTCTTAAACATAAAGAGAGAGAGTACTATTATTTATATAGGAAATGGTCTGGGGCGCACCGCAGCACATTGATGTCAGGCAAAATCATTTTTTATAGGAAAGATATTGAAGACAATGTCAAACGTTATTCAATTACAGGATTATTCTTTTTCAATGTGAATGGAGTTCTTTTAAGAAGCGTCAAAGCACGAGGTTAGCTCAGGAATTATATTCTTTGCCTTCTTATTTCCCACTTTCTTTGTCAACTAAATAGTTATCTATTCAACATTGCTATCGACGTGTTGGTTGGAATGGTGAATGGTTCATGTGATTGCAATTGGCTTTGATTCTCTTGGGGTTTATCAACCATCTCATGACGAGAGTACGGAAGGTTTATAAAGGTATCTTTCAATAATAAATAATTTAAAGATTGTTTCAAAATTTAATTTTATAGATCTTGTATGTATTGGTGAACTTAATGATTTTCAATGAGTTTATTAAAGATCAAGTCTTGTTGGTGCAAGGACCACAACAATATAAGAGATGGGGTAAGGATCATGCATTTGGGGAATTTGATAGAATTGATACCCCTCAATCTTTGGCTCTCAACTAAAAAGGTATTCTAGCTAAGATTTGTGCTCCTTATTGAATTATAAAACCTATATGGTTTTCACATAAAACCCTACAACATGTTAAATCTTTATACATTATTTATATATATAATTTTTATATGTTTTTAGTACAAATGAACCCAAAGAAAACCCAATGTTAATTTTTTTAGCATAATCAATGAATTGAATCCTACAAATTTGAATATGAATCTAAACTAAAATTAGTAACTTAGTAATTATTGCACCACATTTGTAGATCAATTTTTGAAGATTTATTTTAAATATTTAATTCGTAATAATTAAATGATGTTATGAAAGGACATGATTTTATTTGATATATTTCAAATCTAAATGATTAAAATATGATGAATGCTCTTTCATGTACTCATGTGAATGTATATTTAATACCATATTCAAAAGTCAATATGATTTGTGAAATTTAAATATGACTGTTATCATTATTACAAATAGTGAATATAAAAGAATGATATGTATGAATGAATATAAATGATTAACTATCTTTTTTAGGTATTTGTAAATGTGTCTAATTATTGTTGTTTGTTATGTATGTAAGGGATAGAATAATGCATTATAAAATATATAGTTATTTGTAAACGAGTCTAACTATTGTTGTTAGTTATGTATGTAAGGCATAGTATAATGCATTAGACAATATATGTAAGGGATGGTAGTTGTAAGGGATAGTTGGCACTATGTTGTAAGGGATAATATATGTAACTAATTATATGGAAGGGACAAAATATGTGAGGGAAAGTATAACACTGTGTTGATAAGACCATGTGTGGTATGATAAGTATTTTATTTTTACATCAACTAATGATTTCATAGCTGCTTATAGTATACGATATTTAATACAAAAAAAAAATACAAATGATCAATGGGATTCCATGTTTCATATTATGATACTAATTTATTTGATATGTTTATTATTTTTATATACATGTGTGTTTAATTTGACTAGACTAACTACATTGATGTTGTAATGAGGTCAATGCAAGATAAAGTTCAATCCCCATTTTAGTTGAAGAGGTAGAGCATCATTGAGCAGAGGATTATAGATCAAGTAGGATTAGCGTCAAGTGCCATGCACTAAGAACGTGTTGCATACACACCACTAACTTATATCTTATGCCCATAGTTGGTTTTCATGAGTATCATTTTTTGTCATGGCCTAGCTTAGTCGAGTTACATATTATAAGTATATTGGTATTGAGATGCATAAAGTGCAAAGGTGGTATTGATGTTTCCTTTTTTGCAAATAGATTTGACAAATTTTTAATATTAATTTCAAATCCTTAATGTTTTGCTTATGGTAACTATGGGAAGGACCCGTACCCATTATAAATCATCAATAAAGGAAAATGACAAAACAAATCTCACCAGTGTTGAGACAAGAAAAAATAGCAAATAAGATAACTCTCCCAATTAGTAAAGAGAACAACAAGATCAACATAAATTTTGACTAGAGGGAGGACTTAGAGGGTCCAAATCAACATGTTTTGATGAGACCTGAAACCATCAAACGTGAACACTTTTGATGCTGATACAAGATCTCATCGCCATCCTTAATCTCAACCTTCATAGGAAAAAAAGGAAAAGAAGATTGATACGAGGGTGAAAAAGTCCCCATAGTTGCAACTCTTTGTTCCTCTGGCAAAATTAAGCTCCGCCTAAAGAGGAGAGGTCTCCACTAGAGAAGAGAAAAAAGAGAAGAAACCACCAGAAGAAGAAACAAACCCCCAACCTCACCTACAAGAAAATTCTCCACCTCTATTGGAGAAGACACCACCTCTATAGGAAGAGCAAATAGAGAAACCAAGGTAAGATCAACAGAAGCCCTTTCAAGGAAAATAAAAACTTGGGGAGATAAAAC
Organism: Sequoia sempervirens; assembly: GCA_007258455.2. Classification (NCBI taxonomy): domain Eukaryota; kingdom Viridiplantae; phylum Streptophyta; class Pinopsida; order Cupressales; family Cupressaceae; genus Sequoia; species Sequoia sempervirens. The sequence goes on from VDFB02252616.1 coordinate 121,157,254, forward strand.
CCCCATAGCACTCACAAGAATAATTTTACCCAAAAAATAGTCCTACTACAAAATGTCAACCTCCAAGAACCAAATTAGAAAATAGAGGCTAAACAACACCAGACTAACAACATACCCCAATGCAAATAGAACCCCTAAAAGCCATAAGACAAGCTTAGGGTTCTCCAATATCCACATCTGCAAAACCATAGAGTCACAAAGTGTTACAATGGTGGTTGTCATTGCACCAAAAGATCAACCTATTAATGCCCGATACAACTGTTGGAAATATTGTCATTGATGTCAAGTAATCATGAACAACATGACTGAAGATAACATATTTGAGAGAAAAGAATATCTAGATTTAAAACTGATGCATCCATACTCTTGTGTATACGTCGTATAATTTGAATGCAGACATAAGAAGCAGATATAAAAGAGGATGTATAACTATATGCAGATTGTATGCAAATTTTATGCTAAATCAGACTCATCGAGTTTTGAAAGAAGTAATCAATGAACATGGCACGTCTTCATCAATGATAAGGAGTTTGATATTATTTCATAACAGCCTTATGAAGAAAATTATGTGCAGATTTAACAGGTTCATCTTCAAATAATACAGTCATTAAACCACAGATGTAATCGACATTATTAAGCCAAATTCTAAATTCTGGAAAGGATTGATGACTATGCAGCAACAAGACAAATCAGATAATAAGACAAAACAAAAAAGAGACAAAAAATCATATGAGACAAATATGAGTAAGACAAATTAGAGCAGCGATGATGATAAAAGTTTTGAGGCTCAATGCAAAGAATCAACCTTGATTTAAAAAAAGCAATCCCTGAAAGAAAATACGGCTCCAGAAAAATAATACAATTTTATCATAATGATGCGATTCTTTCAAAGATAAATTAAAAGCAAGTTAATATACAATTTACAAAACAAAAGAGTATGATTTATTAAAGAAATGAAGTGGTGCGATTAAAAAAATGAGAGTTGTCTTCAAGAGGTGTAATTCATAAAGTGAAGTGATTCATTAAAACAACGATCTGATTTGAGAGAAAAATAAAGAAAAAACAAAAGTTGAATAAGACAAACAAGATTTGTCTTATATGCAAAAAGAAGGCCACGATTAGAAGGCAGCGCTTGTTTTTTTATAAAGAGAAATCACTTCAAATAAAAAGTGGTGAGATCATTTTAAGAAAGATAAACAAATGTCAAAAGGTGTGATTCCTTAAAAATAATAAAAGTAAAATTATTACAAATAATATGATTATGAAAGATAATGAAGAGATGCGATTTCTTTTGTGAAGAGGCACATAAAGTAGATATACATAGAAGATTGAAATAAGTCATTTTGAGGTTGTGTTGTGGTGTGGTTTTTATCGAATATCATTTTCATAAGAAGGGGAGAGTGCTGGGCGTAACATGTACATCATATAGAAGAGTGCATGTGAGAAAATAATGATAATCTGAAGGTTGTAGAGAGTGGTGTTGATGGATGGAATTTAATGAATATCATCTTTGATGGAGATTGAAGATTTTCAGTGTCGGGAAATGAAATAAAGGTTATATCATCAAAATTGCAGATTAAGAAGTATGCTGTGTAATTATTGAACATTGTATTTGATAGAGATTGAAGATTTACAGTCGTGTGTGGGACAATCGATATATCATAAACACAAATGTGTGTGGCTATATAGAATGAATCTTATACGAAGTACTGGTTAAGGAAAGTGTGTATGTATGTGGTAATAAAAGAAGATCTTTGAAGTGAATGTGTGCTGAGCTTGTGAGTACATAAGATGTATGTAATCTAAAAATAGAGGATAGGAGTGTGCTATAAGAAATAAGTGTTGTGCTGAGTATTGTGTGAAGCAGATGCTATATTCTTAAGTTACAATCAAGTGTGAAGTGGCTGTAGAAAGTACTGTGTATTGTGTTGCTGAGTGTTGTGCCTACAAAATCAGAAACAGTGATCAGATTTATAAGAGAAAAATTGTGTAGAATAAAGGTTATATCAGATATGCAAATGAGAAGATAAAAGGAAAATTCTTGTAAAGAATATATGCAGATCTGGTGAAATAGATGGCATCATCATGAAGTAAATTTTTATGTGAAAAGGAAAATTGTGAACAAGATATATTTTGATATCATTCAAGGAGGATAATTTCAAGAAGATTGTAAAGTCCACCATCCATTGAGGAAGCAACATTAAAGGTGGAAAACACTATTCATTCAAATTATAATCTTTGCTAAGTAGGTGCTTGGCAAGTAGGGGTTGGTGCACCTTGTAGGTTGGTGCCTACTAAATCAGCACTAGGGGTTGAAGCTCCTTGTAGGTTGGTGCCTACTAAATCAGGATTAAGGGTTGGTGCTCTTTGTAGGTTGGTGCCTACTAAACTTCTTATTTGGTGATTCAAGTAGGTTGGTGCCTACATTCATTGTAAAAGTTTATATAATTCATAAAGTGCATTGTTTGTACCGTGATTTTCTCTCGTAAGGGTTTCCACGTAAAATCTTGGTGTCAACTTGTTCATATTGAGATATTCTTGCATAGTTGATTTGTATTAGAGTTTGAAGTTGATAAGAGTTGAGAGGGAAAAAGTTAGTTGATATACTGATTCACCCCCCCCTCTCAGTATATCTTTGTGCTCTTCAATTGGTATCAGAGCAAGGTCCTTCTTGAAAGCCTAACCGCTTGAAGGAGATTCTTAAGAGCACACATGGCAAATCATAACAATACAGTGAAAGCACCCATATTTGATGGGACTAATTATGCATTTTGGAATATCAAGATGGAAGCATACTTGAATGCACTTGGGTTTGATGTGTGGCAATCTGTTGTTGATGGGTATTCACCTCCAGTTACCCCTCCAACGGATCAAGCAGGGAAAAAGAGAAGTGAAAACAATGCAAAAGCTAAGCATGCTCTTCTTTGCAGCCTAACAGATTCTGAGTTTACAAAAGTCATGAGATGCAAATCAGCAAAAGAGATTTGGGACAAACTTCAAAATATTTATGAAGGAGATGCAAAAGTTAAGAAGGCAAAGTTGCAAACTCATAGAAGAAGGTTGGAGACTCTCAAAATGGAGGATGATGAAGATATTGCTTTATATTTTCTTCGTGTTGATGAAATAGTGAATATCATGAGGGGACTTGGTGAAGAGATCAAGGATGACTTCATTATTGACAAAATTCTAAGATCTCTTTCTACAAAATTTGAGGCCAAAGTTGCAGCATTGGAAGAATTGACAAACTTGGATAAGCTATCGAAAGATGAATTACATGGGATCCTTGCTGCCTATGAGATGAGAATTGAAGGAAGATCGCCACAAAAGGAAGTCTCATTTAAAGCATCTAAAAAGGGCAAGAGCAAGCATGAAGAAGAAAGTGACAAATCAAGTGATGAAGTAGAAGCTTACTTCATGGGAAAACTCAAGAAAGGAAAAGGGAAATATAAAGGAAAATTCCCTTTTAAATGTTTCAATTGTGGAGAAGTTGGACATTATGCTTCTAAATGTCCTTACAGTGATAGTAACTCAAGTGAAAGTGAAAAAGAAACCTACATCAAGAAAAAAGGAAAGAAGAGATTCCAAAAACACAGAAAGAGCTTTTACTCAAAGAAAGAATCTAGCTCTTCAGAAGAACAAAGTGATGATAGTCAAAGCAATGATGATGAAGAGATATTGTTCATGGCTGAATATGAAGAACAAAATGTTGATCAAGAATGTGAAGAAGAAAAATGCAATGAAGAAGAAGAAACTGATTTTGAGGAAGAACTTCATTATGCATACAAGAAAAATGAAGAATTGAAGAAGAAAGTCAACAAGCATAAACTAAAAACTAAGGAATTGACAAAAAGTTTGGAGGAATTAAACAAAATAATTGAAGATTTGAGGGCTCAATTTGTAGAAGCTGAACAAGTTGAAAATGAATTGAAGAACAAGTTAAGAGAAAAAGAGAGAGATTGTGACAAGTTGGAACAAGAAGTTGTCATGCTGAAAAATGAACTGAATAAACCAAAGAAGAAATGTACAAAGTGTGATGAGAATGTTACAAGTTTCAAGGAAAATGAAAGAAGATTTAACTCTAGGCAGTTTTATTCTTTCTATGGATATTGCTATTCATGCAACTACTTTGGACACAAAGCAATAAATTGCAGATTTCAAGCAAGAAATGGTTCAAGCTTCACTAGAGGAGACTATAATTCATTTAGTCATAACATTATGTGTTTCAAGTGTAACAACTTTGGACACATAGCACGTTTTTGTAGATTGGGTTTTATGGAACCATCTTTACAAGATGTGAAGAAGAACACCATGGAAAAGGAGAGAGAGCTTAAAAAAGTTTGGAGAAAGAAGATAGAAACAAGAAATGAAGAATCCAATACAAATTCAATATGCCTTTTCTAAGAGGAAGCATGAATTTAGGGGGAGCTATGTTGAACATTATCTTTCAGTCCCTTGGAGAAGATGACTAAAAAGTGAAGTATCTCAAATGTTGAAGAGAAATCTACTTATGAAGATGATGAATTGTTGGAAATTTTATTGATGTCAAAAATGAAGAATTTTTCTTCCAGATGAAGAAAATTATTTTAGAAGACAAGGAATGAAAAGAGAAAGATGAGCATTAGTAAATGGGAGCATACATTCAGGGGGAGCTATACACAGTATTTTGTAGCTCCATGGAATAGAAAAAGAAAGACATTGTTGGAAGACCCTTTTCCATTGATGTCAAAGGGGGAGAGATATAGAAAGGGGGAGCAATGCAAAAGAAGAGAATAATGTTTGTGTTGCCATCAATGACAAAGGGGGAGATTGTTGGAAATATTGTCATTGATGTCAAGTAATCATGAACAACATGACTGAAGATAACATATTTGAGAGAAAAGAATATCTAGATTTAAAACTGATGCATCCATACTCTTGTGTATACGTCGTATAATTTGAATGCAGACATAAGAAGCAGATATAAAAGAGGATGTATAACTATATGCAGATTGTATGCAAATTTTATGCTAAATCAGACTCATCCAGTTTTGAAAGAAGTAATCAATGAACATGGCACGTCTTCATCAATGATAAGGAGTTTGATATTATTTCATAACAGCCTTATGAAGAAAATTATGTGCAGATTTAATAGGTTCATCTTCAAATAATACAGTCATTAAACCACATATGTAATCGACATTATTAAGCCAAATTTTAAATTCTGGAAAGGATTGATGACTATGCAGCAACAAGACAAATCAGATAATAAGACAAAACAAAAAAGAGACAAAAAATCATATGAGACAAATATGAGTAAGAGAAATTAGAGCAGCGATGATGATAAAAGTTTTGAGGCTCAATGCAAAGAATCAACCTTGATTTAAAAAAAGCAATCCCTGAAAGAAAATACGGCTCCAGAAAAATAATACAATTTTATCATAATGATGCGATTCTTTCAAAGATAAATTAAAAGCAAGTTAATATACAATTTACAAAACAAAAGAGTACGATTTACTAAAGAAATGAAGTGGTGCGATTAAAAAAATGAGAGTTGTCTTCAAGAGGTGTAATTCATAAAGTGAAGTGATTCATTAAAACAACGATCTGATTTGAGAGAAAAATAAAGAAAAAACAAAAGTTGAATAAGACAAACAAGATTTGTCTTATATGCAAAAAGAAGGCCACGATTAGAAGGCAGCGCTTGTTTTTTTATAAAGAGAAATCACTTCAAATAAAAAGTGGTGAGATCATTTTAAGAAAGATAAACAAATGTCAAAAGGTGTGATTCCTTAAAAATAATAAAAGTAAAATTATTACAAATAATATGATTATGAAAGATAATGAAGAGATGCGATTTCTTTTGTGAAGAGGCACATAAAGTAGATATACATAGAAGATTGAAATAAGTCATTTTGAGGTTGTGTTGTGGTGTGGTTTTTATCGAATATCATTTTCATAAGAAGGGGAGAGTGCTTGGGCGTAACATGTACATCATATAGAAGAGTGCATGTGAGAAAATAATGATAATCTGAAGGTTGTAGAGAGTGGTGTTGATGGATGGAATTTAATGAATATCATCTTTGATGGAGATTGAAGATTTTCAGTGTCGGGAAATGAAATAAAGGTTATATCATCAAAATTGCAGATTAAGAAGTATGCTGTGTAATTATTGAACATTGTATTTGATAGAGATTGAAGATTTACAGTCGTGTGTGGGACAATCGATATATCATAAACACAAATGTGTGTGGCTATATAGAATGAATCTTATACGAAGTACTGGTTAAGGAAAGTGTGTATGTATGTGGTAATAAAAGAAGATCTTTGAAGTGAATGTGTGCTGAGCTTGTGAGTACATAAGATGTATGTAATCTAAAAATAGAGGATAGGAGTGTGCTATAAGAAATAAGTGTTGTGCTGAGTATTGTGTGAAGCAGATGCTATATTCTTAAGTTACAATCAAGTGTGAAGTGGCTGTAGAAAGTACTGTGTATTGTGTTGCTGAGTGTTGTGCCTACAAAATCAGAAACAGTGATCAGATTTATAAGAGAAAAATTGTGTAGAATAAAGGTTATATCAGATATGCAAATGAGAAGATAAAAGGAAAATTCTTGTAAAGAATATATGCAGATCTGGTGAAATAGATGGCATCATCATGAAGTAAATTTTTATGTGAAAAGGAAAATTGTGAACAAGATATATTTTGATATCATTCAAGGAGGATAATTTCAAGAAGATTGTAAAGTCCACCATCCATTGAGGAAGCAACATTAAAGGTGGAAAACACTATTCATTCAAATTATAATCTTTGCTAAGTAGGTGCTTGGCAAGTAGGGGTTGGTGCACCTTGTAGGTTGGTGCCTACTAAATCAGCACTAGGGGTTGAAGCTCCTTGTAGGTTGGTGCCTACTAAATCAGGATTAAGGGTTGGTGCTCTTTGTAGGTTGGTGCCTACTAAACTTCTTATTTGGTGATTCAAGTAGGTTGGTGCCTACATTCATTGTAAAAGTTTATATAATTCATAAAGTGCATTGTTTGTACCGTGATTTTCTCTCGTAAGGGTTTCCACGTAAAATCTTGGTGTCAACTTGTTCATATTGAGATATTCTTGCATAGTTGATTTGTATTAGAGTTTGAAGTTGATAAGAGTTGAGAGGGAAAAAGTTAGTTGATATACTGATTCACCCCCCCCTCTCAGTATATCTTTGTGCTCTTCAACAACTACTAGATTTAAACAAGATCCACAGGATGTGGTTAAGCCGTGGCATGAACCTAAGCACTACAATGCACAAAAGAGACCAAGGGATACACCATCTTGCAACAATCCCCCTAGCACAAGTGATGGGTTCAAACTTGTGACCTTGGCTCTGATACCAATTGTTACATTGGTGGTTATCGTTGCACCAAAGATTGGCCTATTAATGCCCAATACAAATGTCATATTTATACAAAATCCATAGGAGGTGGTTAAGCCATGTCATGAACCCAAGAACCACGCTACACAAAGGAGACCAAGGGACAAAACATCTTGCAACAAAGACACCAATATTTAGAACCAAACCTAACCAATAGAACCAATAATACCAATGACTCTAAGAAATAAGAGAGCAAAGAAAAACTACAATTTTATCAGCCTTCAAAAGCCAAACGTAACCAACTAAACTAGCCACAACAAAGAGGTATAGCAAGTGATTACCAAAAACTAAACATAGCCAATGCATCTCAACCACACTTGGCCACATCATTAACCAAATCTCCAAATCCACTCCCAATCCCAGTCTCCCCTAGAACAACAGTCAACACAATAAATAGGAAGAGGTAAAAGATGGGGTCAACCCCATCACTACATAGGCACACGAAAGACATAGAGCCCTCAACCCCCACTAGAGGGAGAGTTGATGCCAAGCATCTACCATAGGAGTAAATATATAGCTATGCAAGCTATATCATTCAAAAACCAAAAGCCCAAGCTGTTGGAACCCAGAACCAACCACATACACCAAACAACCACAACAACAACCAAAAAAAGATATAATACATTTACCTCTGCATTGATCACAATTTCTCAAATCAGTGCAGTGGTACCAGAGGAACCTTAAACACCCCCATATCAAACAAAATGGCCCCTTTGCCAATGCCCATCACCAACTAACCAAGTCACGGTACCAAAAAAGGCACGAGTAACATAAAAAATCATCTGCGTCGCCATTGTCATCGCCTTCAGAGGATTTTAAATTCATGCCTCTACTTCACTTCCCACCGACCACCATGTGTGATTATATTGTATATAAACTAATATGCTTCACATCATCTATTAGCTCAAAAATAACAATCACAAGTAATTCACATATTTACTCAATAATGATAATTTATTAAAAAAATTAACTAAATGAAATGTGTTTATTTATATTCAAAGTTTTAATGTTGAGTTGAGACTAGAATAAGAATAAATCATAAGTCTTTGTTTTCCTTTTTTTTCATGTTTTTTGAAAAGTTCAAAATTCTTCAAGTCAACAAACCCTTTTGATTTCTAAGGAAATATTATTATATTTTAAGAAATAAAATGATAAAAAAATCATAATTGTATCCTTGAGAGTTATAAAAAATTATGAGAAAAAAATGGAAGAGTGAGGATTTTGACTACATTTTGTTGGCCAAAACTATCACCACTTCTCCCATCTTCTCCTTAATATCTTTAATCTCATGCACAAAGTGGAGTGGAGGATGATTGAAGTAAAGATGAGGCAAGTTGCTAGCAAAAAATGAGAGAATAATAAAGGGCATGGAGCTAGGGGATAAAAGAAAATACATGGTTTTTGGTAGGGAAAGAGAAGAGAAGGTAGAGAGGAGATGTGAAGAAAAGAATAGAAGTAAGAGGGAAACATTTTAGGCCGGATATAATTTTAGAAATCTTTATTTCCTTCAAACAATATTTTTGGGTGTTTGGGGATATGTTTTTATTTTTACATGTAAAACCTTTGTGTTTGTAAAAAAATTTCCTTTAAAAAATATTTTAATTTTACCAAAGCTATAGATGTTCTCAGAATCAAATTATACATTACCTTAAATTCATTCATATAAAAAGTCTTTGCGATTTGTTTTCTTTTAGGGTAAAAAAAATATATATGTATATGGATTACATTCAACAAAATCTATGTGTCAATTTGTAGGAATGTATTATAAGCAACAACATATGTATGATTACATTAAAAATGGCATATTAATAGCCAAATAAATATTTGTGTGAGAAATGTCTTTGTAAATAGTACTTTATAATTGCATAGGAAATGTTGGTTCAATAAAAATATGATCTTAATATATGTGGTGATATTTTCTTCACAAATTAATATTTGGCTGAAGTAAATCTATCCATGTGCCATATAATATTACTATGAAAAAATTGAGTAATATGCAGATATAATCAGGCCAAATAATATTTTATGTTGTGCAAAAATATTAGGTATGAAGTTGATGTAAACTAGGGAATATAATAAGTGATGTTGTGTATTAAATGAGTATTGGTTTTATATTTATAAGGCTATGTGAGAGTTCAAAATTTCATGTATTAAGCACAAGTCACTGGATGACTTGAATCCATAAATGATTGATTGTAATTCTTTTATAGTAGCTAAGAACAAATCCCTAGCCACTATTTAAACCTATGTAAATCTATGATGAATAAGATTGAGATTAGGGCTACTCTTTGCAATGAGTTTTCATGAAAAGAAAACTAGAGCGAGGAAAAAATTAAAGATTTTTGGATCTACCGACAAGAAATCCAACTCCTTGATTCCCCTTATCAGAGCATGGAGACAGATGATAGATTCAATGAATTATGGAATGAAGTGCATACTGATTCTAGCGCAAGAGATGATGAAGATGTTGATTAAGAGGAGGCTGAAATAGATACTGGGAAGGGAAAGGAGAAGGAAGTAGAAGCACAAACGACCCCAGCATAGCCTATCAAGGTCTCTTCAAATGTGCGGGTGAACATATCATGTGCAAGGGCCTCGATAACTCGCACCTAGATTGGAAAAAGAACCAAGACAACTTCACAACAATAGTTAAAGGCAGTGGAGGTGGATGATTCCTGACACATCAAACAATAGTGGACAAAAGTAGCTTCTGGAGAGAGTTCGCAAGAGCCTGCAGCAAGCTAGGAGGCCACGGTGAGCCAAGAACTGCAATCATCTAGAAAATGGGTAAATTTTGCTCCCTCTTCTCTTACTTCACAATATTTGGTGTCCCCTACTATCTCCACAACACAACTCAGTTCAAGTGTCTGCCCTTCTTTTTCCACTTCTACCCCAATGATTGCGGGAGGTTTCTCCCAGTTCTCCTATGTGAGAACATTTTTTATAACCCCTCTGTTGACCCTTTCACCTTTCGCAGTTGGCCAATCCAGATCCACTATTGCTTCACTTTCTACATCCATGGTGACCATTGATACCCCTCTTGCTACTACTTTATCAAGCTGAGCTTAGTTCACCCAATAGTTGGAATCCACCATGACTCCACTACCGCCACAACACCTAATGAGTCCTCACGCTGGTTTACAAACTGGGCTTTGGCATATTTCTCCATTCTCCCCGCTTACAATCAATCTTCCAAAGAAGAAAACATCTGGAACCACTACTCTTTCATTCCCTTTTGACCTACCTCCCGTCATACCTTTTGTAGGTGGGCTATTTAGGTCACCAGCACAATTTTTGACAAAGGGCGATAGAACAAAGAAGCAAAGGCTATCAAGATAGAAAAGAAAAAGGCCAAGGATGCCAAGAAGCTAGTGGAGCCAAAGGTGCAAACTATTTTCAATGAGGTTCAACAATCGCTCCATTTTGCAACCATGTATCCAACCATCATCAAACCACAGGGGGAAATGCAACCCAATGATTACAACATGTATGCATGGGACTCGATCTGAGCATAGCCTGGCTATAGGAAAAATTTGAGCTCATGGAAGAAACATAGCGGGTGGTTACCACCAACTTCCTCAAGTTTGGTCCCCAGCTGAAGAATCAAGAAGAAGAGCTAAAACTTGGAAAAGAAAGGATTGAGGTCCTACTAGCAAAGGACAAGGCAAGAGAAGTAGAATTAGTGCACTTATCAGAGAAAACACATACATAGCAAGTTAAGCTCTAAGAGGAGCTTGAAAAGTTTGAATATCCAACCTTGTCACCGAGTTGTGGCAGAAAAATGAAGAATTGCAGGACTGGTTAGCTTGGCTGGAGCAGGAGATTCAATGAAACAATGAGGAGTTTGATCGTCAACATGCTCAATTTGAGCAAAAAAAGTAGCAGAAGGACACATGTTCAAGGGATGTGGAGATTTCCCTTTTGAAGAATGCTCCCCAATGCCCTACTACCCAGTTGGACCTCCTTCTAGTGGCTCAAAAATTATACATTTCATACTGGGAAAAAGTCAAGGCATTCTACCTGACTCTTCAACCAAAAATCCAATTTATGGTGGAGGCAACAAGTTTGGGCAATGAAGTTTATGGAGTGATTGAGCAATTCCCGCAAATCATCACGGAGAAGTTTCCTGAGGAAAAAATATTGCTAGATAAGCTATACATGGTCTCAGATAAGGACTTAGTAAACACAGGGATCGGGAATAGGATGGTCATTGCCAAAATAGTGAACAAGTTCATCCACTGCCACACAGAAATCCTCCATGCTAGCGAGTGTGCTGCCACACTGGACTGGACCATGAATAGCATGTGGGCTAGGTTCTCACAACTAACTCAAATGGGCTTACCCTCTTCATTTCTTTTTGATGAATCGGTGGCTACTATAGAGAAGATTGAGGCAAAAATAGAAGAGAAGCAGTAGGACACATCCTCTTTCCAGAGCTACAGTCAACCACCTACTACAATGGATATTGAAGGTGTCACTCATCAAATTGTGTGGCTACTCTTCCAACTTGATTCTGGGGCTGGTATATTCACAACGCTACCTTACAAAGAAATGATCGATCTAAATAGAGCACAAGAGAATGTGTGTGACATATTGACACCATCTGAGGCTGATTGGCTACCTCTACAGACTGTTGTCTCTAAGATTTGATTGTGTCACCCAATGGATAGGACTCTGGTTTGCAAAGCAAGAAAATTTTTGGGATCCTCTTTTTATAGGCAAAACACCCCTGGTAGTCACCAAAAGCTATGAATATTAAATTCCTCGAGCTCCCTCTGGGTGGTTTTTAACTTTCCTAAGCATCGGCCTCCATCTCATTTATTTGAACAATCATTGGGCCCCCTTTTGTAGAAATTCATCCGCTACTGCCACGTGTCCACCAGGAACTCCTCAGAGGGATTTCTTTCTTCACTCTCCTACCGACTCTTGCAATGCTTTTAAATTTCCTCGCTGTGGGCACTTCAAGGCTGCTTCCCTTCGCTTTTTAATCGGGCCATGTCCATGTGCCATGTATTTTCTATCCGCATTCACTTTTTGGGTAGACCCCACAGTCAGCATCAGTAGTATAGAATGCCTCTATGTGTCTTCATTGTGCAGTTTTTCATCACAAGGAGGAGGAATCAACGATCAAGCCTTGACCTATTGCTATGTCTCTCTTTCACAAGGACTTCATTGAATGGAAGGAGAGAGAGAGCAGCATGCACCGCTAAGTTGCCACATGTTCTAACCGCCTTCATGGGTGAATGACATGTGTTTGCACAAGAGTTTTCTAGGATCACTGCCATCATTTGGAGGGGATGCATCTATTTGACGAGCGACTACATGTTTCATGGCCTAATTTTTTTCTATTGCAATGGTCGAAGGAAATCATTACTGCAAGTATCATTTCTCATGATATGGGATCTTTTATGTTACTGACCTGCCAGGAAGTGGGATTTTTATCTATATGTACTACTTTTTCCTTCCAAAAATGAGTTTGGAAGACATAGAAAATTTAGGGGAAAGACACCAAGCCTTTTATATTGCTTTTAGATTATTGTATAAGACTCTCAGACTGTGTCGTTGTTCAACCTTTCTGTTTTCTTAAGCTATTTGATAAAACATTATACTATGTCATTATTATCCTGAATTGTTTATTTGTGAAACTTATATGATTTCAATATAAGCTTTGCTAATTTAGACCATGTCTTTTGAATCTTCTTTTTAGAAAATGTATATGGGAATTATTTTATGTCATTAGATAAATTATTCATATTTTCATCTTTGATTTCTATTATTCTAGGACATAGTAGATTGTTGAATGGGCCCTTAAATCACATCCAAAAAATAAATTTATCATGCCTTACATCTAAATCTTGGTGCATCGCCTTAGTTAGATCTTCATTTTTTATATCTGCTTTATTTTCCCATTACAAAACCCCAAGTATAGAAGAAGTCAACTTCTTTAAAAATTAGGAGGTTGCTCAGTTTAACACAATTGGTTCCCCCATTAACTAAGTTTCCCATAAAGGTTGTTACCTTGCCAAAATTTGGGGTCAACACATACTAAATAATACATTCTCAAAATTGAATTAATGAATTAATCTCTAAGGTTTCTATTAACATATCACATTTATTAAATCACTTTATATCTAACATTCTATTACATACCTTTTATTTTACTCAATATTTTTTCTTTTAAGAAAACTTTCAAAAGGATTAATTGTAGAATTTTAGCCATATAGACTTTTTTCTCTTCTCTTTTCTACTCTCTACTTCCTAATGATGAATTATGAAGTTTTATCTAATACATAAAAAAAAATCTTATATAATAAAAACTAGAAACTATACATAATAATATAAATTTACAAATATATACAACATATTAAATACTTAATTTACAAATAATTTATAATAATTTTCTAAAATCACCATATCATAATCGAATTTTGGAAAATAAATACCTTCATTATTTTATAATAAATCTAAAAATTCAATAGGTAATATTTATCCTCCCCAAACAATCTCAACAATGAATTTTATATTAATTTTGTTAATTGGATCTTTTTATCCAAAATCAGCTTGAGAAGAGGCCTAGGCCGTGTGGAGTGGGCACTTCATCGACATCTCGCTCAGGCTGTACCCACCTTCCATAGCAATTGCATACCAACACTTTGTTTTCCAATTGATGCCAATTAGTCTGCACCATCAGCTCTTTGTGCAGCATATCGAAGGCCTTGTTAACCATATAATTTTATGCAATAATCGGATTATAAGAAATGATTTGTGCAGTGACAATGCTCTTAAACATAAAGAGAGAGAGTACTAGTATTTATATAGGAAATGGTCTGGGGCGCAGCGCAGCACATTGATGTCAGGAAAAATCATTTTTTATAGGAAAGATATTGAAGACAATGTCAAACGTTATTCAACTACAGGATTATTCTTTTTCAATGTGAATGGAGTTCTTTTAAGAAGCGTCAAAGCACGAGGTTAGCTCAGGAATTATATTCTTTGCCTTCTTATTTCCCACTTTCTTTGTCAACAAAATAGTTATCTATTCAACATTGCTATCGACGTGTTGGTTGGAATGGTGAATGGTTCATGTGATTGCATTTGGCTTTGATTCTCTTGGGGTTTATCGACCATCTCATGTCGAGAGTAGGGAAGGTTTATAAAGGTATCTTTCAATAATAAATAATTTAAATATTGTTTTAAAATTTAATTTTATAGATCTTGTATGTATTGGTGAACTTAATGATTTTCAATGAGTTTATTAAAGATCAAGTCTTGTTGGTGCAAGGACCACAACAATATAAGAGATGGGGTAAGGATCATACCTTTGGGGAATTTGATAGAATTGATACCCCTCAACAATATAAGAGATGGGGTAAGGATCATCCCTTTGGGGAATTTGATAGAATTGATACCCCTCAATCTTTGGCTCTCAACTAAAAAGGTATTCTAGCTAAGATTTGTGCTCCTTATTGAATTATAAAACCTATATGGTTTTCACATAAAACCCTACAACATGTTAAATCTTTATACATTATTTATATATATAATTTTTATATGTTTTTAGTACAAATGAACCCAAAGAAAACCCAATGTTAATTTTTTTAGCATAATCAATGAATTGAATCCTAAAAATTTGAATATGAATCTAAACTAAAATTAGTAACTTAGCAATTATTGCACCACATTTGTAGATCAATTCTTGAAGATTTATTTTAAATATTTAATTCGTAATAATTAAATGATGTTATGAAAGGACATGATTTTATTTGATATATTTCAAATCTAAATGATTAAAATATGATGAATGTTCTTTCATGCACTGATGTGAATGTATATTTAATACCATATTCAAAAGCCAATATGATTTGTGAAATTTAAATATGACTGTTATCATTATTAGAAACAGTGAATATAAAAGAATGATATGTATGAATGAATATAAATGATTAACTATCTTTTTTAGGTATTTGTAAATGTGTCTAATTATTGTTGTTTGTTATGTATGTAAGGGATAGAATAATGCATTATAATATATATAGTTCTTTGTAAATGAGTCTAACTATTGTTGTTAGTTATGTATGTAAGGCATAGTATAATGCACTAGACAATATATGTAAGGGATGGTAGTTGTAAGGGACAGTTAGCACTATGTTGTAAGGGATAATATATGTAACTAATTATATGGAAGGGACAAAATATGTGAGGGAAAGTATAACACTGTGTTGATAAGACCATGTGTGGTATGATAAGTATTTTATTTTTACATCAACTGATGATTTCATAGCTGCTTATAGTATACGATATTTAATACAAAAAAAAAATACAAATGATCAATGGGATTCCATGTTTCATATAATGATACTAATTTATTTGATATGTTTATTATTTTTATATACATGTGTGTTTAATTTGACTAGACTAACTACCTTGATGTTGTAATGAGGTCAATGCAAGATAAAGTTCAATCCCCATTTTAGTTGAAGAGGTAGAGCATCATTGAGCAGAGGATTATAGATCAAGTAGGATTAGCGTCAAGTGACATGCATAAGAACGTGTTGCATACACACCACTAACTTATATCTTATTCCCATAGTTGGTTTTCATGAGTATCATTTTTTGTCATGGCCTAGCTTAGTCGAGTTACATATTATAAGTATATTGGTATTGAGATGCATAAAGTGCAAAGGTGGTATTGATGTTTCCTTTTTTGCAAATAGATTTGACAAATTTTTAATATTAATTTCAAATCCTTAATGTTTTGATTATGGTAAATATGGGAAGGACCCGTACCCGTTACAAATCATCAATAAAGGAAAATGACAAAACAAATCTCACCAGTGCTGAGACAAGAAAAAATAGCAAATAAGATAAGTCTCCCAATTAGTAAAGAGAACAACAGGACCAACATAAATTTTGACTAGAGGGAGGACTTAGAGGGTCCAAATCAACATGTTTTGAAGAGACCTAAAACCATGAAACTTGAACACTTTTGATGCTGATACAAGATCTCATCACCATCCTTAATCTCAACCTTCATAGGAAAAAAAGGAAAAGAAGATTGATACGAGGGTGACAAAATCCCCATAGTTGCAACTCTTTGTTCCTCTAGCAAAAATAAGCTCCACCTAAAAAGGAGAGGTCTCTACTAGAGAAGAGAAAAAAGAGAAGAAACCACCAGAAGAAGAAACAAACCCCCAACCTCACCTACAAGAAAATTCTCCACCTCTATTGGAGAAGACACCACCTCTATAGGAAGAGCAAATAGAGAAACCAAGGTAAGATCAACAGAAGCCCTTTCAAGGAAAATAAAAACTTGGGGAGAAAAAACCCCCATAGCACTCACAAGAATAAGTTTACCCAAAAAATAGTCCTACTACATAATGTCAACCTCCAAGAACCAAATTAGAAAATAGAGGCTAAACAACACCAAACTAACAACATACCCCAATGCAAATAGAACCCCTAAAAGCCATAAGACAAGCTTAGGGTTCTCCAATATCCACATCTGCAAAACCATGGAGTCACAAAGTGTTACATTAGTGGTTGTCATTGCACCAAAAGATCAACCTATTAATGCATGATACAACTACTAGATTTAAACAAGATCCACAGGATGTGGTTAAGCCGTGGCAGGAACCCAAGCACTACAATGCACAAAAGAGACCAAGGGATACACCATCTTGCAACAATCCCCCCAATGCAAGTGATGGGTTCAAACTTGTGACCTTGGCTCTGATACCAATTGTTACATTGGTGGTTATCATTGCACCAAAGATTGGCCTATTAATGCCTGATACAAATGTCAAATTTATACAAAATCCATAGGAGGTGGTTAAGCCATGTCGGTTGTGTGCAAGAAGTTGAGTGCACTTTTTGGCCAAAAAGTGGAAGTGTTTTCCCTGATTTTCAGAATTTGACACATTTGACCTTAAAATTTGAAGCAGTTAGAGATGGAATCTTCGATAATCATTAAATGTAGTACTCAGAGTCTAGTTTCTAAATATGTAATTTATTTCAATACCCAGATTGTAAAAATTGAGTTTCAATAGGCGTTTCTAAAAACCACTATTTAAAAGTCACTTTTTTATACCATACCATGCACATGTACGACATCCATATTTTGACCTAAAGTATCATATTTTTCAAAATCCTTTTGACAAAAGATTTGTTACTCACTAGGGGAGAAGAGCCAGTAGCCGCCAGGGCTAACTTTGCGCAACCATAGAATACAAACCGTATGTCGAATTGGAAAAAAAATTTATGGGTTTTTTTCGCACATGAGTTAAGATCTTATAACTAATTTTTTGGCTTCTAGGCAATTCGGTAGAGTGCGGTAGCATCTGATATGCGCGCGTATGTCAAAAAGACCCCTTTTAGAGGTGCCGCCCACTTGCCATCACCTAACGTCCCAATACCCCCTAAATATAACCACCAATAAAAAATTTAAAAAACACCTAAATATGTCACTTTTAATATCTAATTAAAACTCTTTTATCATTCAAATCCGCTCAAAAGTGAATGGGTCTAATTCATGTTAGCACCTTCTACAATCAATTTGGCACCCATTACAAATCACTCCTACATATTAATCTCCTTACTAAAGCACTGGACACCAAACACATTACACCCCAAATAATCTTTATTTGGGGTCCGATTGACGCATATGACTAATATTTTTTTGTGGGTATCCCATCATAACCATTCGCTTTTCCGCGCGCTGTCTGGAAGGTTCCCGGCGATGGAGAAGGTTGCGGATGGCGACGGCTCTCCACAGCTCCTCCACATGCGCACGGCTCCAGGTAACATCTAACATCGTTTACCTCTAGAATATGCAAACAATGGTACTGGTTAATCATTTTCTTCTGCATCTTTCATGACCCGTGAAGGGTTTATTCGATGGTTAAGACCCGCGAAGGGTTTGTTCGACGATTGATAAATTATTACTGCTTGTCTATGAAGTAAATCATGCATCTTACATGCATCTCACCATGTGCTATTTTATTCTGCTAATGTCATGGTACTGGCATTATACACACGGGTTTTTTTTGGGGTAAAATGATTTCCTATCCTCATGTTACCACGCGCTCACAATGTGGTAAATTCAACTGTATCATGATTTTTTCTGCAGAAATGATAACGAATTTTGTGGGTTTGTGAAAACCCTTGCTTTGTTTTTCCAAATACGGGTTTTATTGTGCTTAAATGATTAAATACGACCTGGTAAAGTCGATTGTCTCATGATTTTGTCTCCATAAATGATCAGGAATTTCGTGGGTTTGAACACATGTCTATAAAAAACCCATGTCACTTTGGGCATAAATCGACAAACCCATTAAAAATAAATATGTTTTTGTCAAAACCCTTGCATGGTTTTTTCCAAATTCGTGTGCTTAATGAATTAATCTCATGAAACCCTTGTTTGGAATATTCTGCATCTACCTCAAAATGAATTCGTGAAAACCCTTGCTTGGCTTTTTCCAAATTCGTTTGCTTAAGGAATTGATCTCATGAAACCCTTGCCTGGAATATTATGCATCTATCTGAAAACGCACTTCTGTATTCCTGCGAGTGACAAATTATTACTATGAAACCCTTGGTTAATTTCTTTTGCACCTTTTTGAAAAACCCAATACATACATACATACATATATGTATGGTATGTATGTGCACATACATACATACATATATGCATGTATGTATGTGTACATACATACCATGTATATATGTATGGTCTGTATGTATGTACACATACAGACATACATATACACATACATACCATATATATATGTATGGTCTGTATGTATGTATACATACAGACCATACATATATACGTACATGTATATACATACATACATGGTATGTATGTATATATGTATGTTTGTATGTGTACATACATACATACATGTATGTCTGTACACATACAGACATACATGTATGTATGTATGTATGTACACATACAGACATACATATATACATATATGTATGTATATACACATACAGACATACATATGTACATACATGTATGTATGTACACATATAGACATACATATATACATACATGTATGTATATATGTATGTCTGTATGTGTACATACATATATACATACATGTATGTATATATGTATGTGTGTATGTGTACATACATATATACATACATGTATGCATGTATGTATGTATGTACACATATAGACATACATATATACACATACAAACATACATATGTACATACATGTATGTATGTACACATACACACATACATATATACATACATACCTGTATATACACATACATACATACATATATACACATACAGACATACATATGTACATACATGTATGTATGTACACATACAGACATACATACATACATACCATACTTTCCATTGCACATACAGCAGGCCTCAGGTAACATCTAACATCTTTCTCCTTTGAATATGCAAACAATGGTACTGGTTAATCATTTTCTTCTGCATGTTTCATATTACAAAAATAAATGTATGTATGTATGTATGTATGTATGTATGTGCACATACATACATACATGTATATATGTATGTATGTATCGAAAGCAATGACAAGCATCCTCTGCACATTCCTCTAATATCCCAAGTATCAGGTAGGTACTTATAGTTATTTTCATTTATGCACTGTCTTCTTACTTTATACATTCTAGCATTTGTTTATATTTTTGTACTTTCCATTGCACATAGAGCAGGCTACCATACATATCTTTGTCATTT
This sequence comes from Sequoia sempervirens, assembly GCA_007258455.2. Classification (NCBI taxonomy): domain Eukaryota; kingdom Viridiplantae; phylum Streptophyta; class Pinopsida; order Cupressales; family Cupressaceae; genus Sequoia; species Sequoia sempervirens. The sequence continues at coordinate 121,177,383 of VDFB02252616.1, forward strand.
TACATTATGTGTCTCTTGTTCATTCAACAAATCGATGTATATGTGTCTATTCTTTGCCTATCCTTTCAAAATGCAAACAATGGTTTTGGTTATTCATTTTCTTCTGCATCTTTCACGACCCATTAAGGGTTTATTCGATGATGTCAAAATTATTACTGCTTGTTTATGAAATAAATCATTCCTCTTACACTCCTTTTCGCCATGTGTTGTATATATGTATGCATGTATCTATGTGTGTATGCACATACATACATACATACATTTATACATATATGTATATATGTATGTATGTACATGCATACATACATACATACATGTATGTGTGTATGTATGTACATGCATACATACATACAT
>VDFB02252616.1:121177836-121217460 GCA_007258455.2 Sequoia sempervirens
TTTGAAGCCTTCAACATCCAGATAGTGCCCCAAGAACAAAATGTTGAGGCAAACCGCATGGCCACAATCCGATCTTAGTTTGACCCAGCCTCTAACCTAATTCATAACAAAAACTAATCTATACGAGTGATAGTTTGACCAAAAATTCCAAATAATGATCAAAGCTGGCAAGTGTTTGACAATGATGAACACATTGCCTCATTCATCCAACAATCGGGAAATTTTTTTGATCGACTCCAACCAAAGACTGTTGAGGCCTAGGATGGACAAATCATTCAGCTAAGATCCAACAAACTTTCAAAAGGACTGGTCACTCTTGAAAACCTGTTCAATTGTGATGATGTGAGGAATGATAAGACAAAGTTTGTAGTAGACAAAAGCGATTATGCGGACCTTCAGGTCAGAGATGGAAGAAAGCTCAAAGTTAGGAAAGATGTTTTGCATCATGATAAACAAAGGCTCATCAACTTCTACGAGAAGTATAAAGGATTAGTGGCCTGGTCATATGATGACCTTAAGGGAAACAATCCTAACATCATCCAGCATACAATAGAGCTGACGGAAGGTGCAAAACCAGTCTACAAAAAACATAGGCTAGTGAATTTGAAGATTGAAGCCTTGATGGCGCAAGAGCTGACAAAGCTAATTTAGTCTTAGATCATCTTGTCGATCAAATACAACACATGGGTATCCAACCTGGTTCTAGTCTGAAAAAGGAATAGAGATATCCACCTATGTGTTGAATTTCAAGACCTGAATAGAGCATTCCTTAAGGACCACTACCTGCTGCCTTCCATGGATTCAATCTTTCTGTAGACACGCAAAATATGCATACATGTCAATCCAATGGTTTAATCAACTAACTTTCATTTAATCAAATCTAACAATTCATCCTTCAAATTAAATAAATCCACTTCATCATTACATCATTTAAATAAATCAATTAAATCCTAACACTTCATTAATTAACCTTTATCTTACATCATCCCTTTAATTAAATAAATCAAACATTCATTTAATTAAATCCCAAATTCATATTTCTCTCCTTTTGATTTAAATAAATCCAAATATTCAATTCAAATGGGTCAAACTCACCTAATCATTATTAAGCTAATATAATCCTAACCTAACCACCCATCACATCCTCTAGATATTCCCACTTGCACAAATAAATCGATTTATTGATTTATTAAAACCCTTATTTTCTTTCAACTTGGCATAAAAAAATAGAATATTCCCTCAAGTTTGAAAATGATGACAAATTGACTTGTCCCTTCCAACATTGCATTAACTTCTTTTCATTTTCATGTCCCTCTCAACATTTATTTCACAAATTGGAATTTGAAATCTCCTCTCTTGGGCACATTGGCTCAAGACTTGCACACATTCTCAACCTGCTGGGCGGTAAGTTTAAGGCCTCTTTTCATTGGTTTACATTTAGTCCCACATTCATCCACTACGCTCTAAATAACTCTCATCACAAAATCTATGCAAATGAAAAGGACTGGATTCTTCACTAAACTACTCCATGACTCTCAGCGGATACCTTTTGGTTTGGCGAACCACCTTGATTTCACTATAGTGGCATTTTGCATTATTGTACCTCTTGCTGACGGGGAAATGGTCATTTCAAAATACGAAACCAACCTATCATGGAATAGGGTACGTGCCAAGTTTCGAAATGTCTCGTGATTCTCCTGTTTCGTACTAAAAGCATTTACATGGTACCTTATACTTTGGTTAAACCTTCTTCCATATGTTAACTCATGTTTGAGGAATAGAGTTTATTGCATTCTTTAGGTAATTTCCATTGTGGTGTTGTGAAGGGAGGTTCCATGTCCACCATTCATTTCTTTGCCAACCGCTTCTTGAAAGTAATAGATTTGTCACATATACCATTTCCATTAAATCCATCTTGTGTTATTACTCTTAGCTCATTTTCATTAAATATATGCTTCAAATTTTCATTTTTTGATGCTCCAAATAATTGTGCTAAAGTCCTTGTTGTGTTGAAAATGATAAATCTGACTCCGTTTCTGTCATTTTTTTTATGCTAAAGTTTGTGCTTAAGTCCTTGTAGACAATGTGCTAGTCCATGCATTCCTTTCTTGCTCTTACATTAATGTGCATACAATCTTGAACAAAGCTTCCTGAAAGTAAATGACAGTGGCATTATTTTCTTTAATGTTATATAACTTATGCTTTTGATTCATGGGTACAGCTGTAAACAATAGACATTTTCAATTTCCTATGACATTTTATAGTTAATGGTTCATTTTATTAACATCTACACGGAAAGAATTACATTAAACTATTTTGCATATATTTTAAAGTGCTCTTAATCTACTTTTGGTCTATCTTTAGACATACATTGTTCATATATTTCAAAATCTGCATTCTCAGTGATTGGGCATAGACAGTGTTGGCTTTACACCTGCCATCTATAGTTACTTTGAAAGTCTCCCCCTTAAATGCATGTGAATCTCTTGTGTCATTCCTTTATGAAACTCCCCAACCATCATTTATGCGTGGCTTTATGCCTACTAATGGCCTCCACTTGAAAGTTTCACATATTTCTTTGTTTTTGGTCAAAGCATTCCATGAATGACATCTTCTATAGCCTTAAGGATAGAAAAAGCTACTAAATCTAACTTCACACCTGTTGCACATACACTTGCAAGTTTTTAAAACCACACCTGCTAGTCGCATCAATTGCTATCAACATTAAAGGTGGCAGTTCTGTTTTACACCTAATAAATGCATTACCATGAAAGTTTCTAAAATAAAAAGCCCCTGAGTTCTTCATAGATGGTGAGGATGATGGTAAAGGTTTGATAATGTAAATTTGTGCATGTCATTTTCATCTGCTTGAAGATTTGTGAAAGCTTTCAACAAGTTCATTTTGCGCATATCCTGTAGTGGCTGTTCACACTTTTTTTTTGTGATTGCGCATTGTATTTGAAAGGATGATTCTAGTCAAAAGATTGTTGGGCATGTAATCTAAGGTCTTTCACCTTCCCCCCTTCATTCGATCAAAACAAATCTGGTCCATTCATGAATTCATCTGCATTTTATTTCACTTTGAGGCAATCTGTCAAAACAATTTGCATTTCCTGCCTATGCTTCTGCATTTTATATGCATCTGTGGTATTATTATGCAATGCTTAGAAGGGATTTTATTTTCAAAGCTGCTACTCGGCCAACAAAGGAGAAATAAATGTCAATTTTCATAGCATTTAAGTTAGGTGCCACAGTCATCATTTGAGCGTGTTTTCTTGAAAGTTGTTGAAGCCTTTTCAAAATCCATTTTATACGTATATGAATGAATCTATTGGCTGAGAAAATCACTCCTATGCATTAACTATGAAAATAAATCTACCTAATCTAGTTGTACACTAGCTAGCAATCAAATCTTTATGTTAGGTTTAGAAAACTGATTTAAGAATTTAGACTAATTTGTTATTATGGCATTTTAGCTGGCAGTTTGGCACAAAAATATTCATGCACAAAAGTACAAATTATAGTTTATTGATAGGGGTTGTACCATTGGGCTAGGCATGTTATCAATATAAAATTGTTTGGTAAAACATCAATTTTAAATACCTTTTGATTGTATTTACAATTGTAAACTTTTCTCTTTCCAAATGTGGACATTTTTATTGGTGCAGATTTAAGAATGGTCAAAGTAATGTTTCTGTTAAGGGACACGTTGTTTTTCAATAAGGGCTGCAAATTTGTAGAAGCTAACTTTACTATTGGACATATGCTTTATAATACAAATGTGTTGTTTAGGTATTTGAAAATATACTCAATAGTTCTGAAGATGCTTTAGGATAGCTATCAAAATTAATCTATCAAGTTTCATCATTAGGTTCATTTTGAAATTGCTAGAATTTGAACTTGTGATGATGCTTTCTTTATGATTAAATAAAATTTATGGGCTTTCAAAGTTTATCACATTCTTTTACTTACTTTAGGATAATTTTTTTTTTCAGCCTATAATGATGTTATTGAAAGATTTATTCGTTGTGGTTGGATGACTCAATGCCTCTAGTGACATGGATTAAGACTTTGATAGGGGAAAGAGTGGGCCTAACAAGTGTGGTACCTTCTCAATGCATTTCAATATCGAAGCATGATCCATTTATAAATACTCTTGTTCTTTCAAATTGAAATCATGTTATTATTTGGAGTTAGTGATCAAAATGAATTTAATGTTCTAATCCTCACATAATTGTCTTTTCTTTTCATAGGAAAGCAAGGAAGGAAAGGATAATGAAGGTGAGAATGAAGGAGGTACAAAGAAAAGAGAAGAAGGAAAACAAAGGAAAACAAAGCATGAGGATGATATTTTCAAAGTGTTTTTAAATGCTTTAAGTTTTTTTTAACACTTCTTCAAGAAATTGTTGTCTTTTCGTTCTTAGGACACTAATTTTTGTTTGGTTTAAAAAAAAGAATCTTTCAAATTCTTCTTGCAAAGGCTAAAACAAACCTTAGGATCACAACTTACTAGATTATGTTTCTTGGATTAACAATTGAACAAAGTATCTTTCACTCATCTTTTGGTGCTTAAAAAGAACTCACATTTTTCTTTGTGGATTTAAAAAGAACAAGTGCAACTCTGTTTTTCCTAAACGCTTACTTAAACTAAAGGCATTGAGAAAGCACGTATGCACTTCTCTCGCACTTTATAGCAATCTTGAGAATCAAAAGGTCTTTTTCATGACTTTAGGGTGAGATAAAGCAATCACCTCCACACTTCGATTTGGGTTTAAAATTGAACAAGATCTTGTGCAAGTGTGAGTGGGGGAATTATCACATATATTCTCTCTCTTTGTTGCCATCAAAGATTGATCGAGTTACGGATTTTGTCATTACTCGCTTTTGTTTATCCTAGAGGGTCTGCCTTGGGGAAAAGTACTCACCCAAGGGAACAACTCAACCGGTAACACTCTAAAGCCAAGAGTATTTCCAACCAAGATATAAATGTGGATATTGGAGTAAACGCCAATATCACATGGTTGATTCCGACAAGATGGATCCGAAAGGGGACTCTTGCCGTATGGGTCAATCTCCACGAACGTAAAGTCCGTATTAAAACCCATGTGCTAGAATTTTCCAAAATCCTTTAATCTATTTGTTGGTGCAAGAACGGTCATTCTAAAGCCACCCCACACTTTTACAGTCTTTAGTAGAAATGGAAAACATGCCATGGGAGTTTCATGGGTGTTGATGTTTGGCTACCCTGTATAAGTGAGTGCCATGGAGGGGAGCCACTGGGGTCAAGCATCTAACCATTCGCTAAAGATAAGCATAGCTGGACTTGTCCAAGTGGGAATCCAACAAATATTGTCTTACACATCCATAGGGTTTGTACTTGTTCTTTGTTTGAAAACACAGTGCTTTGATTGAAAACATTTGAAAACAAACATTCAACATGATCCTTAAAATTTCAAACCCTTTAGGAGGAAAATACCATTGACCAAATTATCGTGTTATTGCTTGCCCTTGGGATTACATCCTTAGAGGTTTCTAAGCACTTGAATTTACATCTCAATTTTCCCACTAAAGTTAAACAATAGGTAACCCTTGCCTTAATTTCATCAAAGTTTTGCATAATATACCTTGTGAAATGAGACGAAGTTGAGACATTGGACATTTAGTTTGAAAGCTAATCAAGAGTGTGTTTGTGGTAAAAAGAATCCATTAAGAAAAGATTAAAGACAATTGGACCCCACACATGTGTCTCCAATGATTTCACGCAAAATGAAGATCAAGAAACCAAAGGTGAAAGCCCTTAGTCTGAAAGCCCATCAAGAACGTCTCTCTATGTTATACGAAGTCATACAAAGACTAATTTTCAAATTTTACAAAAAAGGCTTCAAGGAAAAATCCCGGTTTGTATTCATTCTATTACTTCCAAAACCCAAATCTTTTTAGAGAGTTTGAACATCTTGTTTAGAGAAAAGCTTGTTCTTCAATACCTAGGTCTAGGCAGACAAAGTGTATTTTTTAGGTTCATCTTAGGATCAAAGCAAATCAAAATATTCATTCATCCATCCTTCAAAACATAAAAAAAAACATCATCTGACAATCACCTTTTGGAAAATCTTAAAATCATCCTTAATGCTAGGATTTTTGGAAAAATCAAAATCATCAAAATCCTTGAGACTAAATCCTTGAAAACATTATCAAAATCACCTTTGGCTAGGTATGTGTAGATGCATCCTTTTGCATATGCTTAGACAAAGTTATCAAAATCATCTTGTTTAGCTTAGTATGTGTAGATGAATCCTTCTTCATATGCTTAGTGAGACTATCATCTTGTTTGAATAGGTGTGGGTAGATGCATCCTTCTCCCCACACATATTCAAATTATCATCCTTTGATCAAATCTATCCCTTAAATAATCATCCAAACATCTTAGGGTCTACTTGTTCAAAATCAAAATCAAAATCCGAAATATATCCAAAAGTCCCAAAAGCCTAGTATCTCCTTCAAGATTCAACAAAAAATCATAACATCCACGTCATCCATCCCTTACATCATCATATCACCTTTCGATCCTCAAGATATCCTAAAATTTTCTACTAGGATGCATAAAATAAAGATCAATCCAAAGAATCAAGAGATTCATCTCCCATTCTTAAAAATTCATCCTTGTTTTATGGTTCAAACTAGATCTCAATACAAGAAGAGCATGGAAGCCAACAAAGAAACACCCGCTTCAAGTGATCTTAGTCAAACCACTCCTGAAATGAATCCCATTGGGTCTGGAAATCTCACAATTAACCTTCCAACATCATTGCAAAATCTGCAAGAGGAAAGCTAAGGAGAGGATCTTACATTTGGAATGTCTCATGAAGAAATAACTAAAATGCTCCAAAATATAAACAACCATAAAATCATCAACATCATGATGAGACTTAACCCTTCGTTATACCTACTTGAGCTAGCAAAATAAGGGGCCAAGTTACCTTTAAATTTTGACGTGAGTACCATAGTGGAGACATCATTTCCTCCAATCTCATCCACCATTCCCATTTCATCCACACCCCCATCCCACAATATCACTCAAAACATTTTGCAAATTACAACATCTCTTGCTCCAACTTAACCTAACATTAATAAGGGAAATGCATTTCTCAATGCTATTCAAACACACCCCCTTGTTAATAGTCAAAACTTTGATGCAAACACTGTATTGGAAAAAAACATACTCAAAAACCCATTACACAAAAATGTTCCTCTCACATTCCATCATGATCCATCATCATCATTTTTTTATGCAACACCTCAAAATTCTCTCCTCACAAATTCGCAAGAGGAAGGAGACATGTTCGGAAAAAGGGGGCATCTTCGACACCACAACATTTTCGTAAGGACTCGCACCCCTTACATTTCCACCACTTCCAACATTGCCATCATCATCCACACCACTCCTTGGCTTAGGGCTTCCCCCTTTACCAAGTATCGATCAAAACAACATCCCAAATATCAACCAAAGCATTATGTCAAACGCTCAAAACTTTTCATCGACATCGCAACAACAGACAACAAACACATAAGAAATTGCAACATCATCAAACACCCCCATAACATCGCAAAGCATGGTCTCTCAAGGGCCAATCACATCAACAACGCCACTTATCACTCAAACCACTACATCAACAATACCATCTACCACTCAAATCATTACAACGACATCACCATTCACCACTATCACGAATGCCATTATGAATCCACCACCACCCCCACCACCACCAACTTCCACCACATCAAGTCAATACAATGCGACATTGCAAGCTACTTTTCAAAGGGGATTCTGACAAGTGCAGAAACAAAAATCCGTACACCTAGCTACTCAACAAGCTACTCAAGCTACCCAAGTTGCACAAGCCGCATTACAAGCACAACAAGCCATGCAAGCTCAAGCTTTATTACAACAACAACAACAACAACAAGAAGCCGCCCAAGCCGCTCAAGCATTGCAAGCACAAAAGACTGCTCAACCACAAGCTCTATTGCAACAACAAGCAACACAAGCGCAAGCTTAATATTAGGCACAACAAGCCCAATATCAAGCACAACTCCCTGCACAAAGACAAGCAGTGCAATTGCAAGCATATCAGCAAGCAATAAAGCAATATCAAGAGAAGCAAGAAGTAGCAGAATTGACAGCCCAACAACAAGCGCAACAACAAGCATTGTTGGAACAACAACAAGCACAACAACAAGCACAAATATTAGTGTAGCAACAACAAGATCAACAACAAGCATTGGTCATACAAAAGCAGGTGGAAGCCTACCTCGCTTAGTAGAACATACAAATACCATCAAACAACACACCAACCAACCCACCCATCCAACCCACGATTGAAACACCCCAAAACACTTTCATCCCACCCTCTGATCCACAAAATGATGTGACGACATAAATCAGGTTGCTCTCGCAACAAGTGCTTGATCTTCAATCAAGGAAAACAATGAAGACACCACGCAACTTGTGTCTATATCCATTTGATAGGAGCCTAGTGATGAAACCATTCCCCAAGGGATTCGAGATTCCCAAATTTGACAAATATCATGGGATGGGAAACCCTGAAGATCACATCAGGGAATTCTAGGTTCATTGCATGGAAGTCGCATACAATGATACTTATCTGATGCGGCTATTTTCTAGGAGCTTGGTAGGCCATGCTATGGAATAGTTCTCTCGTCTACCTTTAGGGATTAGAACATTCCAAGAAATTATAGACGCATTCATTAATAACTACAGATGCAACATTGCAATGGATGTTAGTCTAGAAGAACTCTAAGCTCTTAAACAAGGAAAGGGTGAATCTTTCACTTCATTCCTACAACGATGGTGATCTAAGGCCAATCAAAGCAAGTGGAACATGCCAGAAGAACAACAAGTTTGCACCATCATAGCCAACCTTGAAGGCCACTTGGCATTTCATCTCAAGGTTCAGGGCATCACCACATATGATCAATTGATCCCTAAGGTGCTCAGCATCGAAAGATCCCTTATGACTCAACCCGCGGAATCAACATCATACCTCAAACAACAAAACAACCACCCACCATCCAATTACAACGATAAACCTCACACGTGGGAAAGGAACAAAAAAATTACTAATAATGGTGTCGTCGATGCCAAGGTGATCATTAGTGGTCCTCGCCAAAATACACCCACATCGCAAATCCAAACACAACACCAAAACAATCATCACATAAAACACCAACCGCACAACAACCTGATAATCAATAATCTCAATGAGCAAAGAGGACCATCCCAATGCAAGATTTATCCCAAGCAAAAATACACCACTTTGGGGGAACCACTTGAGGACATAATGAAAAAGATAATAGATGAAAAACTCATTCAAGCTCCTACCTTTGAGAATTACCAAGAACCAGATGTAAAACCTCCTTGGTATAACGAGAATCAACTTTGCGAATTCCATAAAATCAAAGGCCATACCACAAACAGTTGCATGAGATTGAAAAACATCGTACAAGATCTCATCGATAAAAGAATCATAAATGTGGAACAACCTATAGTAAATTAGGATCTTAAGATATATACGAATCTGATGCCGAATCATGGTAACAAAGGGAATAAAGATAAAGGGAAAGGTACCCACTCAAATGTAAATCATGTATATGAAATAGTCATTGCCTCCCTAAATGAAGACTGCATGGTCATCACCATCAAGGGTACCCATGCCGAAGATTGTGGAGTCACCACAAGAGGTGGCAAAGTAACCATTGCAGGATCATCACAGCCAAACAAAGTCCCTACATCTAGATCCATTCCTAATGGCTATAATTTCCTAGATCAACTCAAGAGAACGCCAGTGCAAATCTCCATCGTGGAGTTGCTAAAAATCTCATCTACCCATAGAAAAATCCTTGAATAAGCATTGGCCTCATCTACTATCCCTACAGATATCAATGTGGACCAATTCCAAGCTATGGTCAGAAATATCATTACGCCTAATCTTCTTACATTCTCTAACAAGGATTTCCCCACTCAACCATCTCACAACTATGCACTTCACTTGGAAGCCATAGTACATAAGAACAAAATCAAAAGATTCTTGGTGGATGGAGGTGCGGATTTGAATATCTGTTCTCCCAGCCTCATCAAGCAGTTGAAAATATCAGAAGATTCTATTGACAAAGGGAAGGGTATGACGATAAGAGTATATGATGATCAAGAAAGAGTGTCTCAAGGCACGATCAAACTCCCTATTCAAGTAGGGTCATCTCTCATGGAAACCACTTGTCAGGTCTTGGACCTTGAATTGCCATATAACATCCTCCTAGGATGTACATGGATCCATGCAATGAAAGCAGTAGCATCAATTTTCCACCAATGTGTGAAATTTACACAACGGACAAGAAGTTACCATCCATGGAGATCCCGAACCTTTCTCATACTACAAAATTCTTGAAGAAAAGTATTACAAAATCCCCCAAGTACCAAAAAATGATGAGGGCCCATCCACACAATACATCGATCCCGCCTCCCTTGCATCCACTTCTATGAAAAAGACAACTACCACTCCCACCATTCCCACCATTTCTGACATTAAGCTCATCATCCAGGATGATGGTTGTGGAAGCTACAAGCTCCCTAACAATTCTTTTGTGGTAGGAGAGTTACCATAATATCCTAGATCACGGGGTCATCCACAAGAAAATCAAGCTTCCACATCACAAACGTCTCCTAAAGACTATCCTGAATTCACAAGCTGGGGAGACCTTGGCCAGGAGGTTATTGAGGAAGATCCATCACACATGCTATATCAATATGAAAGACTAGTACCATAATTACCAATGGATAATGGAAGCAAGGGTCTGCAATTGATGCTCGCAATGGGCTATGACAGAAATCAAAGACTGGGACAAAACGATAATTGGCTCATAATACCTATCATGCAAGAGACACGACCAATAACAAACCTTGGCCTTGGATGTACCCCTCCGAGTATAACCATACGTGGCCGAAGTCCTCCGGTTAGAACGGTTAATAAACCTCGTCAGCCAACCGCAGCAGAACTACGATTACCAGTATCCACAGGTCGTGTTCTAGATAACTATACCTTTGATATAACCGATGTTTGTAGTAGTAGTGATGATGAGGACCCCATATCCAATCTACCTAGGATATTTGAAGATACCACTCTTTGCATGATTAGCACCCTTTCCTTTGAAAAATACCATCAAAATCATGAGATCCACCTAGTATATCCCCAACTCATCGACTATGACCAACGAAGACCACCGATTCTTGATACATTCAAAAATGATGAGGCGCTCTCAGAATTCATGGGATTGCGAGATAACATTCCAGATGGGGATCACAAAGCAGGGTTTATAATGGAGTTGGACACACATGCCTATTATGGCGAAACGATTGAATCCTTCAGTCACAAAAGTGAGAAATTAAGAATAATATCCAAGTCCTTGAGTGAAAATCACACTATGGCACTTTCTAACAAGAAAAAAGTAAAAAGAAGGGACGCATCCAACGGTGAAAACCTCTTTGAGGCACATGAGGATGGGGGATTCAATCTTCCTTTAAGAGCTATTCATTAGGAAAAGTCAGTAGTCTTGGCCGAAAAATGCAATCCAGTCAACCTAGGAACAGAGGCAACCCCACATATCACATTCTACACAGAATCACTACTATCAGAAGAGCAAGAACTCCTAGCAGCATTCCTAAGGGAAAGACAGATAAACTTCGCATGGAGTTATGCTGACATGCCAGGACTTGATCCAAAGACTATGGTTCACCACTTAGTAGTGTATCTAGAAGCAAAGTCTGTCAGACAAAAGCTTCCAAAAATGTACCCTTAGATCACCTTATTGGTTAAAATGGAGCTAAAAAAGCTTCTAGATGCAAGATTCATATGACCAATAGATTATCCAGAATGGGTATCAATTTTGGTACCTGTTTCAAAGTCTAATGGAGCCATTAGAATCTATATAGACTTCAAAGATTTGAACAAGGTATGTGTCCAAAAGATGACTTCTTGCTTCCCAACATCGAAATGATAGTGGACATGATAGGAGGACATGAGATGTTGTCATTAATGGACGGATTTTCAGGATACAATCAAATCATGATAGCAAAAGAGGATGAACATCAGACAACCTTCACTTGTCCATGGGGGACTTACTATTGGAACATGATGCCATTTGGCCTAAAGAACATAGGAGCAACATATCAAAGGGCCATGACATTGATATTCCATGACATGATCCATAAGACAGTCGAAGACTATGTCGATGACATCCTAGCTAAATCCATAAAAAGAAAAGATCACATAGCAACCCTAAGTGTTGTCTTTGACAGACTGGAGGAATACAACGTCAAACTAAATCCCAAGAAGTGCGTCTTTGGCCTACAATCAAGTAAATTGGTAGGATACATAGTGTCCATGAGGGGTATCGAGGTGGATCCAGCAAAAGTGAAAGCAATCATTGAGATGGAAGTATAAAAAACATTAAAGCAACTGAGAGGTCTACAAGGCAGACTCCAATCTATTAGAAGATTCATAGCACAACTGGTGGAAAAACAAAACCCATACTCTCACCTACTCCACAAGGGAGTAGCGTACAAATGGGATACCAAGTGCAAAGAGGCATATAAAAAAATCAAATAATATCTACTAACACCACCAGTCTTAATGCCACCCATCCCAAAGAAACCATTGATCTTATACGTATCAGCAACATTAGTAGCCCTTGGAGCTCTCTTAGCTCGCATGACAAAAATGGAACGGAAAGGGCTATCAACTATATCAGTAGGACAATGGTTGGGCATGAGCTAAACTATTCATTCATTGAGAAAGCATGCCTCACAGTAGTGTTTGCATCACAAAAATTTAGACATTACATGTTGGCACATAAAATAAAACTCATCGCCAAAATTGATCCTCTCTGCTATCTACCATCAAAGGCAATGCTCATAGGAAGAATGGAAAATGGGTGATGATAATCGTAATAATGACATTGAATATGTGGAGAGGAAAGCAATCATGGGACAAGTCATCGCACCAACTGTAGAAGAACTATATATTTTGAGAATCCTCTTGTCCTCGTGAAGTTTCCTGCATGAATCTATTTTAACCTCAAGTAGCTGACCACTAGAAACTATACTTCGATGGCTCATACACGCTAAAGATAGATCAGAGCTGGTGTCTTCATCACCCCACAAGGGGATTGCATACCAAGGTCCTACAAACCGGCATTTCCTTGCACTAATAATATTGTGGAATACGAGGCTTTGACTATAGGTCTCAAAAATAGCAGATAATGGAATATCATAGCTCTCAAAGTGTATGGAGACTCCCAATTGATCATAAATCAAGTGAATGATGAATACCATACCAAGGACGACAAGCTCACTCCATACAAGAAATTGGTGGAGACTCTCAAAGAATCCTTCATCGAAATCACATTTGAGCAAATACCCAGAGCCAACAATAGAGCAATAGATGCCATGGCAACAATTGGATCCTTACTGGACATCCCTCACAATGTTCCAAAATATGAATTCCTGATAGAGCAACTTCTCATGCCCACATTGAGGTACCGAATCAGAATTCACGTGTGAAATCATTGGTCCTGATCCTTGGTAACATGACATTATACATACCTTCAAATAGGAGTCATACCCCTAACCTACCATCAAACCTAAAATGAACCTTTGTAAAAAGGCATCTAGATTTGTCATCCCTAGGTGATACCCTATATCAGAAGCATAGAAGGAACCTATTATTACGCTTAAACACCGAGGAGGCATTTCGCTTTAACCAGTACATAACAAGATTCCGTGGTTCAGACTTTGTGGTGAATCACCGCTAAGAAACTGCTGAGGATGGGGTATTATTGGCCCACAATGGAAAGAGAAGCACATGATCATGCTAGAAGGTGTCTACAATGTCAATAACATGGGGACCTCATCCATGCTCCAGCTCAAGAGCTTCATCCCATCATCACATCATGGCCCTTTTCACAGTGGGGGACTCGATCTCATTGGAAAAATCACACCCACCTCATCTAATGGCCACAAATTCATCATAACTACAACCAGTACTTTACTAAGTGGGTGGAAGCCATACCCATGACGTGATATAACCTGGAAGCGATTTCAAAGTTCATTCTAAATTATCTCATATGCCACTACTGAAGTCCCACAAGCCATTATCTCTATAATGGGACAACTATTCAAGAATCAAGATGTTCGCGACTTGTGCAAGAAATTCAAAATCCAACATCACTTCCACCTATACTGTATCCCCAAGGCAATGGCCAAGGTAAGCTACAAACAAAACCATTCAAAATCCCTCAAGAAAAGTACCAATGACACGTCGTGACTAGCATCCGAGCTTAATCCCACCCTCCGGCTTATCGAACAAGCATCCACACACCCACTGGTGCCACCCCTTCTCCCGGTCTACGGATTAGAAGTTGTAATTCCATTGAGATCGAGCTCCCATCCCTCAGATATCATCATCAGAAACCTCATCAAGATGAAGAGTACCGTATCAAGACTAAATGAGCTAGAGCTACCTGATTAGAGATGTATAGATGCTTTGAATCATTTACAAGTCTATCAAAATAGACTCAAAAGGAGCTACAATAAGAAAAATCGAAGGACGCTCCAAGTCGAAGTCTTAAAAGAAAATTAGAAGAATGTCCCAAACCCAAGCAACAAAGGGAAATTTGAACCCAATTGGTTGGGACCTGCTCATAATACAAGTTACAAATCGTAAGTATATTAGCTATCAACACCCAAAGGGGAACTCCCAAGAGCCCATGAATAGCTACCATCTCAAAAAGTTTTATGCCTAAATCTTTCAAGGTATAGAACCAAAAAAAATAAAATTAGAAAATGTCCTAAAAAAATGGTTACTTCGACGAAAACTTGGCAAACAGGCATCTTGGTAACAACAAAAAAATAAAAAAAGCAAAAAATCCAAAAAAAATCGTCCTATAGTGAAAACCACTTCGGTGGCACTTTGGGCAAGTACCTTGGTGAAAACCTGGAAAATAGGTACCCTGTGTAAATAAGGACTTCCTATCCACCAGGATCTTTACGGCTTGTTCTACATCATCCATCCATTTCACTTCCATCATCCATCATATCCATATCTCCATCTATCACTCATCCACTCGCATCCACACCATACCTTGGTCTTGTGTTCGTATAATGATCCCTCCTAGTACTACTTGACCCATCCTCAAGGTCAGTTTGTCCTGCCTTTATTGGAGTAGTCTATTGCATCACGCTAGGGGCATGTTCTTATCAGATCATATTCATGTATATTCTTAAAATTTTAAATATCAGAAAATCAAAAAATATCAAAACATCAGAAAATCCAAAAACATCAAAACATATCAAAATCCAAAACCAAGTCAAAAGGTCAGCCAAAGTCAAAAACAGAGTCGTCTTGTCAAACTACGTCGTCTCTGAGCTTGAACGTAGGCAAGGTTGATCTTTGATCATCCTTGGAGACATTTAGGTCAATCATTTAGGAGTTTGTCATAATAAGCTGACAATTCATCATGTATATCATCATCTATAAATCAGTCAAGTCGTCAGTCAAACTACGTGGTCTCTGCGTGTATAACGTAGGCAAGGCTAATCTATTGATCAGCCCCTGAGGCCCCTAGGATAGGTCTTTAGGTTAGTCTCTTGGTCAAAATCTCAAAAAATCCCAAAACATTGGAAAATAAAAAAATTAAAACATTTGAAAATCTCAAAAAATAACAAAAACAGCATCAAAACATTGCAAAACTCCAAAAACATCCAAATATTTGAAAAAATCCATCCACCTCATCTCGCTTGCACCCGCAATAACACCATCCATAATAAACTGATCGTCATCATCAACCTTTGGTGAAATAGTTAGAAACAAGTCTAGCAGCTTAAAAGTACAACTCAAAAACGTCAAGTCTCAAGTCTAAGTCAGTACGTAAACAAGTTGATTCTTTGTGTCGATAGTCCATCATCCAAATAGTCCCATATCAATCATCTGATAACATCATGTCCTAGGATGTATCCTTCTTACAATGGGCATTATTATCAGAAAGAACACTTTGGATAAACGAAATGATGTATCACCATCCACTAACATGTCCTAGGATGTATCCTTCCTACAATGGGCATTATCTTTTGGCAATAAGTTTCAGTTCTTATCCTTAAAAACACATTCCCTTTTTGGTTAGCGGTATTGAAGAAAATCAACTTGTTTGTATACTTTATCTTTGTTTTTTGACATATCTTATCGTGCTCAGTCCAAGGACCTCTCAATGATATCCGAATGAAGGATTTAGAGAGACAGGAATGGGGCAATGATCATTATTCTTTTGTCTATTGTGCTTGTTCGACATTCTTGCAAAATAACTTGGTGAATACTTGCTTTGTTAGATATGTATAGAGGATTTTTTGGACAGCTTGTTGAATATTGCATTGATTGGTTATACCTTTCCATGTTTTGGTCTGAGGTGTTTGAAACTTCTAAAGTGCATCCTAGCAAGGTTTTCGTATGTCAGGTGTGAACACGAATACTCCTATCTATCTATCGAGTCAAAGTCCATCACACTATGTACAACCCTATCCTAGTCCTTTATACCTTGATGCATCGTGCTTAGACGTGTTATCAAACATAAGGTAAGTGACCATTTTAAAATCCAAATCCTTAATAAGAAAATCATCCATTTCTCATCATCATCTCTCATAAAGTTGGCTTGTTGGATCATCTTGTCATCATCTAATGTCTTCTTTTCTGCACTAACACCACATCATGAATAGTTAATCATCATCACTAGTGCATCCATCCTGCATCCAAAAACCATTAGTATTTTGCATATAATCTCACATGCATAATCATCATCATAATATAGATATGTTAGTCTAAGCATCTCATAAATCAACACATTTGCATAAATCACACATTTGCATAATCACAACATATCATAATCATAATATAGATCTATTAGTCTAAGCATCTCATAAAATCATACATTTGCGTAATCATATCATCTCACATCATATCACCATTTAAGTTGTTTAGGATAATATAGATTTGTTATTCCAAGCATCTTAAAAACATCTCATTTGCATCATCATCCATAACCACCCATTTTGAACCTCTTTATCGCGAGATCGACCCTCAAATTGAATCTTTTCGCTCGAGCTCTCGAGGGGGCAATGTACTAGTGTACTTCTTTCTGCTGGGAAAACCGAAAAAATCAGAAATTTTTTAAATTTTGATCATGGCAAGTTTATTCTTTGAACCAACACAACAAGTACATTGCTTCAAAGAGGGGAAAAATGTAGAAACGCAAAATATTCATACATGTCAATCCAATGGTTTAATCAAATAACCTTCATTTAATCAAATCTATCATCCTTTTAGTTAAATAAATCAAACATTCATTTACTTAAATCCCAAATTCATATTTCTCCCCTTTTGATTTAAATATATCCAAATATTCAAGTCAAAGGGGTCAAACTCGCCTAATCATCATTAAGCTAATCTAATCCTAACTTAACCACCCATCACATCCTCTAGATATTCCCACTTGCACAAATAAATCAATTTATTGATTTATTAAAACCCTTATTTTCTTTCAACTTGGCATAAAAAATAGAATATTCCCTCAAGTTTGAAAATGATGACAAATTGGCTTGTCCCTTCCAACATTGCATTAACTTCTCATTTTCATGTCCCCCTCAACATTTATTTCACAAATTTGAATTTGAAATCTCCCTCTCTTTGGCACATTGGCTAAAACTTGCACATTCCTCAACCTATGACAAGTTGACTTGAGTGGCCTCTTTTCATTGGTTTACATTTAGTCCCACATTCATCCACTTGGCCAATCTCTCATCAAGAAAATCTATAAATAAAGACCTCATTATTCATCAAATCCATCTACATCTTCATGCAATGTTACTCTCTTGGTTTCAAAACTAATTTTGCTCTTCATCATAGTGGCATTGCATCATTACAGTTTTTGAGCAAGGATTGGGAAAGGGTCATTTGCACATTTGACACCAATCCAATATGGAATAGGTATATGTTATGCTTTTGAAATGTCTCTAGATTTCTCTTGTTATTTGTTGCATTTTGAAGCATTTACATGGTATTTCATAGGAGTATTTTGATAAACTTTGCATAAAACTAACTCATGTTTGAGGAATAGAGCTTTTTGCAGATTTTATAGGTACTTCACTTTCAAATAGTGGCAAGATCAATAATGTTTTCTCTGTTGAATGGCTTCTCTGGTTATAATAAGATTTGGGTTAAAGAGGAGGACTAACACAAAATGATGTTCACTACCAAGTGGGGAATGTTTTCCTATGCAAAAATATCTTTTGGCCTCTTAAATGCAGGAGCCACTTTCCAGTGGGCAATGAATATCGCTTTCAAAAAATTGATTAACAAGATTATCCTAATCTATTTGGATGATCTGACTATATTCTCTAAGTCAAAGGATGTTCACTTTGATCACCTAGAGATGGTTTTCAGAAAATGCTAGGAGTTTGGGGTATCCTTGAACCCAAAAAATGTGTCTTCGGAGTACTGCAAGGAAAGATATTGGGACATGTAGTGTCCAAAGAAGGAATTGCAATTGATCTCAAGTGGGAGAAAGAAATTAGAGAGCTTCCCCTACCGGTCAACAAGAAAGGAGTCCAATCTTTTTGGGGAAGGTTAACTTTGTAAGCAAATTCATTTTGGATTTTGCAGGAATAATTAGACCAATCACCATGATGCTAAAAAGGGATCAATTATTCAAATGGACTAAAAAATCTAGAGAAGACTTTGAGAAGGTTCAAGACGCTATTTCCTTAGCTCTTGTAATGGTCAATCTAGACCTATCGAAGGACTTCATAATGTATGTATTCAGCAGCAAGTCAAGCATTGCTAATGTCTTAACTCAAAGGGATGATGAAGGAAAGGGAGAACATCTAATAGCATTTCACTCCTGGACTTTAAAGGAGTATGAGACTAACTACAACTTCTTTAAGAGGTAAGAATTCGCAATTGTTAAGGGACTCAAGAAGTTCCAACATCTAATATATTGCAACAAGGTGATTGTTTATCTTGCACATTCCAGTGTGCGGGAATACATCATGGAAGGAGAAATCACCAAAAAAAGGGTCAAATGGATCACCAAGATCCTTCAATATGACATTGAGATCAAGCCTACAAAGACCGTTTGAGGAAGAGGACTGTGTGAATATCTGGTGCACAATGAAGAAATGACAGTCAAAGAAGAGCAACCAAAGCTAGTTCTAACGAATGAGTTCCAATCCAAAGGCTGCTAGTTGGCAGACAAAGTGAGATTCATGCACACCGGAACGTATCCGCCAACCCACCCTTCTCAAAAAAGAAGATTCTACCAATTGTAGAACAACAAATATGTGCTCATCGAAGGGGTCATTTTCAAAAGGAACTTCAATGGTGTTCTATTGTGGTGTGTCACCATAGAGCAAGCAAACAAAATTATTGACACTTTCCACAACAGTCCCATGAGTGGACACTTCTCTGCGAAGACCACCGCTATCAAAATCATGTGCGTTGGGTACTTCTGGCCTACGCTATTCAATGAATCACACTCCTTGGTAAAATCCTACAAGGAATGCCAATTCTTCACAGGAAGAAGGACAAATTTTGTAATGCCCCTCAATCCAATAGTAGTTGATGAGCCTTTTGCACAATGGGGCCTTGATTTCATCGAGAGGATTAATCCTGCCTCCAACGTTGGACACA
This sequence comes from Sequoia sempervirens, assembly GCA_007258455.2. Classification (NCBI taxonomy): domain Eukaryota; kingdom Viridiplantae; phylum Streptophyta; class Pinopsida; order Cupressales; family Cupressaceae; genus Sequoia; species Sequoia sempervirens. The sequence continues at coordinate 121,197,642 of VDFB02252616.1, forward strand.
AATGGATTCTCATGGCCACAGATTACTTCACCAGATGGACCAAGGCCATGGCCCTCAAGAATGCGACAGAGGCAGAGATAGTGAACTTCCTTGAGTAACTGGTGATGAGATTCATCCTGCGAAAGACCATCATCTTTGACAATGCTAGGGTATGTGTAGGATCATCATGGAAAAAATAGGCCCTTAAGTGGCAAAAAATTTAAAAAAATCAGAGTTAGGCAACTTAACGTAAAAATTTGAATAAGTTATCTATATTATTTAAAAAATATGTAAGAATAGAATCTATAGAAAATTGAATTTAGTTTCTAAACTACTAGGTTTATTTTTAAAATCTATTTTATCAAAATTTGAAATTTCAATGCAATACTTTAATTTTAGGGAAAAATAAAGTAGGTGTTTGTTTGACCACCCTAACCACAATAAAATGATAATTTTTAATAAGATTTTAGATATAAGTAGAGGACTCGTGTCCGATATGATGCATATTTTTTGTATTTTTTTCCAAGTAAATAATTAATTATGAATTTTTTATTACAACTTTTAAAAAATATAAAAAATCATGTCTAACCATCTTAACTTGGTAAAAAATTCATCAAATTCAATTTTTTATTTTTTAATCCTATAGTATCCGAAGAATAGAATGTGACACATGTTTCGGATTCAAAAAATGTGATACCGTTTGAAAGCTTTAGATATTTTTAAATCAACCTATCAATCAAGATTTTAGTCATAATTCAAATAGAAAATGAAAAATAATTATTTATTAAATTCAAAGTAAAGCATAATTTATATTGGTGGAAAGCTAAGAATATCCTTTAAAAACCCTTTTCATTTCATCAATTTTGGGTAAAAAAAGGATCGTCTGCCACATACCCTTCACATACCCATCATATTGCCACTTTTTGGCCCATCATGATCCTGCACATACCCGCCAAGGATTTCCTAGGCTCTAAGGTATGTCAATTCACACTCACACATGGCATATTTTTTAAAACCTCATCAAATTACTAGCCGCAGGGGAACAACCTAGCCGAGTCGACTAACAAAAATTTAGTCTGACTCATTAAAAGAATCGAGTCAGAACACCAAAGAGAATGGCATAAGAACCTTCAAGGAGTACTTTGGGTGGACCGCATAACTCCCAAGCAAGTCCTCAAGAATTCACCATACGAGTTAGTATATGGGAAAGAAGTGCTATTACCCATCTCCATGGAGATTTCTACGCTACAACTACTCAAATCTCTTGAGGTAGAAAAAAATGGCGCCATGGAGGTTCAGTTGGCCGAGTTGCTGGAAGTGTAGGAAAATAGGGGAAAGGCCCTGATAGCCATGTCCAAGTGGTAGCAGGTGATTAAGAGATGGTTCGACAAGAAAGCTTCGGACCAAGGTCTAAAGTGTGGAGACCTAGTATTAAAATTCAACGAAAGGGCTACAAAGCCAGGCAAACATGGAAAGTCCGATAGTCTATGGGAAGGCCCTTTCAGAATAATTCAGTGCAAACAACACAATGCATTTGAATTAGAAAACATGGAAAAAGAAGCATCAGGGATTTCGGTTAACGAAATCCACCTAAAATTATTTAATTAAGCTTTAGTATTATTCCACCAATGTAAATATGTAAGTATTGTAATTATTTTCTTTCATGTTTTTTAGTGGCCAATCTTTCAATTAAATTCCATGGTGTGAAGAAGCATAAAATAATGGGACCCATTATTGCAAGAAATAAAGAGAACTAACTTGCAATTCATGAAGCAGAGAAAAATGTCACCCGTATGCAAAATTGAAATGAACACATATGTGTAGAAAGAGAAAAGGGAACCCACATTGCAAAATCAAAAGACAAAGGAGACTGAATTTTAATATAAGTTGTATATTCATTATATATGGAAATATATACTTTGGTAATACATTTCAAAATGGCTCCGAGGCCATGCTTTTAGAGTATATCTATATATTCTATGGTTTCTTCATATATATGTGTGGTAAGGAATTTTCCAGGTATATATACAAAAAATGGATTAACAAAGTGATGATTTCTTAAAACATAAATTTTTTTTAGTCTCAAGCAGGAGTAATGGAAGCATCAACAACATCTGGAATTACTTCATCAACAAGAATGGTAGTAGGATCATCAGGAGTAGCAGCAACATCCGCAGGAGCAATGGCGAGTTGTGAAGGGAACATTAGGTTCTTGAAGTCGGTGTAATAGTCAACATTGTAGAAGGGCACCACATTGTAGCAGCGAAATAGGAAGTGGCAAGAATAGGTCACCCTTTGACGATGATGTTCATCTGACTAGATGCAAAATCCACTCAAGAATGACACCCATGGTACTACTACATCTTCTTCAATGTACTTTTGAAGGTTACTCGTCATTGGAAGGCCCAAACCAAATGCAACATTTGCCACCACCTCTCTAAGACTGCCTAAGTAGCGCTTCAAAAATATTTCTTGAAAGCACTAGGCGAAGGATCATTGGCTTAGGAACTTGAATATCAAGTAGCAAGGAAAAAAAGTAAGAACACATGTCAGTATTGACCCAGTATTTATCCTCATACTCAATACAGTCCCTCCCCAAAACCCACTTCATGGCTATGATAGCCAATGAATTTTTATTCTTGGCCATTCTTTTCATTCGCCTATTCGAGATTTCACCTAGGAATCCTATCTGGGACTTGTTGCAAACTAGCCTAATAGGGGTATTCATGGTAGAAAGCTGTATGCAAGTGTCTAATACTAATCTCTATGCTACTGCCTAAGTCTAGCTCTACACAACTACTGATGTCAAATTATGCCTAACTACCTATTACCAATTCTTCCCAAATTTCTAAATGTGATTTTTCTATTGCCTAAGTACCTATTTATAGAAAGTGTCAGGATATGCAAGGTAATTTGCATGCCATAAGCATGATGCTAATAAAGTACTAACTCAAAAATCCCACCAGAGTTTGCTCAAATTTCCCACCCTGTTGCGTCTACTAGGTACATTTTGTTGTGTGCAAGATTAATAAGAGCTAATTAATTAGCATAAGTTGGTGGTAGTCCTCAGTAGTAGTCTACATGGCCAAATGTTGAGGTGTCGCGTTTCAAGCATTTTCCAAACTCCAAGGAAAAATGCAAATCTTTTCAAGTACTTATTACATATTTGGGCTTAATCATTCCTTTTGGGATATTAATTGCCAAAGCATGTGAAATATTAGGCTGCCTTCAATCACCAACTCAATTTCCAAGAAAATTGCACTATAGGACATCATTGCCAAATATCATTATGAATTCTTGTCATTTCAAAATGGCAAGAAATTCATTTCACACAAGCAATGAACTGGCGGTACATGTCAAATTTAATGCTAAAAGGCGAGCATTGTTGGCTACCCTAAGAAAGAAATAACTAAGTATTGCATGCAAAAAGCTAACATTGTGAAAGCTTTTTGAGCACACTACCTAGAGAAAGAGAGTTAAGCACAGATAGAGCCAAAGTGAATTACAAAAAAATTTGAGCATAGCAGAAATCTGCAACAAAAGGAAAATGGTTGAAATTTCTCAAACAGAGGCACAAGGAGAGGTAACACAAAGTTTGTTTGATGTCATGTGTGCAGTACCAGCCACCTATGTCTTTGAAGACATATCTTACGCTTCACCTAGGATACCAGAGAAGCTAGAGTGGGTAAACACATGGGCCTCATAAAAGAAAAAGACCCATAGAGACCAGAGCCAAATAAAGGAGGAATGGGATAACATTCATGATCCCATCCTCACAAATAACCCTAAAAATTTGAGGGAGGCAGCTTGCAAAAGGATGAAGAAAATCAACAACCCAGATTCTTTGACGTAGAAGCTATGGTTCAGCGGTCTCCCACAATATATGGTCCCATTTTTGCACTACTTCTTGAAGCTAGTCAATGAGGCCATTAATCATTTCAACCTAGATACCAACACCATCAAGGGCCAGAATTTGAAAGTTAATATCCACCCATAAGCTTTCTCGAACATGCTATGCATCCCTAACCAAAGCTCTAGAGAGGAAAAGATAGAGCCATTCAATCTAGCAAGCGTGGAGAAAATATGGAGAACTAGAAAATTGGCTTTGGATTTTTCTAACAAAGAGACCCAAAGGTCCAACCATGATTAGAAAAATCCACCACAAATTTTGACAACGCACAATGCTTTCCCCACAGACCTATAGGACGCCTTTTCAATAATGACATTTGTTTGTGGCCTGAACACTAATAGGTATGTTCAAGGGTTTCAATTGCGTAGGAAACATTCCTTTTTCAGGTATGACTTCACATAATTCATCATTGAGGAGATTTTGAGGAAGATAAGGGCATACAAAATGTAGTAGAGGTTCAGGTTTCCTTCTTTCCTTTCCCATATTTTTTTGCATCAGAATCCTGATTTCTTCAAAAAACATGTGAGATTGGTGATATTTGATGAAAAGGGAAGAAGGTCAGTTTCTATATGGACTCCTCTCCTCTCCAAAATGTGACTAGTTTCTGGGAGAAGATTTCACATTCATTCGGATGCGTGAATTTACCAGGGAACCATTCCGGCTTTCGACATGTCTCATAAATCAGGTGTTGGCCCTCAAAATGTTTCAGCAACTATCAATTATTAACTTTACTTTTTTGCAGAGGACCAGCCAAGAAGAAAGGATTTTTCACCTTCCCGCTAAGCTTTAAATCAGTGGTTATGGCCAAGAAGAAGACGCATAAGTTGTTAGAGGCAAAGCTAGCTCATTTGGGGCTAGTATGGATTTGCGATTTAAGTCGCATTGCAACCCTGACAATGACTTACCAAATCAATATGTCAAGGTAATGCACAACCCCTAGCCTTATTGGGAGAAGCGATAGAATCCCTTGAAGGATCAGGATGATCTATTGGTTGACCTAGCTCATATTCCAACTAAGGACAGTAGGCTACCATGGGTTAAGTACTACTTCCCTTTAGCAAAGTATAATGAGAAGCTTCACATCGAGGCCACTCTTTGCAATGAGTTGTCAAGAAAAGAAAACTGGAGCGAGGAAAAAATTAAGGATATCAAGATCTACTGACAAGAAATCCAACACCTTGATGCCCCTTATCTAAGCATGGAGACAGATGATCTAGATTCAATAAATTATGGAATGAAGCACATACTGATTCCAACACAAGAGATGATGATGTCAATTTGAAGGAGGCTAAAATAGATACTAGGAAGGGAAAGGAGAAGGAAGTAGAAGCATAGACGACCCCAGCACACCCTATCAATGCCTCTTCAAATGTGCAAGTGAACATATCATGTGCAAGGGCCTCGATGACTTGCACCTAGACTGCAAAAAGAACCAGAAAAACCTCACAAAAATAGTTAGAGATAGTGGAGGTGGATGATTCCCCGCCCATCAAACAGTAGTGCACAGAAGCAGTTTCTTGAGAGAGTTCACAAGAGCCCGCAGCAAGCCAGGAGGTCGCGGTGAGCCAAGAACCACAATCATCTTGACAACAGGTAACCTTTTCGCCCTCTTCTCTTACTTCACAATCTTTGGTGTCCCTTGCTATCTCCGTGGTGCCCCTCACTTCAAGTGTCAGACCTTCTTTTCCCACTTCTACCCTAATGGTTGTGGGAGGTTTCTCCCAGTTCTCCCAGGTGAGACTTTTTTTTTTACCCCTTTGTAGACCCTTTCACCTTTCACCGTTGCCCAATCCACATCTGCTATCACTTCACTTTTTGCATCTGCGGCCGCCATTGATACCCCTCTTGCTACTATTTTATCAAGCCCATCTCAGTTCACCCAATAGTTGGAATCCACCATGACTTTGCTATCACCGCAACACCTAATGAGTCCTCACGCTAGATTACAAACTGGGCTTTAGCATATTCCTCCATTCTCCCCACTTAAATTCAATCTTCCGAAGAAGAAAACATTTAAAACCACTACTCTTTCATTCCCTTTTGCCCTACCTCCTAGTGCACCTTTTGCAGGCGGGCTAGTTAGGTCACCAACATAATTTCTAGTGGAGGGCGATAGAACAAAATAAGTGTGAGCTATCAAGATACAAAAGAAAAAGGCCAAGGATGCCAAGAATCCGACAAAGCCAAAGGTGCAGAGCATTTTACAACCATGTACCCAAACGTTATCAAACCACATGGGGAAATGTAACCCGATGATTACAACATGTTTTCCATGGGACTCGATCTGAGCATAGCTCGACTGTAGGAAAAAGTTGAGCTCATGGAAGAAACATAGTGAGTGGTAAACACTGACTTCCTCAAGTCTAGACACCAGCTGAAGAAGAAAGAAGAAGAGCTAAAACTTGCAAAGGAAAGGATTAAGGTCCTGCTAACAAAGGACAAGGCAAGAGAAGTAGAATTAGCGCGCTTATCAAAGAAAGCTTAGATAGAGCAGGCTAAGCTCCGGGAGGAGCTTGCAAAGTTCCAATCCGATGATTCTAACCTAGTCGTCGAATTGCGAAAAAAAAATGAAGAATTGCAGGACCGGTTGGCTTAGCTGGAGCAGAAGATGCAATGAAAAGATGAGGAGTTGACCGTCAATGTGCTCAATTCGAGCAAAAAATTGCAGCAGAAGGATGCAGACTTTGAGGACCAAAAAGCCCAATTGGAGAACGAGGTCCAGGAGATGAAGTCTTCCCTTGAAATAGAATCAGCAAACAAAAATTGGACCGAAGAAAAATGGCTTGTTGAATGGAAGACTTTGTTGGAGCAAATTTCTGTTGCAAACAAAAGGGTTGCAGAAGTAACACAGGATGCCGGTTTAAGGGATGTAGAGATTCCCCTTCTAAATAATGCTCCTGAACCCCCTACTGCTCAGTCGGACCTCCTTCAAGTGGCTCAAAAATTATACATTTCATATTAGGAAAAATTTGAGGCATTCTACCTAAATCTTCAACCGACACTCCAATTTATGGCGGAGGCAACAAGTTTGGGCAGGGAAGTTTATGGAGTGATTGAGAAATTCCCACAAATCATCATAGCGAAGGTTCCTAAGGTGAAAAAATTGCTAGATAAGCTATACATGATCTCGAATGAGGACTTAGAAAACGTAGGGATCAAGGATAGGAAGGTCGTTGCCAAAACAGTGAACAAGTTCATCCACTACCATATGGCCATCCTCCATGCTAGCGAGTGTGCTGCCACACTAGACTAGACCATGAATAGCATGTGGGCTAGCTTCTCCCAACTAACTCAGATGGAATTACCATCCTCATTTATTTCTGAAGACTCAGTGGCTACTACGGAGCAGATTGCAGAAAAGATAGAAGAGCAGCAGTAGAACACATCCGCTTTCCAGAGCTCAGTCAACCCCCTATTGCAGCGGATATTGAAAGCGTCACTCATCAGATTGCATTGTTGCTCTTCCAACTCGAGTTCGGGGTTGGTATATTTGGGAATTATTTTATGTCATTAGATAAATTATTCAAATTTTCATCTTTGATTTATGTTATTCTAGGACATAGCAGATTGTTGAAAGGGCCCTTAAATCGCATCCAAAAGATGGATTTATTGTGCCTTACATCTAAATCTTGGTGCATCACCTTAGTTAAATCTTTATTTTTTATATCTTCTTCCTTTTCCTATTACAAAACCCCAAGTATAGAAGAAGTTGGCTTCTTCAAAAACTAGGAGGTCACTCAATTTAGCACAATTGGTCCCCCCATTAACTGAGTTTCCCATAAAAGGTTGTTACCTTGCCAATTTTTTGGCATCAACACATACTAAATAATACATTCTCAAAATTGAATTAATGAATTGATCTCTAAGGTTTCTATTAACATATCACATTTATTAACTCACTTTATATCTAACATTCTATTACATGCCTTTTATTTTAGTCAATATTTTTCCTTCTAAGAAAACTTTCAAAAGGCTTAATTGTAGAATTTTAGCCATATAGACTTTTTTCTCTTCTCTTGTCTACTCTCTACTTCCTAATGATGAATTATGAAGTTTTATCTAATACATCAAAAAAAAAACTTATATAATAAACACTAGAAACTATACATAATAATATAAATTTACAAATATATACAACATATTTAATACTTAATTTACAAATAATTTATAATAATTTTCTAAAATCACCATATCATAATCGAATTTTGGAAAATAAATACCTTCATTATTTTATAGTAAATCTAAGAATTCAATAGGTAATATTTATCCTCCTCAAACAATCTCAACAATGAATTTTATATTAATTTTGTTAATTCGATCTTTTTATCCAAAATCAGCTTGAGAAGAGGCCTAGACCGTATGGAGTGGGCATGTCATCGGCATCTCGCTCAGGTTGTACCCACCTTCCATAGCAATTGCATACCAACACTTTGTTTTCCAATTGATGCCAATTAGTCTGCAACATCAGCTCTTTGTGCAGCATATCAAAGGCCTTGTTAACCATATAATTTTATGCAATAATCGGATTATAAGAAATGATTTGTGCAGTGACAATGCTCTTAAACATAAAGAGAGAGAGTACTAGTATTTATATAGGAAATGGTCTGGGGCACAGCGCAGCACATTGATGTCAGGAAAAATCATTTTTTATAGGAAAGATATTGAAGACAATGTCAAACGTTATTCAATTACAGGATTATTCTTTTTCAATGTGAATGGAGTTCTTTTAAGAAGCGTCAAAGCACGAGGTTAGCTCAAGAATTATATTCTTTTCCTTCTTATTTCCCACTTTCTTTGTCAACTAAATAGTTATCTATTCAACATTGCTATCGACGTGTTGGTTGGAATGGTGAATGGTTCATGTGATTGCATTTGGATTTGATTCTATTGGGGTTTATCGACCATCTCATGTCGAGAGTAGGGAAGGTTTATAAAGGTATCTTTCAATAATAAATAATTTAAAGATTGTTTTAAAATTTAATTTTATAGATCTTGTATGTATTGGTGAACTTAATGATTTTCAATGAGTTTATTAAAGATCAAGTCTTGTTGGTGCAAGGACCACAACAATATAAGAGATGGGGTAAGGATCATGCCTTTGGGGAATTTGATAGAATTGATACCCCTCAATCTTTGGCTCTCAACTAAAAAGTTATTCTAGCTAAGATTTGTGCTCCTTATTGAATTATAAAACCTATATGGTTTTCACATAAAACCCTACAACATGTTAAATCTTTATACATTATTTATATATATAATTTTTATATGTTTTTAGTACAAATGAACCCAAAGAAAACCCAATGTTAATTTTTTTAGCATAATCAATGAATTGAATCCTACAAATTTGAATATGAATCTAAACTAAAATTAGTAACTTAGCAATTATTGCACCACATTTGTAGATCAATTTTTGAAGATTTATTTTAAATATTTAATTCGTAATAATTAAATGATGTTATGAAAGGACATGATTTTATTTGATATATTTCAAATCTAAATGATTAAAATATGATGAATGCTCTTTCATGTACTCATGTGAATGTATATTTAATACCATATTCAAAAGCCAATATGATTTGTGAAATTTAAATATGACTGTTATCATTATTACAAACAATGAATATAAAAGAATGATATGTATGAATGAATATAAATGATTAACTATCTTGTTTAGGTATTTGTAAATGTTTCTAATTATTGTTGTTTGTTATGTATGTAAGGGATAGAATAATGCATTATAAAATATATAGTTCTTTGTAAATGAGTCTAACTATTGTTGTTAGTTATGTATGTAAGGCATAGTATAATGCATTAGATAATATATGTAAGGGATGGTAGTTGTAAGGGACAGTTAGCACTATGTTGTAAGGGATAATATATGTAACTAATTATATGGAAGGGACAAAATATGTGAGGGAAAGTATAACACTGTGTTGATAAGACCATGTGTGGTATGATAAGTATTTTATTTTTACATCAACTGATGATTTCATAGCTGCTTATAGTATACGATATTTAATACAAAAAAAAAATACAAATGATCAATGGGATTCCATGTTTCATATTATGATACTAATTTATTTGATATGTTTATTATTTTTATATACGTGTGTGTTTAATTTGACTAGACTAACTACCTTGATGTTGTAATGAGGTCAATGCAAGATAAAGTTCAATCCCCATTTTAGTTGAAGAGGTAGAGCATCATTGAGCAGAGGATTATAGATCAAGTAGGATTAGCGTCAAGTGCCATGCACGAAGAACGTGTTGCATACACACCACTAACTTATATCTTATGCCCATAGTTGGTTTTCATGAGTATCATTTTTTGTCATGGCCTATCTTAGTTGAGTTACATATTATAAGTATATTGGTATTGAGATGCATAAAGTGCAAAGGTGGTATTGATGTTTCCTTTTTTGGAAATAGATTTGACAAATTTTTAATATTAATTTCAAATCCTTAATGTTTTGATTATGGTAAATATGGGAAGGACCCGTACCCGTTACAAATCATCAATAAAGGAAAATGACAAAACAAATCTCACCAGTGCTGAGACAAGAAAAAATAGAAAATAAGATAACTCTCCCAATTAGTAAAGAGAACAACAAGACCAACATAAATTTTGACCAGAGGGAGGACTTAGAGGGTCCAAATCAACATGTTTTGATGAGACCTGAAACCATCAAACATGAACACTTTTGATGCTGATACAAGATCTCATTGCCATCCTTAATCTCAACCTTCATAGGAAAAAAAGGAAAAGAAGATTGATACGAGGGTGACAAAATCCCCATAGTTGCAACTCTTTGTTCCTCTAGCAAAAATAAGCTCCACCTAAAAAGGAGAGGTCTCCACTAGAGAAGAGAAAAAAGAGAAGAAACCACCAGAAGAAGAAACAAACCCCCAACCTCACCTACAAGAAAATTCTCCACCTCTATTGGAGAAGACACCACCTCTATAGGAAGAGCAAATAGAGAAACCAAGGTAAGATCAACAGAAGCCCTTTCAAGGAAAATAAAAACTTGGGGAGAAAAAACCCCCATAGCACTCACAAGAATAAGTTTACCCAAAAAATAGTCCTACTACAAAATGTCAACCTCCAAGAACCAAATTAGAAAATAGAGGCTAAACAACACCAAACTAACAACATACCCCAATGCAAATAGAACCCCTAAAAGCCATAAGACAAGCTTAGGGTTCTCCAATATCCACATCTGCAAAACCATGGGGTCACAAAGTGTTACAATGGTGGTTGTCATTGCACCAAAAGATCAACCTATTAATGCCTGATACAACTACTAGATTTAAACAAGATCCACAGGATGTGGTTAAGCCATGGCACGAACCCAAGCACTGCAATGCACAAAAGAGACCAAGGGATACACCATCTTGCAACAATCCCCCCAGTGCAAGTGATGGGTTCAAACTTGTGACCTTGGCTCTGATACCAATTGTTACATTGGTGGTTATCGTTGCACCAAAGATTGGCCTATTAATGCCCAATACAAATGTCATATTTATACAAAATCCATAGGAGGTGGTTAAGCCATGTCACAAAGCCAAGCACCGCGCTACACAAAGGAGAGCAAGGGACAAACCATATTGCAACCAAAAAACCAATATTCAAAACCAAACCTAACCAATAGAACCACTAATACCAATGACTAAGAAATAAGAGAGCAAAAACAAAGTGCAATTTTATTCGCCTTCAAAAGCCAAACGTAACCAACAAAACCAGCCACAACAAAGAGGTATAGCAAGTGATTACCAAAAACCAAACATAGCCAATGCATCTCAACCACACTTGGCCACATCATTAACCAAATCTCCAAATCCACTCCCAATCCCAGTCTCCCCCAGAACAACAGTAAACACAATAAATAGGAAGAGGTAAAAGATGGGGTCAACCCCATCACTACATAGGCACATGAAAGACATAGAGCTCTCAACCCCCACTAGAGGGAGAGTTGATGCCAAGCATCTACCATAGGAGTAAATATATAGCTATGCAAGCTATATCATTCAAAAACCAAAAGCCCAAGCTGTTGGAACCTAGAACCAACCACATACACCAAACAACCACAACAACAACCAAAAAAAGATATAATACATTTACCTCTGCATTGATCACAATTTCTCAAACCAGTGCAGTGGTACCAGAGGAACCCCAAACACCCCCATATCAAACAAAATGGCCCCTTTGCCAATGCCCATCACCAACTGACCAAGTCACGGAACCAAAAAAGGCACAAGCAACATAAAAAAACATATGCGTCGCCATTTGGGTCTACATCCTCCTTGCCATTGTCATCGCCTTCTGAGGATTTTAAATTCACGCCTCTACTTCACTTCCCACCCACCACCATGTGTGATTATATTGTATATAAACTAATATGCTTCACATCATCTATTAGCTCAAAAATAACAATCACAAGTAATTCACATATTTACTCAATAATGATAATTTATTAAAAAAATTAACTAAATGAAATGTGTTTATTTATATTCAAAGTTTTAATGTTGAGTTGAGACTAGAATAAGAATAAATCATAAGTCTTTGTTTTCCTTTTTTTTCATGTTTTTTGAAAAGTTCAAAATTCTTCAAGTCAATAAACCCTTTTGATTTCTAAGGAAATATTATTATATTTTAAGAAATAAAATGATAAAAAAATCATAATTGTATCCTTGAGAGTTATAAAACATTATGCGAAAAAAATGGAAGAGTGAGGATTTTGACTACATTTTGTTGGCCAAAACTATCACCACTTCTCCCATCTTCTCCTTAATATCTTTAATCTCATCCACAAAGTGGAGTGGAGGATGATTGAAGTAAAGATGAGGCAAGTTGCTAGCAAAAAATGATAGAATAATGAAGGGCATGGAGCTAGGGGATAAAAGAAAATACATGGTTTTTGGTAGGGAAAGAGAAGAGAAGGTAGAGAGGAGATGTGAAGAAAAGAATAGAAGTAAAAGGGAAACATTTTAGGCCGGATATAATTTTAGAAATCTTTATTTCCTTCAAACAATATTTTTGGGTGTTTGGGGATATGTTTTTATTTTTACATGTAAAACCTTTGTGTTTGTAAAAAAATTTCCTTTAAAAAATATTTTAATTTTACCAAAGCTATAGATGTTCTCAGAATCAAATTATACATTACCTTAAATGCATTCATATAAAAAGTCTTTGCAATTTGTTTTCTTTTAGGGTAAAACAAATATATATGTATATGGATTACATTCAACAAAATCTATGTGTCAATTTGTAGGAATGTATTATAAGCAACAACATATTAATGATTACATTAAAAATGGCATATTAATAGCCAAATAAATATTTGTGTGAGAAATGTCTTTGTAAATAGTACTTTATAATTGCATAGGAAATGTTGGTTCAATAAAAATATGATCTTAATATATGTGGTGATATTTTGTTCACAAATTAGTAATTGGCTGAAGTAAATCTATCCATGCGCCATATAATATTACTATGAAAAAATTGAGTAATATGCAGATATAATCAGGCCAAATAATATTTTATGTTGTGCAAAAATATTAGGTATGAAGTTGATGTAAACTAGGGCATATAATAAGTGATGTTGTGTATTAAATGAGTATTGGTTTTATATTTATAAGGCTATGTGAGAGTTCAAAATTTCATGTATTAAGCACAAGTCACTGGATGACTTGAATCCATAAATGATTGATCGTAATTCTTTTATAGTAGCTAAGAACAAATCCCTAGCCACTATTTAAACCTATGTAAATCTATGATGAATAAGATTGAGATCAGGGCTACTCTTTGCAATGAGTTTTCATGAAAAGAAAACTAGAGCGAGGAAAAAATTAAAGATTTTTGGATCTACCGACAAGAAATCCAACTCCTTGATTCCCCTTATCAGAGCATGGAGATGGATGATAGATTCAATAAATTATGGAATGAAGTGCATATTGATTCTAGCGCAAGCGATGATGAAGATGTTGATTGAGAGGAGGCTGAAATAGATACTGGGAAGGGAAAGGAGAAGGAAGTAGAAGCAAAAATGACCCCAGCATAGCCTATCAAGGTCTCTTCAAATGTGCGGGTGAACATATCATGTGCAAGGGCCTCGATAACTCGCACCTGGATTGGAAAAAGAACCAAGACAACTTCACAACAATAGTTAGAGGCAGTGGAGGTGGATGATTCCCGGCACATCAAACAATAGTGGACAAAAGTAGTTTCTAGAGAGAGTTTGCAAGAGCCCGCAGCAAGCTAGGAGGCCGCGGTGAGCCAAGAACTGCAATCATCTAGAAAATGGGTAAATTTTGCTCCCTCTTCTCTTACTTCACAATATTTGGTGTCCCCTACTATCTCCACAACACCACTCACTTCAAGTGTCTACCCTTATTTTTCCACTTCTACCCCAATGATTGCGGGAGGTTTCTCCCAGTTCTCCTAGGTGAGAACATTTTTTATAACCCCTCTGTGGACCCTTTCACCTTTCGTAGTTGGCCAATCAAGATCCACTATTGCTTCACTTTATACATCCATGGTGACCATTGATACCCCTCTTGCTACTACTTTATCAAGCTGAGATCAGTTCACCCAATAGTTGGAATCCACCATGACTCCACTACCACCACAACACCTAATGAGTCCTCACGCTGGTTTACAAACCGGGCTTTGGCATATTTCTCCATTCTCCCCGCTTACAATCAATCTTCCAAAGAAGAAAACATCTGGAACCACTACTCTTTCATTCCCTTTTGCCCTACCTCCCATCATACCTTTTGTAGGTGGGCTAGTTAGGTCACCAGCACAATTTCTGACGAAGGGCGATAGAACAAAGAAGCACAGGCTATCAAGATACAAAAAAAAAAGGCCAAGGATGCCAAGAAGCTAGTGGAGCCAAAGGTGCAGACTATTTTCAATGAGGTTCAACAATCGCTCCATTTTGCAACCATGTATCTGACCATCATCAAACCACAGGGGGAAATGCAACCCAATGATTACAGCATGTTTCCATGCGACTCGATCTGAGCATAGCCTGGCTATAGGAAAAATTTGAGCTCATGGAAGAAACATAGCGGGTGGTGACCACCAACTTCCTCAAGTTTGGTCCCCAGCTGAAGAATCAAGAAGAAGAGCTAAAACTTGGAAAGGAAAGGATTGAGGTCCTACTAGCAAAGGAAAAGGCAAGAGAAGTAGAATTAGTGCACTTATCAGAGAAAACACATACATAGAAAGTTAAGCTCTGAGAGGAGCTTGCAAAGTTTGAATATGATGATTCCAACCTTGTCACTGAGTTGTGGCAGAAAAATGAAGAATTGCAGGACTGGTTAGCTTGGCTGGAGCAGGAGATTCAATGAAACAATGAGGAGTTTGATCGTCAACATGCTCAATTTGAGCAAAAAAAGTAGCAGAAGGACACATACTTTGAGGACCAAAAGCCCCAATTGGAGAATGAGGTCCAGGAGATGAATTTTTCCCTTGAAACAGAATCAGTAAAAAATAACCAGGCCAAAGAAAAATGGCTCGCCGAATGGAAGACTTTGTCGAAGCAACTTTCCACCACAAACAAAAGGGTTGTGGAACTAACTCAAGATGTTGGTTGAAGGGATGTGGAGATTTCCCTTTTGAAGAATGCTCCCCAATGCCCTGCTACCCAGTTGGACCTCCTTCTAATGGCTCAAAAATTATACATTTCATACTGGGAAAAAGTCAAGGCATTCTACCTAACTCTTCAACCAAAAATCCAATTTATGGTGGAGGCAACAAGTTTGGGCAACAAAGTTTATGGAGTGATTGAGCAATTCCCGCAAATCATCACGGAGAAGGTTCCTGAGGAAAAAATATTGCTAGATAAGCTATACATGGTCTCAGATAAGGACTTAGTAAACACAGGGATCGAGAATAGGATGGTCATTGCCAAAACAGTGAACAAGTTCATCCACTGCCACACAGAAATCCTCCATGCTAGCGAGTGCGCTGCCACACTGGACTGGACCATGAATAGCATGTGGGCTAGGTTCTCACAACTAACTCAAATGGGCTTACCCTCTTCGTTTCTTTTCGATGACACGATGGATACTATAGAGAAGATTGAGGCAAAAATAGAAGAGAAGCAGTAGGACACATCCTCTTTCCAGAGCTTCAGTCAACCCCCTACTGCAATGGATATTGAAGGTGTCACTCATCAAATTGTGTGGCTACTCTTCCGACTTGAGTCTAGGGTTGGTATATTCACAACGCTACCTTACAAAGAAATGATCGATCTAAATAGAGCGCAAGAGAATGTGTGTGACATATTGACACCATCTGAGGCTGATTGGATGGCTCTATAGACTGTTGTCTCTAAGATTTGATTGTGTCACCCAATGGATAGGACTTTGGTTTGCGAAGCAAGAAAAATTTTGGGATCCTCTTTTTGTAGGAAAAACACCCCTGGTAGTCACCAAAAGCTATGAATATTAAATTCCTCGAGCTCCCTCTGGGTGGTTTTTAATTTTCCTAAGCATCGGCCTGCATCTCATTTATTTGAACAATCATTGGGCCCCCTTTTGTAGAAATTCATCCGCTACCGCCACGTGTCCACCAGGCACTCCTTAGAGGGATTTCTTTCTTCACTCTCCTACCGACTCTTGCCATGCTTCTAAATGTCCTCACTGTGGGAACTTCAAGGTTGCTTCCCTTCGCTTTTTAATCAGGCCATGTCCATGTGCCATGTATTGTCTATCCGCATTCAATTTTTGGGCAGACCCCACAGTCAGCATCAGTAGTATAGAATTCCTCTGTGTGTCTTCATTGTGCAGTTTTTAATCACAAGGAGGAGGAATCAACGATCAATCCTTGACCTATTGCTATGTCTCTCTTTCGCAAGGACTTCATCGAATGGAAGGAGAGAGAGAGCAGCATGCACCGCTAAGTTGCCAGATGTTCTAACCGCCTTCATGGGTGAATGACATGTGTTTGCACAAGAGTTTTCTAGGATCACTGCCATCATTTGGAGGGGATGCATCTATTTGACGAGCGACTACATGTTTCATGGCCTAATTTTTTTCTATTGCAATGGTCGAAGGAAATCATTACTGTAAGTATCATTTCTCATGATATGGGATCTTTTATGTTACTGACCTGCCAGGCAGTGGGATTTTTATCTATATGTACTACTTTTTCCTTCCAAAAATGAGTTTGGAAGATATAGAAAATTTAGGGGAAAGACACCAAGCCTTTTATATTGCTTTTAGATTATTGTATAAGACTCTCAGACTGTGTCGTTGTTCAACCTTTCTGTTTTCTTAAGCTATTTGATAAAACATTAAACTGTGTCATTATTATCCTAAATTGTTTATTTGTGAAACTTATATGATTTCAATATAAGCTTTGCTAATTTAGACCATGTCTTTTGAATCTTCTTTTTAGAAAATGTATATCGGAATTATTTTATGTCATTAGATAAATTATTCATATTTTCATCTTTGATTTCTATTATTCTAGGACATAGTAGATTGTTCAATGGGCCCTTAAATCGCATCCAAAAAATAGATTTATCATGCCTTACATCTAAATCTTGGTGCATCACCTTAGTTAGATCTTTATTTTTTATATCTGCTTTATTTTCCCATTACAAAACCCCAAGTATAGAAGAAGTCAACTTCTTTAAAAATTAGGAGGTTGCTCAGTTTAACACAATTGGTTCCCCCATTAACTGAGTTTCCCATAAAGGTTGTTACCTTGCCAAAATTTGGGGTCAACACATACTAAATAATACATTCTCAAAATTGAATTAATGAATTGATCTCTAAGGTTTCTATTAACATATCACATTTATTAAATCACTTTATATCT
This sequence comes from Sequoia sempervirens, assembly GCA_007258455.2. Taxonomy (NCBI): domain Eukaryota; kingdom Viridiplantae; phylum Streptophyta; class Pinopsida; order Cupressales; family Cupressaceae; genus Sequoia; species Sequoia sempervirens. The sequence goes on from VDFB02252616.1 coordinate 121,215,362, forward strand.
AACATTCTATTACATACCTTTTATTTTAGTCAATATTTTTCCTTTTAAGAAAACTTTCAAAAGGCTTAATTGTAGAATTTTAGCCATATAGACTTTTTTCTCTTCTCTTTTCTACTCTCTACTTCCTAATGATTAATTATGAAGTTTTATCTAATACATAAAAAAAAATCTTATATAATAAAAACTAGAAACTATACATAATAATATAAATTTACAAATATATACAACATATTAAATACTTAATTTACAAATAATTTATAATAATTTTCTAAAATCACCATATCATAATCGAATTTTGGAAAATAAATACATTCATTATTTTATAATAAATCTAAAAATTCAATAGGTAATATTTATCCTCCCCAAACAATCTCAACAATGAATTTTATATTAATTTTGTTAATTGGATCTTTTTATCCAAAATCAGCTTGAGAAGAGGCCTAGGCCGTGTGGAGTGGGCACGTCATCGACATCTCGCTCAGGCTGTACCCACCTTCCATAGCAATTGCATACCAACACTTTGTTTTCCAATTGATGCCAATTAGTCTGCACCATCAGCTCTTTGTGCAGCATATCGAAGGCCTTGTTAACCATATAATTTTATGCAATAATCGGATTATAAGAAATGATTTGTGCAGTGACAATGCTCTTAAACATAAAGAGAGAGAGTACTAGTATTTATATAGGAAATGGTCTGGGGCGCAGCGCAGCACATTGATGTCAGGAAAAATCATTTTTTATAGGAAAGATATTGAAGACAATGTCAAACGTTATTCAATTACATGATTATTCTTTTTCAATGTGAATGGAGTTCTTTTAAGAAGCATCAAAGCATGAGGTTAGCTCAGGAATTATATTCTTTTCCTTCTTATTTCCCACTTTCTTTGTCAACTAAATAGTTATCTATTCAACATTGCTATCGACGTGTTGGTTGGAATGGCGAATGGTTCATGTGATTGCATTTGGCTTTGATTCTCTTGGGGTTTATCGACCATCTTATGTCGAGAGTAGGGAAGGTTTATAAAGGTATCTTTCAATAATAAATAATTTAAAGATTGTTTTAAAATTTAATTTTATAGATCTTGTATGTATTGGTGAACTTAATGATTTTCAATGAGTTTATTAAAGATCAAGTCTTGTTGGTGCAAGGACCACAACAATATAAGAGATGGGGTAAGGATCATGCCTTTGGGGAATTTGATAGAATTGATACCCCTCAATCTTTGGCTCTCAACTAAAAAGGTATTCTAGCTAAGATTTGTGCTCCTTATTGAATTATAAAACCTATATGGTTTTCACATAAAACCCTACAACATGTTAAATCTTTATACATTATTTATATATATAATTTTTATATGTTTTTAGTACAAATGAACCCAAAGAAAACCCAATGTTAATTTTTTTAGCATAATCAATGAATTGAATCCTACAAATTTGAATATGAATCTAAACTAAAATTAGTAACTTAGCAATTATTGCACCACATTTGTAGATCAATTTTTGAAGATTTATTTTAAATATTTAATTCGTAATAATTAAATGATGTTATGAAAGGACATGATTTTATTTGATATATTTCAAATCTAAATGATTAGAATATGATGAATGTTCTTTCATGCATTGATGTGAATGTATATTTAATACCATATTCAAAAGCCAATATGATTTGTGAAATGTAAATATGACTGTTATCATTATTACAAACAGTGAATATAAAAGAATGATATGTATGAATGAATATAAATGATTAACTATATTTTTTAGGTATTTGTAAATGTGTCTAATTATTGTTGTTTGTTATGTATGTAAGGGATAGAATAATGCATTATAAAATATATAGTTCTTTGTAAATGAGTCTAACTATTGTTGTTAGTTATGTATGTAAGGCATAGTATAATGCATTAGACAATATATGTAAGGGATGGTAGTTGTAAGGGACAGTTAGCACTATGTTGTAAGGGATAATATATGTAACTAATTATATGGAAGGGACAAAATATGTGAGGGAAAGTATAACACTGTGTTGATAAGACCATGTGTGGTATGATAAGTATTTTATTTTTACATCAACTGATGATTTCATAGCTGCTTATAGTATA
>VDFB02252616.1:121217560-121320731 GCA_007258455.2 Sequoia sempervirens
TAGTGCAATATCATTACAATGTTTACTCAAGACAAGGTATGGAACATCATCAGTTCAACATTCATTTAACATTTTCCATTTATCATTAATATGCCAATGGTTTCACTATTCCCTTTTCTCTAAAATTTTACTTAAAGCAAAATGATTTTCTATTCATTTTCATACATGTTCCATGATTATGAATACAACTTAGAGACTTAGGTCCTTTACCCAAGGTTGATCTAATAAAAAAAACCTTCATGAATGCATAAACATTTGCTCATAAGAGACAAGTATACAACAGATTTCAATAAACCACACTCAAAGATAGGCATCTTCATTAAACCAATGAGAAGAGAGAGAGGGAGAAAAAGATTTACAATTTTGACATAGGCATGAATGCAAACATGGTTTCATTATCATACAAGCACTTCCAAACAAATGAATCAATCATACAAGTGCATGCAATAATCTCTATGAACTAATAACACAATCATCCATTTTCTATTACCATATTTATAATCCCAATACAATATAACATGCAAAAGCAACTCCAAAACCACAGAGTCAATCAAGCAATAATTTATGCAAGGAGGAAAAGCACAAGAAGACATGCACCGAAAACTTTGCATGGTGATGAAAAAATAGCAAGGCTCAAGAAGAGAATATACACAAAAGGAACTTTTTGGCACCCTCAAGGTCAAACAGACCTTCCAATAGCAGGAACTAAGAAACCAAGCAAGGGTAATTTTAGCCAACACATGTCACCTGCAACCCATCAACAAGGTAAGGTCCAACATGCCCACCCGCAACATAGGATAAAGGGAAGTAATCCATCTCAAACTCGGAAGACTCTCAACTAAGGAAATATCTACAATCTTGCTCGGTAAGGCAATGCCTAGTAGGCATCATTCCTTCATAACACGAGACAGAGTTGGGAAAACTCAACCCTCTAAAACACCATACTAAGGCACTCAAAGAAAGAGGGTCTATGACTATCTTGCCACAACAAGCACTTGGAACACACACATCAAGTACACTGCAACCACATGGGCTACAACTACACTCAGGAACCACTCAAGGATCGCAACATTTTCAACAAACAAATAGCCACACATCAAGAAGGAGACTAATCATAATACACTTCTCGGTAGGCTTGATTGTCTAGCTAACCCTCACAAAATCATTCCTCAACAAGACATGCAAGGGGTAGAGCCAAAAGAGGACAAGATAAATTTTTATTTTAAAAAAAAACCAAAAGCATAACATACACACAAAGTTGTTGCCAATATGATATATTGACAACAAACAAGGACAAGAATGGTTAAGTGCACAATCAAGAGGGGAGGACTAATTAACCCTCCAAAGAAAATCCAAACAAGAGCAAATAGGAGAGCTCCAAAAATTTCTACTCCGGTGCTCCAAAATTACTCTGTGCCGATGCTCCAGAATTACTTTATGGCAATGCTCGAGAATTACTCTGCATCGATGCTCCAAAATTACCATTTTACATCACAGAACAACAAGTTGTGATGCACCGAAAACCATAGCAGTAGCAACATAGACCAAAATAGCAGGCTACATTGTGCTAAAAACCTTACCAACAACAAAAAGGGGGAATATACAACAATAACTCTAATTTTTACATGAAAACTTTTGAAGGAAAATCCATAAAGATCATCATAGTACAAGTGAGTCTGATACCAACACCAGAACTCATAAACCAAATGTAAACCATCACATTTCTTCTCATTAATAGATGTGGTTACATTTTCACTCTCAAGCGAGTACAATATACATAAAGGAATATACAAGAGTACAAAGGAATAGCCATGAATAAGATATACCCACTGGTAAAATAGCACAAGAGAAGAACACCTCCAATTGATGCTTCAATAACCTATACACCAGTCCCTAATGGCGGTGGAAATGCCTCCCTACCATGTGGAATCAAAAGAGACCACCCCACCATGCTCGAAGGTATTCACAAGTCACATCAGACATAGAGCAAACATATGGCTAACACTCACATCAGACATAGAGCAAACATTACAAGGCAAGGGCAACATATGGCTAACACTCACATCAGACATAGAGCAAACATGGAATATAATACATTAAAGCCAATATCACAACATGAAAATGCTCATACAATAACATGTTGGGTAGTACTCATGACTATTGAGGTATAAGGTACTAGAGTGCTGACCGGATGGAATGTCATCACATGTGCTCGAAGGGATGGCACTACATAAAATTAAGTACACCTCTCATACGGACAGGGAAAACTCAAGATGCTCATATAATAACATGTTAGGTACTACTCATGACTACTGAGGTATAAGGTACTAGAGTGCTGACTGGATGGAATTTCATCACGTGTGCTCGAAGGGATGGCACCACACAGAATCAAGCACACCTCTCATAAGGACAAGGAAAACTCAATCATGTGCAAATCAATGCCCTGCAGATGGATAGGCCATCTTGAGTGCATCCTTAGCCTTTACAAGCACTCAAGGCCATGCATGAGGACTCATCAACTTATAATTGTTTTACTCCATCTCGTTTAACCAAATGAGGAAACCAAAGAAAATATGAAACAATGAAAAATCCACTAAAACTATCATTGAAACCATTTAACACAGCCAAGCAAACATTGTTGTAAAATCATTCAAACAACTGATCTCATACACTCACAAGCAGATCAAATACATTCAAACATTCACTGTTAACTTCATAAAAGAAACCAATCATATAATAGATATTAACCTCATTAAATGATCCCACAAAATCACTTTTAAATCAAATCAAATCTACTAACTGGCAGTGACACAAAACACGGTTTCAGTTGTTCAAACGCATGAGAAAGAGGCATAAAAATTCCATAAGAAGATAAAAGTGCCCAGATCTAAAATTGGACAACAACCCAGTTCAGATTTCAATGTTTCTAGATGAATTCCATCTTCAATTTTGAATTTTATGACCCGAAATAAGGCGCTATTATGAAAAATGTCATTTTATGCATGGCTGGGCAAAACACATGAAAAATGAAAGTACCTGAATTAAAAATCGGGCAATGACCTAGTTGAGATAAGGGCATTTCTACATGGAATCCAATTTTATTTTACATTTTTAACAGGTGGTTACAGAGTAGCAAAGAAAAACGTCATTTTAACAAGTAGGCAAAAATTTGCCAAAAATGAAATTTACCAAAATTAAAATCTTCCAAAGACCCAGTTGAGATTTGTTCATTTCTACATGGAATCCACCTTTATTTTTTGTTTTTAACTAGTGGGTAATGAGCAACAAAGAAAAATATTTTTTACCAGGTTGCACAAATTTTGGCCAAAACATAAAGTATTCCAAATTCATTTTGGACTCCAACCCAGTTGAGATTTGAGCATTAATAGATGAATCTCATAGTTGGATTTGAGTTTAAACTAAGAGATTTGTACAAATTTAGGAAAGATTCGTACTTTCCCCAAAAAATAAATAGCACTAGGCTGAGAAGAAAACTCAACAACCAAAATTCCATAATACCCAGAGCAACCAAGACTTCCAAAACATTTACACACACACTCATACATACATTTATAACTCAAAAATTCAAGGAAAACACAAAAGAATACCTGTAGTGTCCCTCCGTCTGTGATATCATCATATTGTTTTCAATTGTGGGAGGTAGGGTATCATTTGATTTTAATTTGTTTTATTGTTATTTTCTTTGATTAAATAAATATTATTAATAATTTATTTAGTTTAAATAAATTAAGGTGAAAATATTTATTAAAAATAAATATATTTTATTATAACTAAAAGAAAGATTAAATTATTAAATATTTATTAAATATTTAATAGTTGATCTACTTGTTTCATATATTAAAGAGTCAATTATAAAATCATGAATAGGGGTAGTGGCGTAATGGAGAAGATTGGTTAAAATAAGTAATTTTATGAAGTAATTAATTAAGTTGCTTACAAAGTAATATTTTGTATGATTTTGTTTTATTAGGTAATTTAATTAAAAATCAAGCCCTATATAATTTAAATGAATTAGAAATAAAAATAATAAACTAATAAATTGATTTAATGAATTATTAAGGAAAAATGGAAGTTACAGTTAAGTCATATTGGTAATTTCTTTTGATGGAAGGATAATGATTTAGTAAGGAAGGTGAAGTGAAGATTAATAAAACTTAAAAAAAAAGATAAGTCTCGAACTCGGGTGAAAGCAAGAAAAATAGAAAAAGGCAGGGAATCTTCAGAAAGCAGTTACAAAATTAAAAGCAGTGCAGAACATGCAAAAAAGGAATACTAGGCTAATTATAGCATATGGAATGAAGGGAGAAGGAGGGGGAATGGTAACTGACTGAAAAAGAAAATAAGGGGGAGTTCAGCTTTACAACTATCATCTGCATTTGCTTGAAAATGGAGAGGACTCCTTAATTTGGAAACAGTTGCATGAGTCCTGAAAGTAACAACTGCATATGGGTCTGCCATGAGGATTTCTGGAAAAAGGTATTCGAGCCTCTGGACCTTTTGGGGAGGAGAAGGAAAGATGAAGGAAGAGCCCATATAGGTACGCGAGTTTTGCCTCAAAATACTTACGAATATTGCTTGGAATGAGGAATGATTTATGTCTATGTTTATTGAAATTTTTAACTTGTAGTAATCACATATTTGTCTATTCTCTTAGGCCTACCACTAATGGCAAATGACTTTAATCTGCAAGTATTCTTCAACATTGTTGCCATGCATTTGCTGATGAATTATTGATCTTGTAATTTTCATATTCTGTCCATTCTATTGTTTAGTGCTTGAACATAATCTATAGAGCGCAGATTCTTCTGGTCTTTTCCATGTTCCAAATGCTTACATTCCTCAGTAATGCACACATATAAGGCTCACAACAATCATTGATATTGATTGTTTTGGTTTGATTTTTTTTTTCTTTTGTCTTGGTTTCCCCATTTTCTAGTGCAAAAGAATTGAACATCGAATACATTAAATGGTTTGGCCACCTTTGATGGATGCAAAAGTTTAGGAGATTTCCTAGATAGCCAACATGCTTACCTAATGGTTAGCTTTATATGTAATGCAATAACAGTTATTGATGTGTTTCATTAACTCAAAATATTTTGTGAGCTTCTTTGCGAATCCATTTTGTGCATATCCTGCTTTGATGACGTATCAATGGAACTGCATTTCTTCAGGCATTTTATCAATCAGTTCATGTGCCTTGTCTTCGCTTCTGCAGTTTGTGTGCATGTCTAACCAGGCATGTGCATCTTTATGTTTCGATGGATACCTCTGGCTATTCCAAAGCTTCCATGTTGGCGCGGTAGGGAGGATACTGGCTAAGGTTGTGTAATCAAGCTTTACACCTACCAATTGCATTTGCTTGAAAGTTTCTTAAACTGTTTCATCAAATCTGCCTTCTGCATACCCTGAAGCCATTCAAGCCCTTGAGATCATATTTATTGTATGGAATTTTGTCAGCACAGGTGGGCAAGATGCTGGTAAAGGTTATGGAATTTTCCTTTCAAAAGTGTCTAGAACTATTCCATCAAGTCCGTTCTATGCAAATTCTTCAATCATAGCATTTCTTGAGATCACATTTCTCTGAGGCATTCATAACATTTGAGATTTGATAATAATGCAAGTAGATGGCGATATTTCCAAATTCCAATATTCACTTTCTAAAATAATTGGAAACCTATCACTTAGTGTTGAGGCTTTGTATAGAATTAACTGTTATCCACACAACTGAAGGAAAAATGGCTTCTCACGTTGTGCAACTGTAACCACCTCAAACTTGGAGGAAGCTTGGTTCGTGTGTCTTCTCTGATGCCGTCATTGAGCAGATTGTTCAAGTGAAGAAATTGTGGACCAGTGAGCAGATTGTTTAATTCTCTTGGTCTGCACAATGTTTCAAGCTTTTTCCAATTACCTTCGTTCAGTCGAAGCTGAGAGAAATTGATGTTATTGGATACAGCGTTTAGATGAGCTCCTTCGCATAGTCTGGTAATCTAAATTTATATAATCTCTCTGATATCATTGGCTTTCCATCACAGCTACAGCTTTAGTCCAGCAAAGGTGTAGTAAATTTAATAACCTCTCCGATTTCTTAGATAACCTGTCAGTGGCAGAGTGTATAGATTTAATTAAACTCTCTGATTCTGTTTGCAATCTGTCTCAGCCGTCTCACCTGGTCATAATGGGAAATTTAATAGTTTAAATAATCTACCAATTTCTTGAATTGATTAGTATGTGTATATGCTTTAGATGATAGTCACTGTTCCAGGATATTGCTGAGTTTGTTACAGTTTTAAGTAGTGAAAAGATTAAGTTGAGGTGATAGTAGGATTCATAGGCAGTAATCTAAGTATAGTATAGTCCTATAGTCATAATATAATATATATATAGGTAATAATCTGGTAGAAGGAATTTCAAACAATAATATGTTCTTCATAGATATATAAATAAATAACAAAATGTTCTCTTCTCTCACTAAAGTTATATTGAAGTAAATATTGTATTCATGTTGTGTATGAAGAAATTGATGAAAATTGTTTGGTAACAAAGTAATTCCTTGATGAATAATGAGAAATTCGAATAGCAAGGAAGATAAATTAACTTAGTATATTTAGGTGTCGCTTTGGTAGTTCTTGTAATAAGTATCATTACAAAACCTTGAAACAATGTTTAACGAATCTAACTAAATAAGTTGTGTGGTTAGGTTAAAGAGTTATGTTAGTTATTTGAGAAGTTTCTTAAGTGGTTATAAGGTAGAAGAGTAAATTTGAGAATAATTAATATGGAAAATTAATTTATTTATAAGAGCCCAAGGGAATATTGTTACTTTAGATATCTATTGTTGAGTAATTAGTCTTGAGGGAAGGAATAATGCTTGACAAGGTCATAATTATTGATAATTACTTAATCAAAAGGTTTCGTTAAATGCTTGTATTCGATAAATTATTTAAAGGTGAATTTATTGAGTTCTCAATTAATGGAATTAGAAACATTAAATTTTTAGAGGATTGCTCCAATAGTAATGGTTATGTGTGAGTAAAAGAGGTAATAGCTCTATTTATTTTTTTGGAATATTACTAAAGAAGCTAATTGATGAAATGTCTTTATATGTATATATGGATACCTATAGTGGTAGGATTTCTTCAGTTCGACTTAAATGATACCTCAATAATGGAAGAGATAAGATATAAAGTAAGCTTTAAATGCTAGTAGAATGTTATCACTCTTTGTGGATTAGCAAAAGGTAGTTGTTAAATATAGCCTTTTAGGTGAGTAAGAAATTGATAGATTATTTAACTTAGAATACTTTGAGTATTGGTGATTACTTCGTATTTTATATGTGGAAGAAATGTCTTACTATTGAGTTGATTGTGTATATTCGGATAAATGTAGGATTTATGTAAAATAGATGATTTTCTAAATGATGACTATCTCCTTATTCCCTTCTTTGTAAATTCTCTATAAGGATGCTTACTTGTTCATGGTTGATTTGATGGTTTGAGCCGGCTGCTTTGTATCAAGTTGATTATGTATTTTATTTTATTTTACCTGAGTTTTGTTTATGGAGGGAGCTCTTTTGTGTCATAAGGTTGTGATTAGATTTTTGGTCCTTGCAGATGAATAGAAAGTGTTTGTTTGTTTATTGTTGTTCATTAAGTGTATCCCTGTGTTTAATGGTTATTATGATTAATTTATCTCGATGTATCTCTTGAGTTGTTTGGGTTTCATAGGTGATTTTATTTACTGAGTTCACATTTGATCAATGAATGAGTTTTATGGATCCTTATTATTTTGGTCGCCCGCTTGAGTCCTTTTGGTTGAGGAGATTTTCGTATGATAAGTTTTTTTGTGTTGAGACTGTATTGCTTCATTTTATCCTCATTTGGGGGTTGTCGTTCTTTTGACTTCCAGAGGCTTGAGATGATTGTCAGTTAATGTTCTCTCTTTATGTACTCTTGGCATGGAAAGATATTGGTATCATTATTTTGAAAAGGGTTGTACGAGACTTTGTTGAGACTCTAATTTTGTACTTGTTAGCGAGATGGGTAATGCCTCGCGTAGTTTGGTCTTGAGATTATTTGTTTTATCTGTTACGGTACAACCCTTGCCTAGTTTGGTTTTTGTTAGGGGTCTTAGGGAGAGTGGCTCTTCGTGGGCGCCGGCGCCTCAGGATGAGGAAGGGCTCAGGATAACCCACGAAAGAGTGATTAAACAAGTGATAACCTAAACAATAGAATTTAGGGGGATGGGTAGTAAAGCACACAAGATAATTAACATTGGATTTCCTCGTCTATGCATTAGGGCTACCATATACTGGTGATAGACTGAGAAGGCTGTGGTCGGTGAAGTTGTAGTCTCGTCATCATGAGAGATTATCGGCTCCGCATTAGCTACCCTATGGTGCTGGCGCCTTAGTTAGGAGGAAGGGCCAGGAGATCCATAGATGGGTGTCGTCGCCTCAGTTGGAGGAAGGGCCAGGAGAATCCCATGGGAGCTATGCGATGACACTCTCCAGTAGACACCCTTGTTCTTGTTCTTGTTGCCTCTGGATATTGTAGTCTTTATGTTGTTTTAGATTCTTGTGGAAATGATTTATGGATGCTCTTTGGTGACTTTCTTAATTGTTGTTTCTTGGGTTAAATGTGATGAGTTTCATAGTTTCATTTGATTTGGTTGACTCATGAATGTTGTTGATTATGTCATTGTAATCCGTGAGTTTCATGATACCTTTTTATGATGTTGAGTCTTGTGGTTCCCTGTTTGGATGTTCTTGGTTGAGGTCTCTTCTTGTCAGCTCCTTAGCATGGGGGGTGGGTCTTTGGACCCACGTGGTCGGGTGGAACATGCTAAGCACCCCATTGGGTCCCCAGTCGAGGATCGAGAGGTGTAGATTGGTGCTGTTGCGGCGACTCCAGAGTTTTATCCAACTTGGAGCCAGTTATGATACTGTGTATTCCTCTATTCATTTGTATCATGTTATCTTGTCATGCGGTTTCCGTCTATATTGGGAAACATGTTTGTATCATTGTAAGACTTGAACAATGTAAAGTAATGAAAAGGATGTGATGTAATATTTATCATTGGTGAACCTTGTGTGGATATGGATCCATATCAGATGTTATTCAAATGTTGTATTTCTTTAAGGGAATGGTTCTTATTGATGGTTTTATATATATGCTTTGTCATGGATTAGATTTGGCTTTCATTCTTTATCATTGATGTAGGGCATTAAGTTTCATAATGTATCCTCGTGTACCCCAAGGGACGTAAATGATATTGGGTTTGTTAAAATGAGTTTTCATGTCATAACTTTTGTGCATCTCATGCATGTTAGTTTTACTTTAAAAAAAAAATTTGTGTTGTAATTATTGATTAATTATCCTTTGGGGTTTGCACAACGGGGCGTTACAATACCTCAAATCTTCCCAAATGTGAAATGAAGAAATGCTTTTTGTTGAAGGAACGACCAGATTCCAAAGTAGGACAACAAGGAGAAAATGGCTCATGAAATTCAACAATCCAATACCACAAATTTTTTCTTAGAAAATATTCATGCTTCTTCCCCAACCCAGTTGCCCAAATAGTGGGGTTTTCTCCTTCTTCCCCAAAACAAAAGTTTTCTTTTCCCCCAAAAAATAACTCTCCCCAAAAACAAAATAAATATATCTATATATATATCAATGACAAGGCTATCCAATTACTTTTATCTAAACTCCTCCAAAACAAAAATAAAATAAAAAATTTAATTAAACAAGCTACTTAAGCTCCCAAAATCAATTAATAAAAATCACTAAATATGCAATATCCTCTATTTCATATAAAAATAATATTTTAAATCCTACATTAAAATGCATACAAGCTCCCCAATAAGATTTAAATAAGACTAGAAGAGCTCACAAAAAGGATTAATAAAATCATTTAAAAATATCCAAATGAATTATATCATTCTCTTGAATGATCAATAAAAATCATTTAAAAACAACGTATTTAAAATCTGATGAATAGAACCATTCCAATCTCCCATCAATAAATCACTGTAAAATGATATATATGAAATCACAAAAAGATGTCAAAGAAACCATATTTTGACACCAACAACCAATTAAATATATATATATAACCACATAAAATATTAATGAAAACCAAGACAAAATACCTCAATGAGACATATAGGAAAACCACATACAACTGAAAGGTGCTCCGGACATTACCATTAGGTAATCGAATGGTAAGACATCAACAAGGAAACATTACACTAACAGGGTATAGTGGGCAAGGGTAGGGAACATTTTTCTTGTGACTATCTCCAGTAACCACCATCAGGGAATATGAGTATGATCAGGCCTGTGGATCCAGGCGGAGTCGATACTTAGTATATGCATCACTCCAATTACATGTCAAAGTACACATGTGCATATAACATATATCATATAGTCAAAGAAACATCAATCATCAGGAAGAGGGTCATGATATCGTAAGCCTCTCAGATACAAGTGTTATGATACCATCCATTTCTTGTCCATAGTCATAAAAAAGCAATGATAATAGTATATAAACATGTAAACATGTAATCCATAATAATAACTAATCATGATATCCTTTCCCATAATCATCAATGTCTAATATCATTATAACAACATTTAACATTTAGAATATCAAACTAAAATCAAAATACTATTTTACCTAGGCTGGAGTTAGAGAGGTGTTATAGTTACAGTCTTTGCAAAAAAGCATCTGAGGAGAGCATGCTCCTCTCCTCAAATACAATGAAGTTAATATTATGTAATGTTAGGTGCATTAATGCTCCTCACAAAAGAGATCAAATCAAGCACCAATTGGATGCTTGTAGAATTATTGCATAGTTCTTAAGGAAACTAAAATGTCTGATGGCATGTATTGTTCGTCAATTCATAAATTGGAAAGTGGAAATCAATTTACTCACCTACTCAAGGGGGAATCTAGGGTTCTTATAACTTTATGGAATGCTAAAACAGTTACTATTGAATCAATCATAAATTAAAGAAATTGGAAACTAATGAATGTTAATGATATCAAGTTTCCACAATCCATATTGATTAATGTTTCACACATTTCTAGATTAGATTCTAAAAAACTCTCACGTAGTCTAATCCAAAAATGTGTGCAACATTAACTAATTAAGGTATCAAATTTTGATTTAAAATTTTGGTTGATAAATGTATATGGCCCGACTTCAACAATTGACAAAAAATACTATGGGATGCCTTTACAAATATTTTGGATGATATAGAAGAGGAAAAGAAATACTAGTTGGTAATTTTAATGCAATTGCATCATTGCAAGAAGAGAAAGGAGGAATTTACCCACTCCAAAAGTAATGGAGGATTCTAAATATTTCATTCAAGATAATGCTTTAATGGACATATTGCTTAAAAAGGGAGAGTACTTATACTTGGATAAATAGTAGAAAGTATTTTCTACAAATTGTGGAGTGATTGGATAGGTTCTTATCTTCACCAAGTTGATTTCCAAGGAAGACTAACCTATCATATAGGATCTTACCCTTTTCAAGGTAAGATCATTATGCAATATCTTTAGATACAATAGCTACAACCTCTTGCTCAAAGCATAAACCATCTTTCAAATTTGAAAAGATATGGTTTAGGAATCCATAATTTTTTCGCCTTCTTCATCAATGGTGGGTAAGTTCTCTGTATACAAGAGGATATAAAATGTATCAATTCTCTAAAAATATGATGCATGTCAAATAGAAAATTAGATATATTGGAATGTACATGTCTTTAAGAACATAATTGAGAAAAAGGAAAAGGTATTCAAATATTTAACAACAATCAATGAAAAAATTATTTTTCAAGGTATGGATGCTATCATCTTTGAGCAACAGAAAAAGTTACAATCAAAATGGGTAGAGTTAGTTGAAAGGGTAGAAGTATATTTGAGAAAAAAGTCTCAAGAGTTGTGGTTAAAAGAAGGAGATCATAATACTAATTTTTTTCATATATCAACTTAGATCAATAAGTCCATAAATTTTGTTTTCACAATTCAAGATTGCTCCACTGGCTCATTGCTCACTAAGGAAGAAGAAATTCAAAAGGAAGGAGTAATTTTTTTTTCATTTTTTTTCCAGTCACATATAGCTAATAAGGATGGAAAAGAGCTATTAGAAATTTTACCAAAGCTAGTTCTTAAATAAGATAATGACTACTTATTGAATCCATTCACCTTTTAAGAATTAAAGAAAGTGGTGTTTACCTTGCCACCATATAAGGCTCCAAGGTCTGATGGATTCATAGCTCTATTCTTCCAAAAGTGTTGGGACTTCATTGGCTTGGATCTTCTAAGTGCAATAGAATAATCAAGAAGAACATGGACCATGTTGAAGAAATTCAACATAACACATAACAATTATCCCAAAAGTGAAGGAACCCAAGTCATTTATAGAATTTCAGCCAATCTCATTGTGTAATACAATTTATAAGATTTTTGCAAAAGCCATAATTTACCTAAGACTTCAGCCTTTCATAGCAAAAACCATATCACAAGAACAAGGTGACTTCATGTTAGGAAGGGAGACAACTAAAGGAGCTTTGGTGGCACATGAGATATTGCACTCTATCAAACCTAATAACTTTATCATTAAATTATACATGGTGAAATCTTATGGCAGGGTGGATTGGGCCTTTTTTCTTCAAGTTCTATAGAAATTTGGCTTTACCAATAAATGGTGTAAATGGATCCTCTCATTATTGTTCAATGAAAAAATTTCAATCATCATAAATGGATCTCCACTTGGTTTTTTTTCTCAACTCAATGGGTTCAACAAGGGGATCCCATATCACTGCTCTTATTCATTATAATGGCAGAAACTTTGATTAGATCAATTCAAAAAGTGCATTCTCATGGGTTATGGAAAGGTATTTCAATTCATGACACAAGCATTTTGGTTACTCATTTATTATTTGTTGATGACACTATTTTATTTGGAAAATCTTCAATTAAGGACAAAAAATCAAGTAAATCAAATCCTAGATAAATATTCATCTGTATCAGGGAAAAATATAAATGCATCTAAGTTCAAGATACATGTATTCAACACAAGAGTGACCATTACAATAAAGATAGTGGAACTATTAGGATTTCAAATGGCAGATCTTCCCTGCTCATATTTGGGTACATGCCTTACTTTATGGGTGAAAATAAAGCCTCATAGTGGGGGAAAGTTATAGAAAGAATCAAAGCAAGAATATTGTCTTGGAAAGCTAGATGGCTTTCTCTTTCAAGTCTAATTTTAATGATTAAATCTATTTTAGCAACAATTCATAGCTATTACTTGGTTGTTTTAAAAGCACCTAAAACAATCATTTTAAAAATTGAAAAGCACATAAAAAAACTTCTTGTGGAAAGGTAACATTGATGATAAAAAGAAGATACCTTTAACATCCTTGGATAACATGTTCTCTAATAAGCTTAAGGGTGGAACTAGTGTTCATAATCTTTTTGCAAGAAACTTGGCCCTCAAAGCAAAATTGATATAGAAAATGTATATAAAACCAACCTCAAAGTGGACTAAAATATTGTAGGATAAATACCTAGATAATAAAAATTCTAACCATATCAAATCCTCCTAGTGGGTCAGTAATGTGGAATTTCATAGTAGCATGTTGGGAATTCATTGTTCCTTACATATCATGGGAAGTAAAGAATAGAGAAGAAGTCCAATTATAGGACTCTTGGAATGGTCATCCTCCATTAAACACTATTCAAGAGTTGCAATCAAAGAGAAATTTTTTTTATCAAGTTGTAGTACTAAATTGAAGGATTATGTGCTATTTGTTGATGCTTTTAGAAGTAATATAACTTGGAAAGATTGCTCAATTATTCCTAACTGCCAATCAAAAATTAGTATTATAGAAAATTCTAAAGGAAATAATTGTGATTAAATTAGATATTTGGATAAGATAATTTGGGTTCCTTAAAATGGCAGTTATTTAGTAAAGCAGGTCTATAAGTCAATAATTAGTAAAGGTATGCACAATCAAACCCAATAGGAATATTCATTTTGTTAGAACTCTATGGTGCTTCCCAAGGCTGGTAGTTTTACTTAGTTGGCATTTAAGAAACAATATTTTAACAAGTTATAGGTTGGATAAGTTGGGGTTAGCAGAGCCATTCAAATTTGTTTTGTGTGGGGAAAATTTTGAAGATGTGGATAATTTTTTTATTCATTTCCCTTATGCACAAGATTGTTGGTAATTTATTAAAGGGAAGTTAAGCTACTTTGAATCCAATTTCCCAAAACTCTTTGGGACCTCTTCTCTAGTTGGCCTCTTCTTTACAAGTCATCCTTATTTCCATGTATCTGGGGGATAGTTCCAATAGTAGTGGTATGTAATATATGGTGACAAAGGAACATACACATCTCTAGGAAAGTAAACTCAATAGTTCAGAAAAGTCAAGTGAAAGTTGAGAAAGCTATATCAAAGGTGATAAATTCTTATGTTCAAACCCACAAAAAAGTTGCTTCTTTGTTTACAAGTTGGGATGGAGACATCCTAAGGAAATGGGAATACATTTTTTTTCACTTCAAAGAAAGTTTTCATCACCCTTCCAAGAAAAATGTAGATAGGAGTACAATAAAGTGGTAGCCACCTTCATTATCCTTCTATAAATTAAATTTTAATGGTGCATGAAAGGGAAATCTGGGTTTATCAGGGGTAGGGGTATGTATCAAAAATTCTAATGGTTCACTACTAGGTGCTAAATCAATTCATCTTCCCTCAGGCATGAATAATTTAGCAGGGGCTCAGACATTACTTCATGGTTTAAAACTAGGAATAAAACTCAAAATACAAAGAATTCATATAGAGGGTGAATTTCTAATAATAGTAAATGCTTGCAAAGAAAAGAGAGTAAAGAATTGGTGGCACAAAAATATTATACGAAAAAAGTTTGGTTATTGCTAAGTAGCTTCCAAGTAGTTTATATATCTCATATCTACCAAGAAAGTAATCAACCAATGGATCATCTTGCAAACATGGGCTATGAACAACATGAAATAGAAATATGAAAGGGAACTAACCTCATTAATGCATTTCCTCAACTAGACGCTATAGTAACTTTTGAAAGTGCAAAAAAAAAAATCAATGTAATATGTGAATAGGAGGGCTATGTGTTGTTCATCAAAATTACATTAAGTTGAGGAGAAAGGATGAATGTTTGTGTCTAGGCATATTAATAATATGTGAAATGAAGAAAGGGGTTTCATGGGTAACGCATGTAATTACTTACCATGACCTAATTCTGGTTATCTTCATGATTGTAAGCTGAGTGGGGCAAGTGAGTCTCCAATAGACTTGCACAATCTTTGCTAAAAACTTTAGTCATGTTCCAAAGGTGGTAATAGGAAGAGCTAATATCACACATGGCCTTCACTAAAAAATTTATCCATGCTCCAAAGGTGGTAAATCTTTCAAAAGCTATCTTTTGTTTGGTTGGATGCAGGTTATTTTTAATGTACTTTCGTAGGTATTCATACGAAGCTTAGAAAGAAATCAATACGGGGATTAATGCATAAGCCAAATGTATCCCTAGCTCATGTAAAATTTCATGTTGTATGCTAGTGAAAAGACTTGGGTATGATTGTGGCACTAATTCCTGAGTGTTTTCTTCTAGCCAAGTGTGTGGAGTAGAGTTTTAAACCTTGTATGGATTCACATTTTACAACATTTTAGGTAGCTATATTCTCAACAAAGGCACCTCTAGGCTATTTTTATTAGGGTTTCTGCACGTTTCAAGGGTTTTCATCTAGTGGTGGGGAGTTGTGAGTAAGTCCACATGATTGCAATGCTTTCCAAAGCTTGAGAATGGAGTACTTATCATGCAACTATAGGGCCTATTTTCCTATAAATGAATGGGAATTACTTTTTAGCGGGTGTCTTGATGCTACTTAGTTTCAATAGGTTTTTAAAGACTACTACTCACAAATTAGGAAAAGTATATTACACATGTAATTGGTGAAGAAATTATCCACTAGCAGGAAAGATGATTGTTGTTTACATCTTAGATTTTGTCAATTTTTATTTCAATTTTGATAGACTTGTTTAAATGTTATCATTCTATGGAATTGATAGCAAGAAAAGTGGTTAATTCAAAGTCTTTTTTGCAACATAATGCACTGTTAAGGGTTACCAAAACATATGACCTCTAGAAAGGTCAAGGATATATTGGAGGTTTATTTCCCCGTCACTTTCTCCTTCACAAAAGAGCATATGTGTCAATTTATGACCCAATAAAAAATTCTTTGAAATGAGTAGTCTGAGGTATTTCAACCTAGCTCTTCACAAGAATACTGGTGAAATTGGGGAAGAAATGGTAGAAAAAATCAGGGAGAAGTACCATACCATTATGGTGTGGTTAGTTCATGGCCGTCATCCTCCAACTTCTGGTGTTGCAGATAATAGTGTTCATTCCCATGTCTCATGTCAGTTCCCTCGTGCCACACTTTTGAATTTGAATTTCACAGTTTCTGCTAAGTCGAGGGATGAAGACCTGTAAGAACAACAAGGCAAAAAATGAAGTCCAAATTTTTCAAATGGAGGAGTAGCTTGGTGTGAGTCAATAGAATGTAAATTTTTGAAAGCTGGAAGTTTTTGAAAAGTTGTGTCCCTTTCGATGATGCTTGGTATTGTTCTTTTTTAAATGATGTAAAATTTTCCTATATGCAGAGATATAGTTAGTAATCTGAGCAATATTTTGAGGATGGATGTGATTCCCTATGAATTTTATGTATCTACACCATGGATGATTGTAAGTTGTTGATGGGTGTTTTCAAAACTCTGATCCTTGTAAATATTTTTAATAAATATTATACATATAGGTATATTGCCTTTTCCTAAAAAAAAGGGTTATGGAGAAAAATAATTAAATAAATAATAATTATAAATTATTTAGTTAAAAGAGGGAAATGGGTTACTTTAAACAAATAATTAAAAATTATTTAATTAACAATGATGAAAAGGGTGATGAGTGATAATGACTAGAAATGATAAATTATAAGAATGTGACACATTTTTTAGGTGTCTACAAGATACCCCTCAAACCTTGGCTCTGAGTTGAAGAAGGTGATAATTAGTGCAACCAATGCTATAATGTGATAAACTAGCATTGTAAGTTGTTTATCCTTCAATTATAAAATAATCAAATCATTAATTTGGCATTAAAATTTTAATTATAAACATAACTCAATGATATGAGAATTTACATTGGCTTAATGATATTTTTCCAACTTTAACTTTGATATTAATTTTATTTGTGAAAAGAACTATTATTTCAATTTTACAAAGAAAATTTAGTCATTAAAGAAATATTAGATCTAATTTTATTCTATTCAAATATTATATAATAATTGAACAATTATTAGGATCATATAATGTACAAGATACCCATAATTTTGAAGGATTAAAAAGTAAGATCAAAGTAATATGTAAAGAAAATTACTACCTGGAAGAAAATTTTACAAATTTATAGAATTAATGATTAGCTCTGCTCAAGAGGGAGGAGCATATGAGACTATTAGAATGACAGTTCGTCATGTAATGTGCATCCAAAGATAGTTATAGATCCTCACTTTATGGATGTTAGTTTTGTCAAATAGAAGTTGCAATATGAATATATATATATATATATATATGTATTGTCTAAACAATTATCAACACAAATAATCTTGTTATCATCCATGTAGAACATGCTAGATAACACATTATCACATTTGAATTGATAAATAGATTTCTATTAAACACGTCACATTTATTATCTTACTTTATATATAACATTCCACTATTTATCTTATATTTTAGTTAGTATTTTTATTTAAAAAAACTATTGAAATCTAGTGATATTTAGAAATAATTTATAAAAAAAAAAAATTAAGATCAACACTATAAAAAAAAAAATCAAAGTTAAAATTTGGGAAATAAAGAATTTCATTACACAATTAAAAATAAATAAAAAACCAATAATTATCATCACCAAACAATAATTTTTATATGAATTGTGTATAATTGGAACTTTTATACCCTTATGATAAAAAAATTGGCTTGAGAAGAGGCCTAAGCCATGTGGAGAGAGGACATCACTGACATCTCAATCGGGCTATACCCACCTTCCACAACAATTATGTACCATCCCTTTGTTTTCCAATCGATGCCAATTAGTTGGCATCATTACCTCTTTACATAGCATATTAGAGGCCTTGTTAACCAAGGCCACATCACATCGAGTTTCAGCTCAAAATAGTGTTGGATATGTAATTTCTCCCATCCTAATGTAATGATCTCCACTAATATTAAATGAGAAATAAAAATATTAAATGTAAATATCTAGGAAGAAATATGATAAGGATAAAAGGTGAAAAGTATTAAATGATTGTTAAGTTGGTTTAAGATGTAAAATTAGTTGGTGTAGGATCTAACAAGATCTAGAATGATCTTTGTATTGTCTTAAGACCTTTATAAAGAGGCATGATGCAATTGTTTTGATCAAGCAATTAAATACATTTGGTGCAATAACACGTTGAAAAAATCATTGTGTTTGAAATAAAAGAGGCGTGATGTAATTGATTTGATCAAGCAATCAAATACATTTGATGCAGTAGCAGGTTGAACAAATCATTGCGTTTGAAATGTTTCAATATTTTGTGTGTTGATCTATCTCCATCCACCACCATCATAGTGTTATTAGAGCTGGTTGATTGTTCGTGTTGATGCTAGTAGATCCAAGGAGTCATTGAAGAAAATCAAATCATGGTTTGCAGATCATAGAAGATCAAGTTCAAAGAAAATTCAAAGAATCATTTAACAGTCCAAATCGGCTGGCAAATCAAAAGAGGAAAGTGCTAAAGAAAATTCATTGTTTTTACAAGTTATTTGGGAGAAAAGGAACAATCCACCAAGTTAGGATATTATTGTTTATGTGAGGTGTTGATGAGGAGAAAATAGAGTCTTTTAAGCCACAATAGCAAAGGAAGACATGTTTTATGAAGTTGTTGATAAAACAAGCAGATTATCAGCCACAATTATAGATGAGATTGTTGCCTAAAAGATATGTGTAGCTGCTATTTGAGAAGATCTAATTGAGGTGTAAGGAAAATGATATCACAAAAATTGCCCAAGTCATAGGGGATTAAAGTCACCTAGGAGAATAGTAAAGGAAGTTTACCAAGTCAAATGCAAGTTCACAGAAAGGAGATAGAAGTCACACCCACTAATCTGAGGGAAAGATAAAAGGAAGTCGTCGCCAAAAGAGATTAGGGTTCACCTGAATTAAAGGTAGAGTGACCAAACCAGTCACCAAATGAAGAAGATCAAAGTTCAAAGGATATCGCAACTACAGGTTTCGAAGAAGGCAGAGTTGATAGTAGCTATGTGATCACTATTTTACAAACATTTGCCACTATTAAGGTAGATCGAGAGTGTAGAGTTTTGAAATTGCATTTTGTTTAAAAACAAACGAGTTCCCTCCAACAAAAGGAGAGTTTGGATCGCTGCAATCAAGACCATATCAAAGGGTTTCAAGACTATCGGTGCCAAATAAAGAATTGCAGAAAAAGATGTTGAATTGTCCAAGGATGAATTTATAGAAGGTAACTGTTATTTTGTGTTGTAATCAAAGGAAAAGAGATTTGCAATTAGTTTATGTCCAGTCATTCCAAAGAAACTTTTCCAAGATAAAAAGAAAAAAAATTGAAGGATCTTGTAGTGCCCTTCTGTGTCCGTTGTTTTGAACTTTTGTGTGAGTATCTGTGTGTGCTTCATTGATTACTGTGTTATTTGATTGTCTGAAAAATATCATATGTTTGTAGTCATGTTTAAATAATTAATCAAATCATAAGTGATTTGCAAGGTTATTTAAAATATTATTAGAAATTAAAATAATAATCAATTAAATTAAATCAAATGATTTAGAACAAATGATCAAATTAAACTAATTCGTTAGAAGTAAAAGTGATATTATTAGATAAATTGATTTAAATTGTTGAAGTTAATAATAATTATGAACAAAATAATCTTGAAAAGATAATTATTATAATAAGAAATTTAAATGGATAAGGAGATAGGAAGCTGAAGTGTTTTAAAGCAAGAAATGAAACTACACCTATAGAGCATTTGGAAGTCGAAGAGAACTGGAGAATATGAAAAATAAATAAATAAAGCAATAGATAAATATTAGTAGTAGTGGTAAAAATATTACATTTATTTTGAATCTTTCAAATGGTTGATTTTAATTATTTTAATATGAAAGTAATTATTTAATAAAGTATTATGGAGATGATGAATATATATATATATATAATAAAAGTTCAATTTTGTGGATTTAAGTTTATTTAATTTTTAATCAAATGCATGATAAAAGAAAATGAAATGTAAATACATGAAAAAGGCAACAAAAGGGATTAAGGATTAATAATTATTTTTGATTTATTTCTTGAAATGTGACCTCTGGTATTCACGGGAAGAGGAAATTGGAAGGGTTTCCTGGGTATTGATTTTAAGAAGGGGTTTTCTTTGTTTGAGGGGAGTTGGTTGGAATTCTGGAGAAAAATTGTTTTCAACACTGCATTCTTGTTCTGTTTTCGGAAAAAATCATAAAAGAAGAAGGTTGGATTTGAAGGAGAATTTGGGGGATCTGTTGCTGGGAACAATCGGCAGCTGAGGAATTGGTTCTGCGAGAGGGATTAAGCTTCTACAAATCTTCTTCAAACACAGGACGCCAGGTTCTTTTTCATTTTTAATTATTTATTTTCGGTAGCATCAAATAAAATAGAAATTGTTTTCTGTGTATGAAATTTTTATCTGGGGTTGGAAATCAAATGTTTGTGGGAAGAAAATTTATTGGGTTATTGTTTAATCAATGAAAATTTAATCAGGAATTGGGATTGTTATTTGTCAAAATGGAATTTCTGAGGGGTTCTGGGTTGTTGTTTATTGATAAGGGATTTTGTTTGGAATCTAGAAATGAACAGTAGTTCTGTTGTTTCATTTTTTGAAAAAAAAAAAATATACATATATGTTAAAAGACAATTTCCTTTCAATGAATTTATGGGATTATGATACTTTTGTTATGCATGTATGTTATAAAATATTTCTCTTGTTCAAAGAACAGTGATTATTTTTTCCCCTGATTTTGAAATGTTCAGATTTCTATATATATGTATATATAGATATTAGATATATATATATATATGTATATATATATTTATTAGATATATATATGTATATATATATTAGATATACATATATATATAAATGTATATATACACATATTTATATATATGTAAAAATATTGAATGAAAATTAAAATTTATTGAAACTCGTTATTTTTCCCTTCGCATTGTTCATAGAATTATGTGTTGGTTTTATAAACTGTGGCTATGTGGTGGTTCGGCCTTGGCCGTACCCACCACCCCGCCAGCTGGTACCGCGTGACAGTCTGCAAACTGTCCACGGCAGTCTGGAGGACTGCCGTGAGCAGTCCAAAGATTGCCCATGGCCGGGCGTTGTTTTTCCCGTGCCTTTGTTGGGATTAAAATTCCCCATTCAAATTTGTATGTATTTAATTTTTTTTTTTTAAAATGCGAATTCTATTTTTATTTACTGTGCGCATCTACTTTTATAAAGATATATATATGTGTGTATATATATATTTATATATATGTATGTTTATATATATATATATATATATTTATATTCGTATATATATATATATATATATTTATTTATTTATTCATTTATTCTGATTGCACTTATTTAACTGTTGCTGTAACCATTTAATTTTGTCAGTAAATATTCTGTTTCTTTTCCTAGTTAAAATAAAACAGAATTTAGTTATAGTGGAAATAATAAAATAGAAAGAAATCTTTTGTTTATCATTATTATTGATTTGTTAAATTACAAACTTTGAGAGGATAATTTAGTAGAAAAATCAATTTATGAATATATGACAACATTGTTTATTTAATTCTTGTTTTAGTGTGAATATTTTGGCAATGGAATTTATTATGGAATTTATTTTGGAATTAAATAAGTTATCGTTTTATGATGTTGAGTCTTGTAGACTTGTTGGATTCTTAGAACAGATCTATTCTCTTTTTACATTCCCTCCTCAAAAAAAAAAAAAAGAATTAAAATATATAAATATGTAGTGGTTTTAAAAGGTATTTATGTGTGTAAATTTATTTAGATAGATTTAAGATTTTAAGGTGGTAAGTTCTAATGTGTAGTTTAAGTATTTAGAGTATTGTAATTATTGTCATTTTATAGTATAAACAATTGGTCTTAAGTGGTTTTCACAATTAATTTAAATATTGGAAGTGAGTGTTAAGTTAGTATGATGAAAGGAGAGTGGAAATGATGTTTTGAACATAAGTAGTTATGAAATGTTAATGAGTTAACTACCCAACTATTAAGTAGTTTTCAATTATGTTGATAAATGAAAGGGGAAATTTAAATGTATGGGCATAATTAGTGATTGATTAGGGTATTCTTGAATTGGATAGTTTATTGGTGAAATGGGATTTTAATCTTTTGAAAATTGACTTCCTTTATATTCATTTAATGGTTGATTTGTAAGTTCTCTTTATGGATAAGTTTTTTTAGAATACTTGTGATGGTTATCATAAGTTGTTTTAGTTAATTGAGTAATTTAGATGGGTAAGTTGTAAAGTTATTTAGTTTTGGTTGTTAATTGATTGGTTATTAAATATTGTTCTTATTTGAATTTTTGGTTGTTGTTTATTATGCGAGTGTTTGGTGGAGTTGTGAGTGGTTGAGTATTTAAGGTGTTCTTTAATTTGGTGCCTTGGAAGTGTTGGTGAGTATAGGTAATTTTGATGGTGTTGTCTCGGTGTGAATTTCTCTTGAGCTACTCCCGGGTTTTGAAAGGATTTATATTTCTTAAATTTGTGTTGTTAGTTGATTGGAAACTCTTACTGCTTTGTCTACCCTTGTTGATGAGTCCTTGAGTATTTGATTTATTTTTGGGCTTCCAGAGGCGAGGGGAATCTTGTTGTCATGTTTGTTGATTCTTGTCAAAGGTCTTTTGTATACCAACTGTATGGGTATCTTGTGAGGAGAAATTGAGGTCTCCCATGGAATGCCTAGTTGGTGGCTTTTGGTTTTATTAAGTGATTTCGTTGAATTAAAGGTTGATTTTCTTTTGTGTTTTCCTATTTGAGGTGAAACCATTGTTGATTTGTGGATGGGTCTTGATGAATCTTCCCTTTTTTATGGATTTTATGAGTTACTCTCATATTTGAGGAAATTTTATCCTTGTGTTGGAATTATTAGGGAAAAGCTTGTGTTGCTTCATGTTACCCTTGTTTGTGGGTTTTCATTCTTTTGGCTTCCAGAGGCTTGAGATGATTGATAATTGATGTTCTCTCTCTTTATGTGCCCTTGATGTGGCAAGTGTTTTGGTTTCATGATTTTAAAAGGGTTGTACGGGAATTGTTGAGACTTTGATTATGTTTTTATAGCGAGATGGGTAATGCCTCGCATGCTTCTCATTTGTGATCTAATATTCTTGTTATGTTGTACAACCCTTGGTTTTGGTTTGATGTTGTTGGGTCTCTAGGGAGAGTGGCTGGTTGGCACCTCGTTTAAGGGGAAGGGAACAGGATAACCCATGAGTGAGTTGGTAATCAAGCGAAAACCTAATAATTAACTTAGGAGGGTTGGGTAGTAATATCATTATAAGATTTAAAAATGGATGCCTCACCTTCATTAGTGCTTCCACAGACTAATGGAAGGCTGAGAAGGTCATGGTTGGCAAGGTCGTAACCTCATCTTCAGAAGAGGTTTACGGTCCGCATGAGTCATCCTATGGACCGGTGCCTCTAGTTGGGAGGAAGGGCACAGGACAGCCATAGATGGGACCAGCGCCTCCAGTTGGGAGGAAGAGCACAGGACAACCCATGTAGGACTATGCGATGACACTCTCCCCTAGTTGCCCTAGTGTTTTTACTTTATTGTGTTCCTCTAGAAGTATGTTATGTGAGTTGGTTTAGTTTGTGGTTGAATGGACTTATATTGATTTTTTGGAGTATTGCCTTGATACATCTTTGGTGTATTTTGTGGTCTTGTATGATCTCATTGATATTGGACTTATGACCTTGTACTCTTATGGTACTGTGTTATGATGTTATTGTGTTGTTTAAATGCAATTTGGAATCGTATTATGTTATTCATTCAGTTTGTTTTGGAAGTGTTTCATGATCTTCCTTTGGTTACTTGTTTACTGGTTATTGTTTTGTTTAATGTGATGGGATTTATGACTTTAAGTTATTATGTTGACTCTTGGATGTTGTTACTTTTGTATGATGTTGAGTCTTGTGGTTCCCTATTTGGATGTTCTTGGTTGAGATATCTTTCTTGTCAGCTCCTTAGCATGGGGGGTGGCTCTTCAGATCCACATGGTCGGGTGGAACGTGCTAAGCACCCCATTGGGTCCCTAGTCAAGGATCAAGAGGTGCGGATTGGTGTTGTTGTGATGACTCTAGAGTTGTATTTGTCTTGGAGCCAGTTATGATACTTTGTACTCATCTATTTATTTGCATCATGTTATCTCATGTATGGTTTCCAGTTATGGTTGGAAACACTTTTGTATCATTGTATCTCTAGAACATTGTATTGTAATGTAATGTTAAACTCGGTGGAGGATAATGGCCATGGTAGTTATTATTCAATGTGTTGAGTTAATCATGTATATGTTGTACTTACTCAAATGGTTTCTTATCAATGATTATCATGTATGTGTTATATTGTTAATGTTTATTTTGTTATGGATTATATCTTTGGCTTTTATTCTTTATTGTCGTTGTGTGGATTTAAGTCTCGTAATGACTCCTCGTTTACCCCAAGGGATGTATGTGTTAGTGAATATGCTTAAATAAAATTCATGTCATGACTTAATGTGTATTACATGTATGTTATGTTACCTTAAAAAAAAAAAAATTGCAGTGATTATTGTTTGTTTGTCCTTTGGGGTTCACACGGCGGGGTGTTACAGATCTAATCAATCAAAGGAAATAATGGAAGAGTAAAGGCACGTGAAGCCACCTGAATGAAGAAATCAGTGTCACAAAATGAAAGTGAAGTACCAAGGTAAAGTGAATTTAAACCATTTCGAATGGAAAAAGTTGGTAAACTAGTAAGAAAAGAAAGATGTTTTGGAGGAAGAACTAAAAAGAGCTTAAGAAAGTTAATCAAAAGGTTTCAATAGAAAAAAATTAATGTTTGATAAAAAATTATCATCTTGGATAAAATTAAAGCAAATAATGTAGAACTAGAAGAAAGATTAAAGTTGTTTGAAGAGGTTAAACTGAAGAATGCAGATTTAGAAGAAAAAAAAAAGTTGTTGAAAAAGGAAAATGAATGTTTGAAATCAAAGCCATTGGTATGTGATGTTTCATGTGGCAGTGAAGATTTGTGTTGTTTAATTGATCAATCAATTGGTTCAAGTATGATATAGCTAAAGTTGATATTGATGAAGAATGTAAAGATGAAGTTGATAATGTGTTTGAATCTACAAATCATGTTAATGAGAATAAATTTGGTTTTAAAATCATTTAGAAATGAGATATAAAAGTCAAGGATTAAGAAAGAATGGACAAGGAATCAAAGAGCCTATTGAGCCAATAATGAGGTCAAAATATGAAGGCCTTAGATGTGTGATAGGTAAACAAAATGACGTTACAAGTGTTGCAGGTACAAGCAAATTTGTTGAAGGAATGAATTGTGTGCAATGTTCTCATTGTAATAGGAAACAAAATACAAAGGATATGTGTTGGGATCTATATCCTTGTACCATGTAATGCCCTGTTATAATAACCTAAGGAATGTTGCAATTGTGTATAAAAGTGTAATAAATTTTTTTAAAGTATAATTATTAAGTTAATTAATTGGATACATTCATTAAGTTACGCGATGTTACACTACTTTGAGTTCCCATAGACGACTTTAGTATTTCGCATTGCACATATTAATTAATAACATAAACATTAAAGATAAACATTGCATTTCATTTGAAACTCCATTCAAGATAACATATAGCACTAACATGTTTCATACATTGCATTTGATAAAATAATACAATACTCATCCATCTGATGAGGTAGTTCAATAATAATTACAATTTATATTGCTCACCTCATATACAATTGAGGGATGTTTTCAAATACAAGATTTACAAATTATGCAATAAAGAAAGTACATCTATTTCCAAGTATGAGCTCTCCATCCATGAAGCTCTTGATGCCATGATCAAACTGGGGACCCAACGGAGTAAGGTGCACATTCCACCCAACCATGTGGTACCCGAAGGTCCACCCCCCGTGCTAGGAGATAGCAATATGGTTACCTAGACAGGGCATTACAGATTAAATTAATTAAATAAATTTAATTGTTTAAGTGTGTGAATAGTTTTATTTGAAATTAAATATTATTTTTTGTGAAAATGGCATGCTTTATTAATAAATAAAATTTGCATTGAAAATTGTAAATTTAAAATAAGTTAATTAAATGCATGCAATTTAAAAAGAAATGATTGCCGAGAAGTGGTTGATAGATATTTTGCACTTCTCGACATGTGTGCGAGTGCAATTATGATTTTTGGTTGAGGAAATTTGTTCACGGAGGTTATTTTGGATCTGGGGAAAAACACTGAGGTTATTCAATTTCTTCACAGGAAAAATATCTGAGCTTTGCAAAAATTTCTATTTTATGCTATTTTGGAAAATTTGTATACTTGTGGAAGATCTCTTTGGTGGGAAATTCTTGGTGTTGGTTGTAGCTTTCCTTTGATTTGTGGCTTTCTTTGGAGAAGCTTTGGCGGGTTGTCTGTTACATGTAACAGAGGCAACGGAGGCTCTCATCACAGACAGTTTCTGAAGCGAGGGAAAGCAGGTATTTTTCTGGTGAATGTATTTTATTCTTTTTGTGAATAAAATTTGTTAGTTTCTGGAAGTGATTGTTTGTGAAAAGAAATAAGTTTAATTTTAAATCCCTGTATTTCTCGCAAAGAAATTGTTCTCTATATCTTGATTTGTGAAAATTTGATGGTTCAGAAAACCTCTGTATTATACTATCTGTAGAAATTTTTAATTTTTTATGAGGGAAATTACTTGTTGAAAAGGAAAATTGAATCTACAGGGAATGATTTGGGATTTAATTGGAAATTTTTGTGCATATTATTTTTAAAAAGCCTGTAGAAATTTTATTGTTTCTTCAATTACCCCATTTAATCCTTGTTGAAAAACCCTTTGAAATTTCCTGATAACCTTGTGAAATTATATATATATACATATATCTATATATATGTCATTATATATATATAATTATAAATTTAATTGTGAAAGGATCATGTTCTTTATATTAAAATTTGAGTTTATACATCGTACAGGCGAAATTCATTATTGAACTTTTTCTTTAAAAAAATAAAAATCGCGTATTATTATGCAGTCGCCATACGACGAGTATTAAAAAAAAAATTAAAAAAAAAATATAGTGTGTTGGGGATGGCCAATACCCTCCCCATTACCCACAGAGCTGGGCACAGCCTCCATGGCTGTGCATAGCAGCCAATGGTTGTTTGGTGTAGCCCTGGCAATGGTCGCGCCCTCTCCCCATAGGGAGAGCCGCAGCTGGGCTGTGAAATTTGTAGGTTTTAAATCATTTTTCTCTTAAAAATTTATATATATAAAAGGCATTTGGTTTTAATGCATTATGTATAAATTTTGGATTATAATTTAATGTTTTTATTTATATATATATTATATTTATATATGTATATATATATATATGAATATGTATGTATATATATTAGAAGAATAAATTAATAATATTTTTATATTAATATTTATATATATAAACATATATGTATATATATGTTGTATATAAATATTCGAAAGGCTTGTGATTAATTAATTTAGAAAAATAATTTTGATAATTGCATGTGGAATTTAAGATTGAGAAAATAAATTAAAAGTGTTATTATATTGTGTGAATGTAAAACTAGAGTTAATTGTTAGATTGGATTTTCATATTGAAGGGAAAATAAATAATATTTTAGATGATTGGTTTGGTTCACTCTATTTTGATTGATTGGATTTAGTATATCCGAACAGTAGATATTTACTTTTATTGATTTGCCTTAATTAGAATTTCCTCTTTCATTGGGTATGATGGGAATGTTTTAACTGTACAAGTCTTCTAGTCAAATTTCTAAACATGGGAAATGTGATTATTTAAGTAGAGTTCTTGTGTTAACTAAGGATGTGTACATGGCTTTGCATGGTGGTTTGACACCTATTTTATGAACAATGATTTGATGTCCATTATAACATGTTTGGTCTTTTATATTGATTTTGGTTATATGTACACCTTGTAAACCTTAGTCAGAGAACATAGATTCCTTTGTTATGTTTAGGGGAGTAACTTTTTGTAAGGGCCGACACACAAAGTGGTGTCAGGGTAACTTGCAAAGAGTTAGTAAGTCAGTGATAATTAAATAACATAGTAGTTAGAATTAAAACTCTTAACAAGATGATTATGCCTCGCTTATGACTCTTGAGCTACTTCAGTCTTGAGTATAAGATGAGAAGGCCTGGAATGGAAAATCAGTGTCTTGTTTCCTCAAAAGACATTCGATTCCACAATGATTTTCAATGGGGCCGGGTTTCGTAAGAGGTTACCAAGGTAACTCGTGTTGGGGGCCGGAACCTAGGAAGAAACACCAGGGTAACCTTTGCAATATTGTGATGACACTCCACCTAAAATAAAAGTTAACCTTGTGTATGTAGTATATTCAATTGTCTAAACTATGGAAGCAATGTAACCATCAGTTAGTTATGTACTAGTTTCTAGGGTTAGTAGATTATGTCTAGGTAATTATATTACTATCTCCTAGCATGGCGGGTGGACCTACGGATACCACATAGTTGGGTGGAACGTGCACCTTACTCTGTTGGGTCCCCAGTTTGATCATGGCATTGAGAGCTTCATGGATGGAGAGCTCGTACTTGGAAACAAATTTACTTTCTTTATTGCATAATTTGTAAATCTTGTATTTGAAAACATCCCTCAATTGTATATGAGGTGAGCAATGTAAATTGTAATTATTATTGAACTACCTCATCAGATGGATGAGTATTGTATAATTTTATCAAATGCAATGTATGAAACATGTTAGTGCTATATGTTATCTTGAATGGAGTTTCAAATGAAATGCAATGTTTATATTTAATATTTATGTTATTAATTAATATGTGCAATGTGAAATACTAAAGTCATCTATGGGAACTCAAAGTAGTGTAACATCGCGTAACTTAATGAATGTATGCAATTAACTAACTTAATAATTATACTTTAAAAAAAAATTATTACACTTTTATACACAATTGCAACATTCCGTAGGTTATTATGACAGGGCATTACATACCAAATGGGGCCTAAAGAATTACTGTGAAAAGATGTGTTGGCAAAGAAAGTGGAAGAATGAATCTATGATAGGATGCATGCAAATGAATTGTGGATGGAGTTATGGATTAAATTGGTAAGAGATTATAGGTATGCTAGAATTTTTGTTCAAGCATAGATGTTCATATGTGAAAGTTGATAGCTATAACAAAAGTTTTATAGGTTTGATAAGCGTGACAATATGTCATGTAAAATGGATTTGTATAAATTAAGGGGGGGTGTTGGATTTGTAATTTCTCCCATCCTAATGTAATGACCTCCACCAACATTAAATGAGAAAGAAAAATATTAAACGTAAATTTCTAGACAAAAATAGGATAAGGATAAAAGGTTAAAATTATTAAATGATTGTTAAGTCAGCCTAAGATGTAAAATTAGTCGACATATGATCTAGCAAGATCTAGAATGATCATTGTATTGTATTAAGACCTCTATAAAAGAGGCATGATGTAATTGATTTGATCAAGCAATCAAATACATTTGGTGTAGAATCACGTTCAACAAATCATTGTGTTTAATATGTTTCAATATTTTGTGTGTTGATCTATCTCCATCCACCACCATCAATGGGATAATCAAGCTTCCCATCCAACAAATCAAAGTACACCTCCAAATTATGACACCCAATTACATTAGGGTTATTCTTCAAGAAAGGAGATTTCTTTGAGATCAAACACTAATTCTAACCCTACATACTTGTATAACCAAGAAGAGACTCTAGCATGTGCCCCATTAGTTTCTCAATTGATTTTCTATCTTTCATGGTTTAACCAAGTGTCCACATTCTTTTAGAATATTCAGTTCTCACATTAATGTGAATCTAAATATAGTTATAAATCATCACTTTGTAGATGTTAGTTTTGTAAAATAAAGATTGTGATGTGAATTTATATGAATTGTCCACACAATTATTAACACAAATAATCTTATTATCATCCATGTCAAACATATTGTGAATACTAAATTCCTCAAGCTCCCTCTGAGTGCTTTTTATTTTTTCTAAGCACAGGCCCAGGCCTCATTTATTTGAATAATCATCGGGCCCCCTTTTGTAGAACTTCATCCACTACCGCCACGTGTCCGCCAAGTGCTCCTCGTAGGGAATCCTTCACTCTCCTACTGGATCCCACCATGATTCCATGTCTCCTCACCGTGGGCACTTCAATGTTGTTTCCCTTCACTTTTCAATCAATCCCCATCTGTGTGCCACATATTGTCTATCAGCATTCACTTTTTGGGTAGACTCCACAGTCAGCATCGGTAGTATAGAATGCCTTCACGTGTCTTCACCATGCAGTTTTTCATCACATGGAGGATGAATCAATTATTAGGCCCCAACCTGTCGCCACATGTCTCTTTCACAGAGACTTCATCAAATGGAAGGAGAGAGAAAGCAACGTGCCCCGCTAGGTTGCCACATGTTCTAACTACCTTCATTTCTAAATGCTACATGTCTACACAAGAGATTGTTGGGATCATTTTTGTCATCTAGAGGGGATGCATCTATTTGAGGAGCGATTACATTCCATGGCCCGAATCTTTTTTGTTGCAATGGCTAAAGGAAATCATTGTTGCAGGCATCATTGCTCGTGATACGGGATCTATTATGTTACTGACCTACCAGGCGATAGGATTTTTATCTACATGTACTACTTCTTCCTTCCAAAAATGAGTTCAAAAGGTACAGAAAAATTAGGGGAAAAACATCAGGCCTTTTATATTACTTTTAGATTATTGTATAAGAAACTCAGACTATGCTAATGTTCGATCTTTCTATTTTATTAAGCTATGTGATAAAACATCATACTATGCCATTATTATCCTAAATTGTTTATTTGTAGACCTTCTATGATTTCAATATAAGCTTGTTGATTTAGACCATGTATTTTGACTCTTATTTTCAGTCAATGTATATGGAAATTATTTTATGTCATTAGATAAATTATTCA
Organism: Sequoia sempervirens; assembly: GCA_007258455.2. NCBI lineage: Eukaryota > Viridiplantae > Streptophyta > Pinopsida > Cupressales > Cupressaceae > Sequoia > Sequoia sempervirens. Next base: position 121,249,053 of record VDFB02252616.1, read on the forward strand.
AGTTTTCATCTTTGATTTATGTTATTCTAGGACATACCAGATTGTTTATTGGGCCTTTAAATCACATTCAAAAGATAGATTTATCATGCCTTACATCTAAATCTGGGTGCATCACCTTAGTTAGATCTTTATTTTTTATATCTACTTCCTTTTCCCATTACAAAACCCCAAGTACAGAAGAAGTCAACTTCTTAAAAAACTCAGAGGTTACTCAATTTAGAACAATTGACCCCCCCACTAACTGAGTTTCCCATAAAGGTTGTTACCTTGCCAATTTTTGGCATCAATAGCTTCTTTTTTCTAGAATTCCTAATGGGACTACTTAAATGAGTCTAAATATAAAGAGGGTGTTTGAGCCATCGGCCTATTACTAGATCCCAAATAGTAAATAACCATGGTTTCTTAGTGCCACCACTAGGAACAGTACAAGCCACAACCTAGATAGTGAACATTCTACTCCCTTTACCCCTTCCACTAGCAATGTTGCTATGTGCTAACAAAAATTATGTGGCATGGGATCCCAGAAGTCCTCTTGTAGCACTGATATCACCTACCATTTAGGCCCCTATACCAGTTTTTTCTTTAAAAGTAATACCTAAATTTACCAAAGATGGCTCAAGAACACCATCTGAACCTTTGCAAGATGTGGAGAATGTGTGTTTCATGCATGGAGTTACAAACCAAAATATAGAGCTAAGGTTGCTTGCAGCCTCTTTCAGGGGTAAAGTGCTAGATTGGTACTGCATGTTGCAAGCTAATACTATCACTACCTAGGATCAATTTGGAGACCCTTTCTATGAAATATTCTTGAATGATGGAGACAAGTCTTCACAATATCATAAGTTGTCAGTCATAAAATAGGCTCCATATGAAGCCATGATTGACTTCAATGCCTGATTCCATATAACTTGGCAGAGTATTCAGGCTATTATCCTCTCATTGAATGAGTTGGTGTTCATGTTCTACTTAAAATCCATCAACACCAACATCTCGATGATGATCCAATCTCTTGGTGGAACCATGCTATCGAACGCATACAATGTCATAGTCAGTGGAGAACAATCTGATAGATGTCAAAAAGTTGCCACCTCAACACATCATGCCCATGTTTCCCAAGATGGTAGTTCCTGCCTAGGAGATGTTGTCTACTAGTGTGCCCAATCCTCCTTAGTCTATGTACACATATTTGGGTGCACCACAAAATGTTGCTTCTACATCCAAATCTTCAAAAGATGAGATGAGAAACATCAAGGAAATGTTGTAGACCATTTCCAATGAAATAATTGTCATCAAATGGAACTAGTTTGCACCTCTAAAGCCAACCTATCAAAATTATCAAGGCAGAATATCTTCTTACCAACAAAACCAGTTCCAAGGAGGCTCGCACAAAAATCCGTAGGCACAAACAACTAATCAAATAGTACCAGTACCTTCCTCGTTACAGAGTGCTAACCCAAGCTTGAGCAGAGAGCTAACAATAGGGAAAAATAATTTAGTCGATGACATTAACCCTTAGTGCTTCCCCTATGGCGATGCACATATGCCCCAAAACTACCCACGTGGCAATATACCACAAAAGGTGGTAGAACAACATAGCTAAGGCATAGCGACGGACCACGAAGGTTATGTATATGCCTCTCTACAAATGGAAAACATGGTACTCCCCACAAAAATGCAAGGTATGTCCTTAGAGCAAGAAACAGATATTGCCCTTGATCATGCACTCTTCTCATGGATGGAAGAAGAGGAGGTGGTCTTTAGAAATGATGCATCCACATCAAAAATGCCACAACTACAATGTGATTACAACACTCACTCAAAGAGGAGATTCATGAGTGAATTAGTCACCTCACAACCAATCAATCTACAACCCAAAAGTGCTTCCAACTAGACACCTAGTACCTTTGCAGTGGTACAACAATCTATATTGTGAAGGGGAATTATTATAACCAGAGCTAAGGAGCAGAAGCCTCCAAATCCACCACTATTTAATGTGGTGGAACAATTGAAGAAATCATCCACTAATGTGTCTCTTTGGCATATCTTAGCTCTTCCATAGTAGAAGATATTGCTACAGAAGGCTCTTCGAGAGGATCCAATCATTGAGCCAATGAAGAAATTTCTCAAGGGAAAGGTGGTTAATACATCACCTCCTACCAAAGTTCTCACAAATAACATAGAGGAATTCTCCACTGAGATTAGAAATAAACGAAACCGAAACCCTTCTTACTAACTCTTATTATGGGAGATAAATTATTACACAATGCCATGATTGACTCCAAAGCTAGCACCACACTCATGCCCAAACAGATAGTTGAAGCCTTAGGACTTAGCTATGAACCTTTAAAGAGGGAGGTTATGTAGCTTGATGGGAACACATTCAAAACTGTAGGTGTCATCAAAGACCTTCCCTTGACTCTATTCTCCTGCCCTAGCATCACAGTTTCGCAAGATATTGTGATCACACACATTCCTCCCATGTTCGGCCTCTTCTTATCCTAAGAATTCACTTCAAAGATTGACGGATATTTGTCTTTGGACTGGTCAAACTTGATCCCAAGGACCAATAATGGAGCTAAAATGAAAATAGTGTTTGAGGCTCAGCATTCAGAACATGTGGCCAATGAAGCCATGATCAAATTTGAGGCTACCCATACCTCTTTCACCAAGGAGAGAATGTATTGCATGGAGTTACTAGAGGAAGAAAAATTGACCAAAGATTGGACCAAATCAGAGGAAGTTCTCTTGAGTTAATTTATAGACGTTGATCCTTTTCGAAACTATCATGCTACTGGGTTAGGCACTTATGTCATCTATGGTGAAGATCAAGTGCTTCTGAATGTCTTGAAGGAACCTAAAAGAGATCATGCATCAGAGCTATGGATGCTACATTTTGATGGACCAAGACAAAAAGTTGGTGTATGAACGGGGATATGTTTGACATCCCCACACAATGAAAAAAAATTAAGGTCTTTCTACTTCCAGTTCGCTTATTCAAACAATGAAGTTGAATATGAAGGACTAGTGCTAGGTCTAAGCCTTGCAAAGTGAATGGGCATCAAGCAATTAATGTTGTTCAAAGATTTTGAACTAGTAGTAATCCAAGTATGAGGGGTCTCCATTGCAAAGAATGTCTGCATGAAATCCTATAGACATCGAGTCTGGGACCTAATTAAGGGTTTTGAAGCCTTCAACATGCAGACAGTGCCCCAAGAACAAATTTTTGAGGCAAACCGCATGGCCACAATCAGATCTTAGTTTGACCCTACCTCTGACCTAATTCATAACAAAAACTCTATACGAGTGATAGTCCGACCGATAATTCCAAATAATGATAAGAGATGGCAAGTGTTTAATAACAATGAACACATCGCCTCATGCATCCAATAGTCAAGAAAGTTGTCTGACTGACTCCAACCGAAGATTGTTGAGCCCTATGATGGAAAAATCATTCAGCTAAGATCCAACAAGCTTTTGAAAGTACTGGTCACTCTTGAAAATCTATTCAATTGCGATGATGTGAGGAATGATAAGGCGAAGTTTGTAGTAGACAAAAGCAATTATGCAGACCTTCAGGTCAGAGATGGAAGAAAGCTCAAAGCCGAGAAAGATGTTTTGCATCATGATAAAGAAAGGCTCATCAACTTCTATGAGAAGTATGAAGGATTGGTGGCCTAGTCATATGATGACCTTAAGGGAAACAATCCCAACATCATCCAACATACAATAGAGCTGATGGAAGGTGCAAAACCAGTTTGCCAAAAACATAGGCTAGTGAATCTGAAGATTGAAGCCTTGATGGCGCAAGAACTGACAAAGCTGATTTAGTCTCAGATCGTCTTGTTGATCAAATACAACACATGGGTATCCAACCTGGTTCTAGTCTGAAAGAAGAATAGAGATATCCGCCTATGTGTTGAATTTCAAGACTTCAATAAAGCATTCCTAAAGGACCACTACTCGCTACCTTCCAAGGATTCAATCTTTCAAAAAGTTGCAAGATCGATAATGTTTTCCCTATTGGATGGCTTCTCTGGTTATAATCAAATCCAGGTTAAAGAGGAGGACTGACACAAAATGTTCACTACCAAGTGGAAAACGTTTTCCTATGCAAAAAAGTCTTTTGGCCTCTCAAATGTAGGAGCCACTTTCTAGTGGGCAATGAATATCACTTTTAGCAAATTGATTAACAAGATTATCCTAATCTATTTGGATGATCTGACTATATTCTCTAAGTCAAAGGATGATCACTTTGATCACTTAGAGATAGTTTTCAGAAAATGCCAGGAGTTTGGGGTATCCCTGAACCCAAAAAAATGTGTCTTTGGAGTACTGCAAGGAAAGCTATTGGGACATGTAGTGTCCAAATAAGGAATTGCAATTGATCTCGAGTGGGAGAAAGAAATCAGAGAGCTTCTCCTACTAATCAACAAGAAATGAGTCCAATCTTTTTGGGGAAGGTTAACTTTGTAAGCAAATTCATTTCAAATTTTGCAAGAATAATCAGACCAATCACCATGATGCTAAAAAAGGATCAATTATTCAAATGGACTAAAAAATCTAGAGAATACTTTGAGAAGGTTAAGGATGTTATTTCCTTAGCTCTTGTATTGGTCAATCCAGACCTATCAAAGGACTTAATAATGTATGTATTCAGCAGCAAGTCAAGCATTGCTAATGTCTTAAGTTCTCAAAGGGACGATGAAGGAAAGGGATAACATCTGATAGAATTTCACTCCTAGACTTTAAAGGAATATGAGACCAACTACAACATCATTAAGAGGTAAGCGTTCGCAATTGTTAAGGGACTCAAGAAGTTATGACATCTAATATCTTGCAACAAGGTGATTGTTTATCTCATGCATTCCAATGTGTGTGAATACATCATAGAAGGAAAAATCACCAAAAAAAATGGCCAAATGGATCACCAAGATCCTTCCATATGACATTGAGGTCAATCCTATAAAGACTGTTTGAGGAAAAGGACTGTGTGAATATCTGGTACACAATGAAGAAATGACAGTCGAAGAAGAGCAACTAGAGCTAGTTCTGACGAATGAGTTTGAATCCGAAGGCTACTAGTTGGAAAATAGAGTGAGATTCATGCACACTAGAAGGTATTCGCTAGCCCTTCCTTCTCAAAAAAGAATATTCTACTGATTGTAGAACAATGAATATGTGCTCATCGAGGGGGTCATTTTCAAAAGGAACTTCAACAGTGTTCTATTGTGGTGTGTCACCACAGAGCAAGCAAAGAGAATTCTTGACACTTTCCACAACAGTCCCACGAGTGGACACTTCTCTACGAAGACCACCACTATCAAAATCATGTGCGCTGGGTACTTTTGGCCTATGCTATTCAATGAATCATACTCCTTGGTAAAATCCTACAAGGAATGCCAATTCTTTGTAGGAAGAAGGAAATTTTTTGTAATACCCATCCAATAGTGGTTGATGAGCCTTTTGCACAATGGGACCTTGATTTCATCAAGATGATTAATCTTGCCTACAACGCTGGACACAAATGGATTCTCACGGCCACAGATTACTTCACCAAATGGACCGAGGCCATGGCCCTCAAGAATGTGACAGAGGCAGAGATAGTGAACTTCCTTGAGGAACTAGTGATGAGATTCAGCCGCCAAAGACCATCATCTTCGATAACTAGTGCCAGAGTATGTGTAGGATCATCATGGAAAAAATAGGCCCTTAAGTGGCAAAAAATTCAAAAAAATTAGAGTTAGGCAACTTGACGTAAAAATTTGAATAAGTTATCCATATTATTTAAAAAATATGTAAGAATAGAATCTATAGAAAATTGAATGTAGTTTCTAAACTACTAGGTTTATTTTTTTTTAAATCTATTTGATGAAAATTTGAAATTTCAATGCAGAGTACTTAAATTTCAGGGAAAAAATAAGAAGTAGGTGTTTGTTTGACCACCCTAACCACAATAAAATGATAAATTTTTTATAAGATTTTAGATATAAGTAGAGGACTCATGTCCAATGTGATGCATATGTTTTTGTAATTTTTTTCCAAGTAAATAATTAATTATGAATTTTTTATTACAAATTTTAAAAATTATAAAAACTCATATCTCTGACCACCTTAACTTGGTCAAAAACTCGTGAAATTTAATTTTTTATTTTTTAATCCTATAGTATGCAAAGAATAGAATGTGACACATGTTTCGGATTCAAAAAATGTGATACCATATGAAAGCTTTAGATATTTTTAAATTAGCCTATCAATCCGGACTTTAGTCATAATTCAAATAGAAAATGAATAATAATTATTCACTAAATTCAAAGTAAAGCATAATTTATATTGCTGGAAAGCTGAAAATCTCCTTTAAAAACCCTTTTCATTTCATCAATATTGGGTAAAAAAAAGGTCGTTAGCCACATACCCTACACATACCCATCATATTGCTAGTTTTTGGCCCATCATGATCTTGTACATACCCACCAAACCTTTCCTAGGCTCTAAGTTATATGTCAATTCGCACTCACACATGGCATATTTTTTAAAACCTCATCAAATTACTATCCGCAGGGGAATGACCTAGTTGAGTTGACTAACAAAAATTTAGTCTGACTCATCAAAAGAATTGAGTCAGAATACCAAAGAGAATGGCATAAGAACCTTCAAGGAGCACTTTGGGTGGACTGCATAGCTCCCAAACAAGTCCTCAAGAATTCACCGTATGAGTTATTATATGAGAAAGAAGCACTATTACCCATCTCCAATGAGATTTCTACACTACAACTGCTCAAATCTCTTGAGGTAGAAAAAAACAGCGCCATGGTGGTTCGGTTGGCCGAGTTGCTGGAAGTGAAGGAAAATAGGGGAAAGGCCCTGATAGCCATGTCCAAGTGGTAGCGGGTGGTTAAGAGATGGTTTGACAAGAAAGCTTTCGACCAAGGTCTAAAGTGTGGAGACCTAGTATTAAAATTCAACGAAAGGGCTACAAAGCCAGGCAAACATAGAAAGTTTGATAGTCTATGGGAAGGCCCTTTCAAAATAATTCAGTGCAAACAACACAATGCATTTGAATTAGAAAACATGGAAAAAGAAGCATCAAGGATTTCAGTTAACGAAATACATCTTAGAATATTTTAATTAAGTTTTAACTTATTATGTCGCCAATGTAAATATCTAAGTATTATAATTGTTTTCTTTTATTTTTTTAGTAGCCAATATTTCAATTAAATTCCATGGTGCGAAGGAGCATAAAATAATGGGACCCATTATTGCAAGAAATAGAGAAAAATAACTTGCAACTCATGAAGCAGAGAAAAATGACACCTGTATGCAAAATTGAAATGAACACATATGTGCAGAAAGGGAAAAGAGAATCCACATTGCAAAATCAAAAGAAAAAGGAGGTTGAATTTTAATATAAGTTGTATATTCATATATATACGGAAATATAAACTTTGGTAATACATTTCAAAATGGCTATGAGGCCATGCTTTTCAAATATATCTATATATTCTACGGTTTCTTCATATATATGTGTGGTAAGGAATTTTCCAGGCATATATACAAAAAATGGATTAAAAAAGTGATGATTTCTTAAAACATAAAAAGTTTTTAGTCTCAACCAGGAGTAATGGAAGCATCAAAAACAACGTCTGGAATATCTTCATCAACAAGAATGGCAGCAGGAGCATCAGGAGTAGCAGCAACATTTGCAGGAGCAATGGTGAGTGGTGGAGGGAGTACTAGGTTCTTGAAGTCGGTGTAACAGTCAACATTGTAGAAGGGCACCACATTGTAGTAACAAAATAGGAAGTGGCAGGAATAGGTCACCCTTTGATGGTGATGTTCATGTGACTGGATGCAAAATCCACTCAAGAACAACACCCATGGTACTACTATATCTTCTTCAATGTACTTTCGAAGGTCACTCGTCATTGGAAGGCCCAAACCAAACGCAACATTCGCCACCACCTCTTTAAGATCGCCTAAGTAGCGCTTCAGAAATATTTCAAGCACCAAGCGAAGCATCATCAGCTTAGGAACCTGAATATCAAGTAGCGAGGCAACAAAGTGAGAACACACATTAGTATTGACCTGGTATTTATCCTCATAGTCAATACAATCCCTCCCCAAAACCCACTTCATGGTTATGATAGACAATGAATGTTTATTCTTGGTCATTCTTTTCAGTCGCCTATTCAAGATTTCACCTAGGAATCCTATCTGGGACTTGTTGCAAACTAGCCTAATAGGGGTATTCATGGTAGCAAGTTCTATGCAAGTGTCTGATACTAATCTCTATGCTACTGCCTAAGTCTAGCTCTACACAAATATTGATGCCAAATTCTGCCTAACTTCCTATTACCAATTCTTCCCAAATTTCTAAATGTGATTTTTCTATTGCCTAAATACCTATTTATAGAAAGTGTCAAGATATGCAAGGTAATTTGCATGCCATAAGCATGATTCTAATCAAGTACGAACTCAAAAATCCCACCAAAGTTTGCTCGAATTTCCCACCCAGATGTGACTACTTGGTATAGTTTGTTGTGTGCAAGATTAATAAGAGCTAATTAATTAGCATAAGCTGGTGGCAGTCCTCAGCAGTAGTCTACATGGCCGAATGCTGAGGTGTCGTGTTTCAAGCATTTTCCAAACCCCAAGGCAGAATGCAAATCTTTTCAAGTACTTATCACATATTTGGGCTTAGTCATTCCTTTTGGGATATTAATTGCCAAAGAATGTGAAATATTAGGCTACCTTCAATCGCCAACTCAATTTCCAAGAAAATTGCACCATAGGACATCATTACCAAATATCATTATGAATTCTTGTCATATCAAAATAGCAAGAAATTCATTTCACACAAGCAAAGAACTAGTTGTACATGTCAAATTTAACGCTAAAAGGTGAGCATTGTTGGCTACCCCAAGAAAGAAATAACTAAGTATTGCATGCAAAATCTAACATTGTGAAAGCTTTTTGAGCACGCTACCTAGAGCAAGAGTGTTAAGCGCAGACAGAGCCAAAGTGAATTATAGAAAATTTGAGCATAGCGAAAATCTGCAGCAAAAGGAAAATGGTTGAAATTTCTCAAATAGAGGCACAAGGAGAGGTAACAAAAAGTTTGTTTGATGTCATATGTGCAGTACTAGCCACCTATGTTTTTGAAAACATATCTTACACTTCACCTAGGATACGAGAGAAGCTAGAGTGGGTAAACACATGGGCCTTATAAAAGAAAAAGACCCATAGAGACCAAAGCCAAATAAAGGAGGAATGGGATAACATTCATGATCCCATCCTCGCAAAAAACCCTAAAACTTTGAGCGAGGCGGCTTGTGAAAGGATGAATAAAATCAATGACCCAGATTCTTTAACACAAAAGCTATGGTTCAGCGGTCTCCCACAATATATGGTCTCGTTTGTGCACTACTGTTTGAAGCTAGTCAATGAGGCCATAAATCATTTCAACCTAGATACCAACACCATCAAGGGCTGGAATTTGAAAGTTAATAACTGCCCATAACCTATTTGGAACATGCTATGCATCCCTAACCAAAGCTCTAGAGAGGAAAAGATAGAGCCATTTAATCCAACAAATGTGGAGAAAATATGGAGAACCAGAAATTTGGCTTTGGATTTTTATAACAAAGAGACCCAAAGGTCCAGCCATGATCAGAAAAATCCACCACAAATTCTGATGACGCACAATGTTTTCCCCACATACCTATAGGATGCCTTTTCAATAATGGCATTTGTTTGTGGCCTGGACACTAATAGGTATGTTCAAGAGTTTCAATTGGGTCTAGGGTTTCATTTGCATAGGAAACATTCCTTTTTCAGGTATGGCTTCACATAATTCATCATTGAGGAGATGTTGAGGTAGATAAGGGAATAAAAAACGCAGCAGAGGTTTAGGTTTCCTTCTTTCCTTTCCCATATGTTTTTGCATCAGAATCTTGATTTCTTCAAAAAACATGTGAGATTGGTGATATTTGATGAAAAGGGAAGAAGAAGGTTAGTTTCTATATGGACTCCTCTCCTCTCCAAAATGTGACTAGTTTCTAGGAGAAAATTTCACATTCATTTGGATGCATGACTTTACCAAGGAACCATTTTGGCTTTCGACATGTCTCACAAATCGGGTGTTGACCCTTGAAATGTTTCAGCAAGTATCAATTATTGACTTTACTTTTTTGCAGAGGACTAACCAAGAAGAAAGGAATTTTCACTTGCCCACTAAGCTTTAAATTAGTGGTTATGGCCAAGAAGAAGAAGCATAAGTTGTTAGAGGCAAAGCTAGCTCATTTGGGGCTAGTATGGATTTGCGATAAGTGGCATTGCAACCCTGACAATGACTTACCAAATGAATATGTCAAGGTAATGCACAACCCCTAGCCTTACTGGGAGAAGTGGTAGAGTCCCTTGAAGGATTGGGATGAGCTATTGGTTGACCTAGCTCATATTCCAACTAAGGACAGTAGGCTACCATGGCTTAAGTACTACTTCCCTTCAACAAAGTATAATGAGAAGCTTCACATCGGGGCCACTCTTTGCAATGAGTTGTCAAGAAAAGAAAACTGGAGCGAGGAAAAAATTAAGGATATCTAGATCTATTGACAAGAAATCCAACACCTTGATGCCCCTTATCAGAAAATGGAGATGGATGATCTAGATTCAATAAATTATGGAATGAAGTGCATATTGATTCCAATGCAAGCGATGATGAAGATGTCAATCTAGAGGAGGCTGAAGTAGATACTAGGAAGGGAAAGGAGAAGGAAGTAGAAGCACAGACGACCCCAGCACAGCCTATCAATGCCTCTTCAAATGTGTGAGTGAACATATCATGTGCAAGGGCCTCGATGACTTACACTTGGACTGCAAAAAGAACTAGAACAAGCTCACAAAATAAGTTAGAGGCGGTGGAGGTGGATGATTCCCCGCCCATCAAATGGCAGTGCACAAAAGCAGTTTCTGGAGAGAGTTCACAAGAGCCCGTAGCAAACCAGGAGGTTGTGGTGAGCCAAGAACCACAATCATCTAGACAACAGGTAACTTTTGCTCCCTCTTCTCTTACTTTACAATCTTTGGTGTCCCTTGCTATCTTTGTGGTGGCCCTCACTTCAAGTGTCGACCCTTCTTTTCCCAATTCTACCCCAATGGTTGTGGGAGGTTTCTCCCAGTTCTCCCAACTAAGACTATTTTTTTTACCCCTTTGCGGACCCTTTCACCTTTCGTCGTTGTCCAATTCACATCTGCTATCGCTTCACTTTTTGCATATGTGTCTGCCATTGATACCCATCCTGCTACTACTTTATCAAGCCCATCTCAGTTCACCCAATAGTTGGAATCTGCCATGATTCTGCTATCGCCACAACGCCTAATGAGTCCTCACCCTAGTTTACAAACCGGCTTTGGCATATTCCTCCATTCTCCCCACTTGAATTCAATTTTTTGAAGAAGAAAACATTTAAAACCACTACTCTTTCGTTCCCTTTCACCCTACCTCCTGGCACACCTTTTGCAAGCGAGCTAGTTAGGTCACCAGCATAATTTTTGGTGGAGGGCGATAGAATGAAAGAAGTGTGAGCTATCAAGATACAAAAGCAAAAGGCCAAGGATGCCAAGAAGTCAACAGAGCCAAAGGTGTAGATAATTTTACAACCATGTACCCGAATGTCATCAAACCATAGGGGGAAATACAACCCAATGATTACAACATGTTTTCCATGGGACTTAATCTGAGCATAGCTCGACCGTAGGACAAATTTGAGTTCATGGAAGAAACATAGTGAGTGGTGACCATCGACTTGCTCAAGTCTGGACACCAACTGAAGAAGAAAGAAGAAGAGCTAAAACTTGCAAAGGAAAGGATTAAGATCCTACTAACAAAGGACAAGGCAAGAGAAGTAGAATCAGTGCGCTTATCAAAGAAATCATAGATAGAGTAGGCTAAGCTCTAGGAGAAGCTTGCAAAGTTCTAATCTGATGATTTTAACCTATTTTCCGAACTACGGAAAAAAATGAAGAATTACAGGACTAGTTGGCTCAGCTGGAGTAGGAGATGCAATGAAAAGATGAAGAGTTTGACCGTCAATGTGCTCAATTTGAGCAAAAAATTGTAGCAGAAGGATGCAAACTTTGAGGACCAAAAGGTCCAATTAGAGAATGAGGTCTAGGAGATGAAGTCTTCCCTTGAAATAGAATCAACAAACAAAAACTAGGGCAAAGAAAAATGGCTCGCTGAATGGAAAACCTAGTTGGAGCAAATTTTCGTTGCAAACAAAAGGGTTGCAAAACTAACACAAGATGTCAGTTCAAGGAATGTAGAGATTCCCCTTCTGAAGAATGCTCCTCAACCCCCTACTGTCCAATTGGACCTCCTTCCAATGGCTCAAAAATTATACATTTTATACTAGGAAAAATTTGACGCATTCTACCTAAATCTTCAACCGACGCTCCAATTTATGGCGGAGGCAACAAGTTTGGGCCAAGAAGTTTATGGAGCGATTGAGCAATTCCCACAAATCATCATGGAGAAGGTTCCTAAGGAAAAATAATTGCTAGATAAGCTATACATGATTTTGAATGAGGACATAGCAAATGTGGGGATCAAGAATAGGAAGGTCATTGCCAAAACAGTGAACAAGTTCATCCATTGCCACATGGCCATCCTCCATGCTAGTGAGTGTGCTACCACACTGGACGAGACCATGAATAGCATGCAGGATAGCTTCTCCCAACTAACTCAAATGGGCTTACCGTCCTAATTTCTTTTCGAAGACTCAGTGGCTACTATGGAGCAGATTGTGAAAAAGATAGAAGAGAAGCAGTAGAACACATTCGCTTTCCAGAGCTTTAGTCAACCCCCTATTGTAGCGGATATTGAAAGTGTCACTCATCAGATTGTGCAGCTGCTCTTCCAAATCGAGTTTGGGGTTGGTATATTTGGGAATTATTTTATGTCATTAGATAAATTATTCAGATTTTCATCTTTAATTTTTGTTATTCTAGGACATAGCAGATTGTTGAAAGGGCCCTTAAATCACATCCAAAAGATGGATTTATTGTTCCTTACATCTAAATCTTGATGCATCACCTTAGTTATATCTTTATTTTTTATATCTTCTTCCTTTTCCCACTACAAAACCCCAAGTATAGAAGAAGTTGGCTTCATAGAAGAAGTTGAATTCTTTAAAAACTAGGAGGTCACTCAATTTAGCGCAATTGGTCCCCCCATTAACTGAGTTTCCCATAAAGGTTGTTACCTTGCTATTTTTTTTGGCATCAACACATACTAAATAATACATTCTCAAAATTGAATTAATGATTTGATCTCGAAGGTTTCTATTAACATATCACATTTATTAACTCACTTTATATTTAACATTCTATTAGATACCTTTTATTTTAGTCAATATTTTTCCTTTTAAGAAAACTTTCAAAAGGCTTAATTGTAGAATTTTAGCCATAGAGACTTTTTTCTCTTCTCTTGACTACTCTCTACTTCTTAATGATGAATTATGAAGTTTTATCTAATACATAAAAAAAAATTCTTATATAATAAACACTAGAAACTATACATAATAATATAAATTTACAAATATATACAACATATTAAATACTTAATTTACAAATAATTTATAAATAATTTTCTAAAATCACCATATCATAATAAAATTTTGGAAACTAAATACCTTCAATATTTTATTATGAATTTAAAAATTCAATAGGTAATATTTATCCTCCCCAAACAATCTCAACAATTAATTTTATATTAATTATGTTAATTGGATCTTTTAATCCAAAATTAGCTTGAGAAGAGGCCTAGGCCGTGTGGAGAGGGCACGTCATCGGCATCTCACTCAGGCTGTACCCACCTTCCATAGCAATTGCATACCAACACTTTGTTTTCCAATTGATGCCAATTAGTCTGCACCATCAGCTCTTTGTGCAGCATATCGAAGGCCTTGTTAACCATATAATTTTATGCAATAATCGGATTATAAGAAATTATTTGTGCAGTGACAATGCTCTTAAACATAAAGAGAGAGAGTACTAGTATTTATGTAGGAAATCGTCTGGGGCGCAGCGCAGCACATTGATGTCAGGAAAAATCATTTTTTATAGGAAAGATATTGAAGACAATGTCAAATGTTATTCAATTACAGGATTATTCTTTTTCAATGTGAATGGAGTTCTTTTAAGAAACGTCAAAGCACGAGGTTAGCTGAGGAATTATATTCTTTGCCTTCTTATTTCCCACTTTCTTTGTCAACTAAATAGTTATCTATTCAACATTGCTATCGACGTGTTGGTTGGAATGGTGAATGGTCCATGTGATTGCATTTGGCTTTGATTCTCTTGGGGTTTATCGACCATCTCATGTCGAGAGTAGGGAAGGTTTATAAAGGTATCTTTCAATTTAAAGATTGTTTTAAAATTTAATTTTATAGATCTTGTATGTATTGGTGAAGTTAATGGTTTTCAGTAAGTTTGTTAAAGATCAAGTCTTGTTGGTGCAAGGCCCACAACAATATAAGAGATGGGTAAGGATCATTCCCTTGGGGACTTTGATAGAATTGATACCCCTCAATCTTTGGCTCTCAACTAAAAAGGTATTCTAGCTAGGATTTGTGCTCCTTATTCAATTATAAAAACTATTGAATCGAATCCTACAAATTTGAATATGAATCTAAACCAAAATTAGTAACTTAGCAATCATTGCACCACATTTGTAGATCAATTTTTGAAGATTTATTTTAAATATTTAATTCGTAATAATTAAATGATGTTATGAAAGGACATGATTTTATTTGATATATTTCAAATCTAAATGATTAAAATATGATGAATGCTCTTTCATGTACTCATGTGAATGTATATTTAATACCATATTCAAAAGTCAATATGATTTGTGAAATTTAAATATGACTGTTATCATTATTACAAATAGTGAATATAAAAGAATGATATGTATGAATGAATATAAATGATTAACTATCTTTTTTAGGTATTTGTAAATGTGTCTAATTATTGTTGTTTGTTATGTATGTAAGGGATAGAATAATGCATTATAAAATATATAGTTATTTGTAAACGAGTCTAACTATTGTTGTTAGTTATGTATGTAAGGCATAGTATAATGCATTAGACAATATATGTAAGGGATGGTAGTTGTAAGGGATAGTTGGCACTATGTTGTAAGGGATAATATATGTAACTAATTATATGGAAGGGACAAAATATGTGAGGGAAAGTATAACACTGTGTTGATAAGACCATGTGTGGTATGATAAGTATTTTATTTTTACATCAACTAATGATTTCATAGCTGCTTATAGTATACGATATTTAATACAAAAAAAAAATACAAATGATCAATGGGATTCCATGTTTCATATTATGATACTAATTTATTTGATATGTTTATTATTTTTATATACATGTGTGTTTAATTTGACTAGACTAACTACATTGATGTTGTAATGAGGTCAATGCAAGATAAAGTTCAATCCCCATTTTAGTTGAAGAGGTAGAGCATCATTGAGCAGAGGATTATAGATCAAGTAGGATTAGCGTCAAGTGCCATGCACTAAGAACGTGTTGCATACACACCACTAACTTATATCTTATGCCCATAGTTGGTTATCATGAGTAACATTTTTTTTCATGTCCTAGCTTAGTCGAGTTACATATTATAAGTATATTGGTCTTGAGATTTATAAATTGCAAAGGTTGTATTGATGTTTCCTCTTTTGCAAATAAATTTGACAAATTTTTAATATTCCTTTAAATCCTTAATGTTTTGATTATGGTAAAGATGGGAAGGGCCTATACCCATTACAAATCATTTATAAAGGAAAATGACAAAAGAAATCTCACCAATGGTGAGACTAGAAAAAACAACAAACAAGATAAGTCTCCCAAATAGTAAGGAGAACAACGAGACCAAGAAATTTTTTGACCAGAGTGAGGACTCAGAGGGTCCAAATCAACAAGTTTTCAAGAGACCTGAAACCCTCAAACCTGAACACTTTTGATGCAAATACAAGATATCATCACCATCCTTAATCTCTAGCTCTATAGGATAAAAAGGAAAAGAAGACTAATAAAAGGGAAACAAAATCCCCATAGTAGCAACTCTTTGTTCCTCTAGCAAAAATAAGCTCCACCTCAAAAGGAGAGGTCTCCACCAGAGAAGTGAAACAAGAGAGAAACTACCAGAAGAAGAAAGAAAACCCCAACCTCGCCTGCAAGAAAATTCTCCTCCTGTATTGGAGAAGACACCACCTCTATGGGAAGAGCAGATAGAGAAACCAAGGTAAGATCAACAAAAACCCTTTCAAGGAAAATACAAACTTGGGGAGAAAAAACCCCCATAGCACTCGCAAGAATAAGTTTACCCAAAAAATAGTCCTACTAGAAAATGTCAACCTCAAAGAACCAAATCAAAAAATAGAGGCTAAACAACACCAAACTAACAACATACCCCAACGCAACTAAAACCCCTGAAAGCCATCAGACAAGCTTAGGGTTCTCCAATATCCACATCTGTAAAACTATGGAGTCACAAAGTGTTACATTGGTGGTTGTCGTTGCACCAAAAGATCAACGTATTAATGCCCTATAGAACTGCCAAATTTATACAAGATCCACAGGAGGTAGTCAAGCCATGGCACGAACCCAAGCGCCACACTGCACAAAAGAGACGAAGGGATACACCATCTTGCAACAATCCCCCCCAAAGCACAAGTGAGGGGTTCAAACCTGTGACCTTGGCTCTAATACCAATTGTTACATTGGTGGTTGTCATTGCACCAAAAGATTAGCCTATTAATGCCTGATACAATCGTCAGATTTATACAAAATCCATAGGAAATGGTTAAATCATTTCACGAACCTAAACGCTGCACTACACAAAGGAGAGCAAGAGACACACCATCTTGCAACAAAAACACCAGTATTCAAAACCAAACCTAACCAACAGAACCAATAATACCAATGACTCCAAGAAATGAGAGAGCAAAAAAATACTGCACTTTTATCAGCCTTCAAAGCCAAACCTAACCAACAGAACCAGCCACAACAAAGAGGTACAAGGAGTGGTTCCCAAAAACCAAACATAGCCAATGCATCTCCACCACACTTGGCCACATCATTAACCAAATCTCCAACTCCGCTCCCAATCCCAGTCTCCCCCAGAACAACAGTAAACACAATAAATAGGAAGAGGTAAAAAATGGGGTCAACCCCATCACTACATAGGCACACTGAAGACATAGAGCCCTCAACCGCCGCCAGAGGGAGAGCTGATGCCAAGCATCGACCATAGGAGCAAATATATAGTTATGCAAGCTATATCATCCGAAAACCAAAAATCCAAGCCGTTGGAACCCAGAACCAACCACATACGTCAAACACCCACAACAACAACCAAAAAAAGATATAATACATCTGCCTCTGCATCACAATTTCTCAAACCAGTGCAGTGGTACTAGAGGGACCCCAAACACCTCCATATCAAACGAAATGGCCCATCGCCAACTGACCAAGTCACGCAACCACAAAAGGCACGAGCAACAAAAAAAAATCATCTGCCTCGCCATTTGGGTCTGCATACTCCTCGCCATCGCCATCGCCTTTAGAGGATTTCAAATTCACGCCTCTGCTTCACTTCCCACCCACCACCATGTGTGATTATATTGTATAAAAACTAATATGCTTCACATCATCTATTAGCTCAAAAATAGCAATCACACTTAATTCACATATTTAATCAATAATGATAATTTATTAAAATAAATTAACTACCCCTACTTATTAAATGAAATGTGTTTATTTATATTCAAAGCTTTAATGTTGAGTTGAGACTAGAATAAGAATAAATTATAAATCTTTATTTTCCTTTTTTTTCATGTTTTTTTAAAAAGTTAAAAATTCTTCAAGTCAACAAACCCTTTTGATTTCTAAGGAAATATTATTATTTTTTAAGAAATAAAATGTTAAAAAAATCACAATTGTATCTTTGAGAGTTATAAAAAATTATGAGAAAAAAATGGAAAAGTGAGGATTTTGACTACATTTTGTTGGCCAAAACTATCACCACTTCTCTCATCTTCTCCTTAATATCTTTAATCTCATCCACAAAGTGGAGTGGAGGATGAATGAAGTAAAGAGGAGGCAAGTTGCTAGCAAAAAATGAGAGAATAATAGAGGGCATGAAGCTGGGGGATAAAAGTAAATACATGGTTTTTGGTAGGGAAAGAGAAGAGAAGAGGAGATGTAAAGAAAATAATAGAAGAGGGAAACATTCTAGGTCAGATATAATTTTAGAAATCTTTATTTTCTTTAAACAATATTTTTGGGTGTTTGGGGATATGCTTTTGTTTTTAAATGTAAAACCTTTATGTCTTTGTAAATATTTTTCCTTTAAAAAATATTTTAATTTTACCAAAACTATAGATGTTCTCGAAATCAAATTATACACTACCTTAAAGGCATTCATATAAAAAGTCTTTGAGATTTGTTTTCTTTTAGATTAAAATGAATATATGTATATGGATTACACTCAATAAAATCTATGTGTCAATTTGTAGGAATGTATTATAAGCAACAAGATATGTATGGTTACATTAAAAATGGCATATTAATAGCCAAATAAATATTTGTGTGAGAAATGTAAATAGTACTTTATATTTGCATAGGAAGTGTTTTTGATAAAAAGGTAAAACGGGTTTTACAGGGACCCAAAACCACAAAGTTTACAAAACAGAAGAGAGGACAAAAAAGTCCAACCACAAAAACCAGCTACCCAAGAAAAGATCAGCAGCAACCATTCGGACAAAACCAAAAAGACCAAAACAGAGGAAAAGCATAAACCCCAGGCATTACTTCAGAGTCTTGAGGATAGACTTAGTCTCCTCCTCTAGCTTTATTAATGACGCCTTTTTAAAAGTTTGAATCATACTAGAAGTAGGGGGGATTTTGTGCTTCAAGTTGGCTCTGGTTCTTTTGGAAATACCCGCATCCGTTTCTTAGCTTTTGTCCTCTGTTTCCTCTAGATCCACCACCAGAGAGCCCTGCTGGGTTTTGTCAAGCTTATCTCCCATAGCATTAATGATAAAGGCATTGTGACTGGCCATTCTATTATTTTGCTTAGCTACGGTCTTGATAGTGTTTATAATATAATCAATTTTGGAATCAGTGTCTCTGTTACTGTGACCATGGACCCCTCTGTCCCCAACTTTCTTTTCAATCTTAGCAGCTTTAGCAACCAGAACTTGCATTTTGCTTTGTAGGGCCCAGTTTTTGACTTTTAGCTCATTGATTTTAGTGAAAGTCCAATCCAGGAGTTTGGAGTGGGACTCATAGTTGGATTTAGCAAGGTTCAAAAAATCCAGAGAGGGCTCATCACCGATATTGGGAACAGTTTTTTCAGAATTAAGGTTAACAAGGGAGTCATCTTCAACATGTTTATTCGGCATAGGTTCAGCATTAACAACCGTTTTGTTGGCATCAAACTCCTCCGAGTTAGAGGATTCTTTAGAATAGGAAACAAGGCTTTTAGCTTGGGGTTTCTTGTGAAGGGAGGGACTATCAAGCTCAAGCTCAGCACAGGCTTTACCAGAGAGGAGAGTAGGGTTTATTTTCCCAGAAGGGCCAGCATGTGAGTTGAGGGCTTTTCTAGCTGAACTAGGGTTAGGAATGTACTCCGACCCACTGGGCTCCATGTTGTCACTCTCAGAGTCAAGAATGGTATCCAGGGTAGTGGGGGCAGGCATGTTTTGGAAATGTTGAATAATCAATCTTATAAGCCCCATATGCAAAATAGGAAATCTATTGGGGTTTTTTAGATTATCCTCCAAGCTTTTTTGTAGGGAACATAAAAGAAAATAGGGAAGAGAGATCCTAACCTTGTGGCGGAAGTGGTTGAGAAGAGAAAAGTGGTAGCCATAAACTCTGGTAAAATGCCCATCCATCGTAATGTACTCCATGATGACCCACAACACCTTCCTCCAGATGGCCTTTATAGAATCTGCATCAAAGTAACTCCTAGCAATTTTGACTAGGCTTAACCTTTCTTTGTATTGCATAGGAAGTGTTGGTTCAATAAAAATATGATCTTATATATGTGGTGATATTTTGTTCACAAATTAATATTTGGCTGAAGTAAATCTATCCATATGCCATATAATATTACTATGAAAAAATTGAGTAATAGACAGATGGGTATGTGCAGGATCATCATGGAAAAAATAGGTCCTTAAGTGGCAAAAAAATCAGAAAAATAAGAGTTAGGCAACTTGACATAAAAATTTGAATAAGTTATCTATATTATTTCAAAAATATGTAATAATAAAATTTGTAGAAAATTGAATGTATTTTCTAAACTACTAGGTTTGTTTTAAAAAAAAATCTATTTGGTGAAAATTTGAAATTTCAATGCAGCAATACTTAAATTTCAAGGAAAAAATAAGAAGTAGGTGTTTGTCTGACCACCCTAACCACAATAAAATGATAATATTTTTTAATAATATTTTAGATATAAGTAGAGGACTCATGTCCCAATGTGATGCATATTTTTTGTAATTTTTTCCACGTAAACAATTAATTATGAATTTTTTATTACAACTTTTAAAAAATATAAAAAACTCATATGTCTGACCACCTTAACTTGGTCAAAACTTCATGAAATTAAGTTTTTCTTTTTTTAATCCTATAGTATGTGAAGCATAGAATGTGACACATGTTTTGTATTAAAAAAATGTGATACCGTTTGAAATCTATAGATGCTTTTCAATAAGTCTATCAATTAGGACTTTATTCATTATTTGAATAGAAAATGAATAATAATTACTTATTAAATACAAAGCAAATCATAATTTATAGTGGTGGAAATATGAGAATCTCCTTTAAAAACCCTTTTTGTTTCATCAATTTTGGGTTAAAAAAAGGTCGTCAGCCACATACCCATCATATTGCCACTTTTTGGCCCATCATGATCCTTCATATACCCAAATGTAATAAGGCCAAATAGTATTTTATGTTGTGCAAAAATATTAGGTATGAAGCTGATGTAAACTAGGGCATATAATAAGTGATGTGTATAAAATGAGTATTGTTTTTAGACTTATGAGGCTAAATGAGAGTTTAAAATTGCATGTATTAAGCACAAGTCACTGGATGACTTGAATCCATAACTGATTGATTGTAATTATTTTATAGTAGCCAAGAAAAAATCCATGGCCACTATTTAAACCTATGTAACTCTATGATGAATAAGATTGAGAATATTTTTTATGGCTAAGTATAACTTGTTTTAAATATAACTATAAACATAAACAAAAGTACTATATATCTATTTGCATTGTTCATTGATAGTTAGTATACTATAAATGAATAGATAAGAAATTCAATTATTGTATAGTGTTATAGAGAGATAGTTGTTGAATGAATAAATTATAATGTAGAGACTATATATACAATATAGGATTGTATATGGAAAAATAAAACATATTATTGTTAAATGTTTTCAGATAATTAAACATCAGTTATTTAACTCATAACTAGATTTCATAATTATGAGTATGAATATGAGGTAGAAATCTTCAATCTCACTATCCCATACACATACTCATAAGTATGACTGAGTTATATATTTACTGTATAATCAAAAAAAATTTACAAGTTGATATGTCTGAAATTTAGAAGCAAGTGTAGAGCAAAATCATCATATGTGGATAAGGATAAACTCTAAATCTATATGAGAAACCATTATTGTTGTATTCTCAATATTGAATTGATGACTTAATTTTAGAAAATTCTATTAAAAATATCTCACATCTATTATCTCTCTTTATAGCTATCATTCTAGTAGATATCTTATATTTTAGTCAATTTTTTTCATTTTAAGAAAACTTTAAAAAGTTTAATTACAAAATATTAACAATATAAATTTTAAAATATATGCAACATATTAAATATTTAATTTGTTAAGATCAACACTACAAAAAAAAAAAAAGGATTAGATTAAAATTTTGGGAAATAAATATCTTCCTTAATAATAAATAAAAAATTGAGAATGAATAAAAAAATTTCATCCTTACACAACCTCAATAATGAATTTTATATTAATTGTGTGCAATTGTAGTTTGTATAGCCTTATGACCCAAAATCAACTTGAGAAGAAGCCAAGGCTATGTGGAGAAGGCACGTCATCGACATCTCGCTCGAGTTGTACCCACCTTCCATAGAAATTTTGGACAAGCCCTTTTTTTCAAGTTGATGCCAATTAGTTGGCACCATCAAATCTTTGTGTAGCATATCAGAGGCTTTGTTAACCAAGGCCACATCAAGTCACTCTTCGGGTCGGAATGGGGCAATCAAACTCAGTTGGGCTTAAACATCACACGCTAAGCTTTGACTAATTAGTGTGTGGATGTGGACCCACTTAACCTATTTCGTTCCTCTGGCAAATTCCATTTGGCTAAAAAAAAATTGTGATAGTCAGTGATTAGTAGTTCTCCCATGTGTTCAAATTCAAACACATTATTCCCACGTGGAAGTTTGGTAGATACCCTAAAATATTTTCTCACATAAAAGAATAAAACAATATGATGGAAAAAAGGTTATTACAGTGTAGAGAAGACATGGGTGTCCTCAGAAGGCAAACATATTGTTTCATCATATCCAACAAAAAGGCCTCAAAACTGATCAATTTATGCCTGTGCCAAAATGGGAGCTTTGAACCACGATTTACATATCCATAAAAGAAAAAAGGATTGGGGACTTTTCTCATATGATGTTGGAAATGGTCTAGTTGACATGCTTCCAAAATGTGGAAGCATGGACAAAGCATGTGAACTATTTTACCGAATGCCTTAAAGAAATGTGGTTTAATGGAATGCCATGATTGCAGGATATGCACAAAATGGATTTATTGAAAATACTTTATAAATTTTCAAGCAAATGCAAATTGGTGGGTGTGAAGATAGTCTTTGCAACCTTCGCCATCATCCTCCCTACCTGGGCTAAGATGAGAGCTTTGGAACATGGTATGGGAACACATCAGAGGATAATATATAGAGGAACTTCGTTTGTACTTGCATCTACCTCGGTAGACATGTATCCAAAAATGTGGAAGCATAGACAAAGAACGTAAACTATTTGACAAAATACCTTAAAAGATGTCACCTCATAGAATGCTAAGCTATTGAAGATGGAGGGCCTTTCATAATTTGTGTGGTTTAACTTAATAATAAGTTTTGAACACAAATTGTTTTGTGAGTTTAGTTTGAGAGAAAATTCTCCTAGAAAATTGTTTGTGAGAGTTTGAGAAAAAAAAAACTCTAATTATTTGGTTGACATTCATTACTTAATTGTCAATAATTGTTGTTCAAAAGACATTTTCATTATTTTTTTCAACTTTCTTGCTTTACAACATATCATGCATTGCACCCAATGGCTTTGAAAGGCTATCAAATAGTTGTATTAACTTAAAATTAAGTTTCATATAGAGAATAATTCTTAAATTTGGTCAATAAAAGTAGGAAAATGATTTATCTTATTAGTAGGGATGAGGTCTAAGATTTTTATTGATCATTTGATTTTTAAAGAGTGATGTTTAAGTAGAGTGTACATGGACCATCAAAGAATCTCATGTACCAAATTCAGATATACCTGAGAAGATTTGTTCCACTATTAAACTCAAAATAGTTTTCCCTAAAGAATTGAATAGAAAAGTTGTTTCAATGATACACATGAAGTATTTTCCTAATTATAAAAATGAAAACTAGTATAAAGAATCATCACCAAATAGCCCCCCAAAAAATATTGAAATATGAAAATTAATAAAAATACACTTTATTGCATATCCATGTGTCATTTCTTATCTAGATTTGTGTTTGCATTTATGAAATGTATTAATGTAATAACATATCCATAAGTAGTATAGTTTTGTGCTAGGTTTAGGTCATGCTTCAATTCTCTATCAACTTTTATTTACCACCATTCACAATTAATTTGATACATCTTGCAATTTACTTATAATTATTTCACCCTCAATCACACGTTCATACATTTTCCTCTATCTCACAAGTATCATTTTACCGCAAGTTGCACTTTGAGTGGCTTAGGATTGACCTAGTTCAATCTCGTGATGTGTGACAATGAAATTATTATTATATTTTTAAAATTTAAATTATAAGGTTCATACCCTTGCTACTAGTTGTTGGGAACCAACTTAACACATTTTTTGTGTGACATGTTGCTATATCATGGTGTTAAAATTAATTCAATGTAAATTTAATTTCATTTAGGGAATTAAAATGAATTTCATCAAAATACACTTCAAATGAACTAAAGGGGAAAATTTACAACTCCATAAAGGCCAACTACATGATGGTGAACGTTGTGTTTGATATATCTCCTTGTTGTTAATCTTGCTCCCCAAAGGGGTTTGACTTAGGAGAACCTATTCATAGATTGAGTCAACAAACTCCCAAATGTTGTCCTTGAGACCATCTTGATTGATCCAATTATAGAGATTATCAGAGTCAATAGATTCTTATGTGCACATTTTGATAGACATCTTGTGCATCATGTTGATATTGAGATTCTTCTTTTCATGCATCCCTATATCAAAATGATTTTTTTTATAAAAATGGGATTTGATTTATAAAATAATATCTAGATTATGAAGTTGGTTTTTTTATGATCTTAAATAAATTTGACATGACGGGATGTAGAAAAGAGGAAGGAAAAATAAAATTAAAAGTATTATTATAATTCATTGAGAATTAAAAGTAAGATTAACTTTAACTACTAAATGAGCACAAAATTTATATATATTTTAATAGGCATACTTAACAAAAGTGATAAAGGGCACAATTAGAATGATTATATTTTTCTTGATCTTACAAATGTTCACATATATGAATTAAGGCATAAAACAGTTTGAAAGAAAAGGAAAGAGTATAATAGAAAAGAATCATAGATGGGCATAACAAGGTAGAGAGTTTTATAAATATATAAATTACTACAAATTTGAGAGGTCAAGAATACATAGTCACATTTGAAAAAAGTTTAAAGAATGGTATAATGAAAATTACAATATTCCTTGAATGCCTAAATTAATTATAATTAAAATAAATGCATGCTAAAAATTAGAATAGTTGAAAAAAATAGCTTTCAAAATGTAGTTTAGAATGAAGAAATCAACATTCAGTTTCTTCTTCAACACTCAATTAATGTTTTCCATCCAATAGGTATCTTTGTGAATCATATCCAACAAATTTGAAGACTTTTCTTTATCATATCTAATTTATTTATAGTTCTAAACCTAAATCCTAATACCTGCAAGAACACAACAAATTAACACATTAATAAGATCAAATGCAAGTTAGAATAGAGATTCACCATAGAATCCATTTAACCATATTCAAAATAGAAATAAGACAAGAACAAAATGAAAGAAGATGAAAATAAGCTAAATCCTATTGAGAATATGCAAACTCTTGATCTTATGGGGGAGTTGGTGCCAATTTGATGTGGAAATTGGCCTTCTCCCAACTCCTTTGCAAGCTTTGATGATAAATGGTGATGATGATCCACTTTGATGAAGAATGATGAGTGCTCCAAGCTAAAAACCTACATAACCTAGCTAAGATTCAATGATAATGGATGAGGATTGCTAATGATTTGAGCATGGTAACTTTACTCAAATTGTGGATGATAAAATGAGGAGATTAACCTCTTATTTATAGATTGATAAGTTGAAATCATGCCCAAAATAGAGCAATGTGGGACTAATAATGAGCCAATGACAAAATTCCACTTGTCAACTTGTGAATGGATGGAGGATGTGCAAGTTTTGAAGAATGTGCAAAGAGGGGGAAGATTCAAATTAAAAATATGGCTTGAAGGATGAGGTGAAAGGTGAAGTTAATGTCACATGGCTCAAGAAAAGGACTTGTAAGAGATGTTAAATGCCATGTTGGAAGGGACAAGTCCTTTTGGAGGAAGATTTCAAATTTGAGGAATATTCCCACTTGGATGCCTTTTTTGAATGAAAATAGGTGATTTATAAAACAATTAAATTGACTTTCATGTGCAAGTTGCAAAATATAGAGGATTTGAGTGATTAGGATTAGCATTGATCATGATTTGATTAATTTAAATGATGTTAGTTGATTTGACCATTTTGACTTAGATTTTAGGATTTAAATAACTCAAAATGAGAAAAGAATGATTTAGACTTAGTTAAATAAATATTTTGATTTATTTAACCAAAGGGGGTGATGTTAGATTAAATTAGATAAATTTTTGATTTATTTAATTTAATTTGATGAACTTTAGAGATTTAATCAAATAATATGGATTATTTAATTAACTCAAAGATATGAAGATGAAGTGACCTAGCTAATTACACAGAGATAATGATTTAATTAAATCAAGGGATTTATTTAATTAAAAGGGGAATTATGACAAATTTAATAAAATAAGGCTATTTAATTAAATGGTTAGATAGAGGGATGATTCATGATGAAACGATGTTAGTAGATCAGGATCGAGTGTGAGATATCAATCTATATATTTTTGATGTCTACATTTTGCCCCTCTTTGAAGCAATGCACTTGTTGTGTTGGTTCAAAGAATAATCTTGCTGAGATCAAAGTCAAAATTTCTCTGATTTTTTTGGATGCCCCACTATTGCCCCAGCGAATGAAGAATTACGCTGATATACTGCCTCCTCGAGAGATCGGGTGAAGAGGTTTGATTTGAGGGTCAATCTCTCAAAAAAAAAGTTCAAGATCAGTTCAACTCAAATATTTGATGTAGACAGATTTGATAATGTAGATAGTCATCAACCATGGGTAGCCTCATGCCTATTTTGATATATTACACACACTTGATCCTGATTTGTAGCATGACAGTTACATTATTGATGATGAGATGATTATGATGTTTATATGGATGATATGGATGCACATGATTTGATATGATGATGCTTGGATGATTTTGAAAATAGATGATAAATGTATGCTTTATGAGATGTTTAGAATAACCAATCTATATTATACAATGATGGGGATGAATGCATGTTGTATGATTAATGCTTTCTATATGATATGATATTCATTATGCAGTATGGTTTTTGGATGCAGGATGGATGTATTAATGATGATTTATGATTAACTGTTATGGTACCATGTTAGCGTGATTAGTAAGAAAAGAAGAAGTCATTTCAGCAAGATGCATGATGACACAAATATAGATGATGATGATGATGATGATTACCTGCCAAGGAATTGGGATTTTCAAAGGGCCAAATTTTCTTATGTTTGATAACACATGTAGTACAAGGAATCCAGGTATAGTAATCCAGGATGGCATGGTACCTAGTGTGATGGACTTTGACTCAACAAATAGATAGGAGTATTCTTGTTCACACCTGACATATGGAAACCTTGCTAGGATGCACTTTAGAAGTTTCAGACACCTCAGACCAAAACATGGAAAGGTAAACCTATCCCTGTAATAGTCAACAAGTTGCTCTAGACCTCTTCCATACATACCTAGCAAAGCAAGTATTTGCCAAGGTTATATTACAAGAACGTCCAACAAGCACAACAGATAAGAAGATAATGATTGTTGCCCCATTCCTATCTCTCTAAATCTCTTCATTCAGATATCATGGAGAGGTCCTTGGAATGAGCGCAATAAGATAAATCAAAACAAAAGATCAAGTACGCAAACAAGCTAATGTTCTTCATACCTTTAGCCAAAGGGATGTGTTTTGATAGGATAAGAATCCAAGGTGATATCCAAAATGATGCCCATTGTCAGAACGATATATCCTAGGACATGCATTGTATAGGATGATGATGGTTTGATAAGTTGATTGATAGGCTATTGATATAAGGTGGACTGACATGTTTGAAAATGATCAAGATTTTGATCTTGCTCTAAAGGTTTGTTGTTTCAATTTTGATTTTATGATTCAAGCTTACTTTTGCTGACCGGTATGATTTTTTTGTTTGTGTTGCCAAAGGATGAAGGTGATGATCAGTTTATTATGGATGATTGATTATTGCAGATGCAAGAGAGATGAGATAGATGGATTTTTTCAAATATTTGGATATTTTTGACATTTTGAAATTTTTTGAGGCTGTTTTTGGTATTTTCAAGATTTAACAAATGTTTTGATTTTTTTTAATTTTTTTAATGTTTTTGGATTTTGATGTGATTTTGGATGTTTTTGGATTTTGATGTGATTTTGAATGTTTTTGGATTTTGATGTCTCAGGGGCTGATCAAAGATTAGCCTTGCCTACATTTAAGCTCAGATATGACGTACTTTGGATACCATGTTTTTGATGGTTTTTGATTTTTTGAATGTCTTTGGATTTTTTGATATGTTTTGAATGTTTTTGGATTTTCTGATTTTATGATGTTTTTGAATTTTTGCATGATTTTGACAATTTGGACATGGATGTGTCCATTTTGGATTTTGTTGAAAACCAAGCTGAGGTTGATTGATCAGATTGATGGATTGATGATGATAACATTGTTGAGGATAAACAACAATGCAAGGATAGTGTTAACCAACACAATGATAGGGAAGGATATCCCAAGATGATGATGGATTGATGATGATGATTTGATTAGATTTGATTGATTAGGATTGTTGAAGCTTGGTTTGGAACAAAAGTTGTTCAAATGATTTGATGTGATGTTTGAAGAGTGAATTAGATATGACTGATATTGATTATTTGGATTGATGTTTGATGAAAGATGAAGACTGATAAGGAATGTCTTCTCATCAAAATGTGCCATGGGCTAGTGATTTGGATTCTAGATAACAAATGCTTTGACAAATTTGGTTTCACATTTGCCAATGTTCAGATCACCACATAAGTTGGAGGATATAGATGAAGATTTATTAAAAAGCAAGATGCAATATATCTGCTCCCAATGTCTAGCAATGTATGTGATAGGGTAGGGTTGGATGAGACACTCACTATCCCATGCTCTGGGTCCTTATTCTCAAGAACTCCTAGGTGACTCTTCCACCTTAACCTTTAGGTCCTATTTTAGATATAGGTACCCCTAGTCCTACTACCAACCCTACTATCAACCTTCTTTCAATCCACCAATCCAATCTCGATTCCTTGCCACTATCTCACCCTTGACCCTTATTCTTTCCTAAAGGCCAATTACCCTCAACATACAATTAGGCTTTTGCAGGGGTGTAAAGATGAAGTATAAGTCTCATAGTATCCTATTAGGGTTCTTGTTCAACTCCAAAACTCCAATTCTCCATCGCTACCACCAAACCCTCTCCTAGGGTTAGAAAAGGCTACAAGCCTAAAGCCCCAATTAGGCCTCTTAACCTGAGAAAAATGTAATTTACTCCAAAACCCTCCAAATGACCTAGGTTCTTTGCTTGGGGTTTGTGTTTCCCATGTTCACACCTTGAATATTTTTAGGGTTTTGAATATGTACTACCCGTACACTACCCTTACACAAAAATGGCCAAAACCTAGGGTTTACTAGCCTTCTCCAGGCTGATTTCAAACTGTCAGAGTCTTCTCACACCAAATGGGTTGATGGAGCCTCCTCCTAACTACCAGGCCTTACCAAGACCCTCAACTAAATTCTCCAAAAGGAATTTTTCCAAAATTCTTAGCACCCCTACAAATTTTGTGCCTTTCATTCCTTGTCTTCCCTAGCCAGACTCTGCCTGGCTTGCCTAGGGCAAGACATTGCTAGCAATTCCTACACACACAAAAATCCTACAACCTACCATCTATACAAGCATGGAGACTAGGAATTATTTCCAAAGGGTCGTACAGTTTGTATAGTGGGAAAGTGCTCTAGCACTCCATTTCCTAAAAATAGTCTAGTTCAGACCAGCGACAGGGCAAAATTAAACTATTTACAAAAAGTGATTGAAAATTGAACAAAGAAACTATTTAATGATACACAATGCTTTTAAACTTCCAACACTACATCCTAAAATCAAAATAGCAGCAGGGCTAATCCATGAAATCTCTATTTAGATGCAAAACTTAGAATTTTTAGCACAAAATGATGTCTTCAATTTTAGAAAATTTCACTATAACAACACTTCCAACCCTGTTCCATGGTTGAAGCATATCTTAAATAGGCTCCAAAAATAGTTATGTTCTTTTTGTCGAACCTATAGATGACCTAAAGATGAAAATTATAAAATCCACTATGTTTTTCAACCTTTGGCAACTTTTGACAACTCAGCAAGGTGAGCTTCTAAACTTATTTATCTCTTGACAAATTTTTTCCCAAAGATAAGAAAAAACACCTCTAAGCTCTCCACACAATGGTCAACATGACCTTTATGAAAAAAAAAAATTATCCCTCTAGGTTTCTTATTTACCTAATGAAACTTCCTGTTGTTCCTTAGGTGCTCCTGCGCTAGTATGGAATGTCATGAGTGGATGCTTGGATAGGTTTATGGATGGATGGATATGGATAGTATGCAAAGGATGCCAAGAATTATCTTGCAATAAGATAAGGTGTTCAGATAAAGAATGCTCATTAGATAATGCTTCATAGCTCAGATGATGTTGGATAGGATAGGATCAGTGAAAATGACCCATGTCAAGATGTTTACCATAAGCAAGTGTAAAGTGTTCCTGAAACTTTCATCAAGATCAATATAACTTGGATGATGGATGCAGATGGATGAAAATAGATTGGATCAATGGTTTATGGATGGATGGATTTATTATGGATGAGATGGATGGAATGCTCGATTCATTACGAATTGGATGAGATGCTTTCACCTGAATTGGAGCACGTAGATGATCAATTCCACACATGACGCCTATTTTCCAAGTTTTCATCATGGTCTTTCCCATAGCACCACCGTAGTGGTTTTCACTAGAGGACAATTTTTTTATCTTTACTATTTTCAATCCTTTTTCTGATTTTTTTTGGATTTTTATTTTTATTTTTTTGATTTTTTTGAAAGAATTTAAGCTCATGCTGAATCATAAGTTGTTGCTGATGTAGATGCCCCTGTCATGATGTGTCATTGATATCTTGCTTGAAGAAGTTACTTTGCTAAGATACGTGCACTTGAAAGCAACTTTTGATATTTCTGATCTACTTTATTGATACCAAGGTTAACTTTGTCTCTATGCGCACATTGCAATAGAGTGCCTTCTAAATCCTTATGTTGAAGGGTTGTTGCCAATACATGGTCAATGTGAGAATCGAATATTATGCATGGAGGCGTGGATGGAGTATGTTTAGGGATAAGAGATGGATTGGTTGATAGTTTGGAACCTTTGACTCTCCAAACTTGGGAAGATGAGCAATGATGGGTGGATACAAAAGTGTGCATGGAATTAGGACCAACCGCTTCATAAACTTTGTACGTCACTTGAAAAGCCTGCTTTTGCTTTTGTGGACATCTTTGATGGATACTTTTTCCTTTTTAATTTTGCCCCATATTTTCTTTGACTAATGGAGTTTGATAGGGATGGTCTTTCTTTGTATTCTTTGGTATCCATTTGTATTTGATTTGTCCATTATGCTTCTTAGTTTCTTTTTCTTTGATAATGTTCTTCATAATTTGATTCAAATATTTCTTTTGACGTTGGTCCCAATTCATGGATGGGGTGATGGGTGGATGAAGATTCATGATGTGGCTGGTTGTAGTATTGACATCGGTTTCGTCATAAGGACTCTTTGTGCTCCCTATGTTGACATTTTCTTGGGACAAAGTTGCCCCTAGTATGGTGGTGGTAGTAACTTTATGCTTTGATTCTGCTTGTTCTGAGGTGTCTTGTTCAATAAACATGCTCTGACAAATGACCACTATAGATGACATTGTTTCAATTTTCTGCTTTGCTAACTCTAGATTATGCTGTTTTGTTTAATTTTCTTCCTTCCATGGATAATGTTCGATATCTTTATTCATGATTTCCTCAATCTAAGTTTTGGATATATTTGATCCTGATGTTGATAACTCTGTTTGACTGTAGGAGTTAATAATCTTCTCTTTTTGTGTAACACAATCTTGTTCTAGATGAAGATCATCTATGTGTCCATCCATAGAAAGCATCTCATAGGTAGATGGAGGAGTATGTGCTACATGGATATGATCATCTTGCATAGATAAGAGAGTATCCATTAGATTATTGTAGTATCTTGAAGATACAAATTCTTGATCTTGAATGATTTCAGAGTTGCTTTCGACATGCTTTGGATCAAGTTCCTTACATGGGTCAATTTCAAAGGTTGGATTGCTTACAAAGGGTTCTTGGACATCATCATTAGGCATGGTAAGTGGTTCAATATCCTCATGTGTCAAGTTCAGGGTTCCTTTAGTATATGTAACAATGAGGTCAAAGGGTGTCAATATGTCTTGGAAAGGACCATTGCTAGACCTTGGTGAAAGATTTTGATCATGCTTTGGAATAAATTCTTGAGATATGTCCTCTAACTCATAAGGTGATGTAGAGACATTTTCAACATGATCATAGGTCAACAGATTGTGCATTATGTCCATAGGATCAAATAATCCTAACACTCCTTGAAAGAGATCACTAAAAAGTGGCTCTTGATGTATGGTGACTTGATCATTGGATGGGGTAAAAACATCCTCAATGTGCTCCTTAATTTATAGATTTTGAAAATTGTTTTCAAAAATTATGGTGGAGAGATCGTGAATTTCTTCAACCATAGGGTCGAGTGATGTTGAAATTTCTTGAATTGGATTCTTGTTGGGTTTTGTCGATGTATTTTGATCATGATTGAGAAGTGACTCTTGACATATGTTGATTTGATCATTAGATGAAGTAGACACAACTTCAAGGTGCTCAGTGATGGATTGATCTTGATCCTTGTTCTCAATAGTTATCATTTTTTATGTTTGTGCTTGTGTTTGTTGGGTAGCTTGAGAGGCGTGTTGCACTTTTTGAGCTTGTCTTGCTTGTTGTGTGGCTAGATATTGTTGGATGGCCTTTTGGTAGGCATGGTGAGCTTTTAGGGAAATGTCATATTGTCTTGCTACATTTGGTTTTGGTGGTATTGGTGGTGGATTTGGAATCATGTTGGGTGTAGTGACAAGTGGTTGAGATACGCTTGGAATGATCATGGTAGTGATGGGTGTGATAGGGGTGGATGGAGTGATCGAGGTGATAGGAATGGTTAGAATGACCAAGATGTTAGGTCCTTGGGAGACCATGTTTTGATTTGTTATGATTGATGTTGTCATTTGATTAGATGCCATCCATTGGTGTGATGTTGATGGTATATTCAAAGGTTTTGATGTGATGGTTTGATTGGTGTTAGGTGGATTGATTTGGATGGAGTGATTGGTGTTAGGTAACGGGGGAAGCCCTAAACCAAAGAATGATGTTGATATGGGTAATGGTGGTGGAGATGTCTCTTGGCATAATGAATCAACTATTTTGGTAAGTGTAGCAATTTGATCTAACCAAATTTGTTCTTGATTTCGATCTTGACTCCCTTGATATAGTTGATTTTTCTTGTGTTTAAGCAGATTTGGAGTGTGTACTTGTGTTTGATTTTGGACAATGTTTTGATTTGGGATGACACTCAGATTTGGCATGATCGGTTGAAATTGACCATTGTTCATGTTTGGAATATTCATATGATTTGCAAGTGTATCCATCCCAAAGTTTTTCGGATTCATGTTTCAAATACTTGTACTTGGTACCTTCTCATTTGGCTTGTAGGGATTTCATGAGATGACGTTGTTCATTTGAAGGCTCATGCATTGATTGTTCGGTTGATAGACTTGTAGGTTTGGATTTAGATCTACCATTGGGAAAGGTGTTCCAACCTTTGATTTGGGCATACTCACACTTGTTGTGCCATTGACATTTGTAGAAGGTAATGATCCCATGTATGGAATGTATAAGTGTGAGTGTTGATAATCAATCGGTGTTGTAAGGCTTTGATAGCTTGGTTGACTTGGATTACTCATGATGTATATGGATCAAGTTTATATTCCATGTTCCTCTTGTGTTTTGACCTTGTTGCCAAAGTGACCTCTAAGGTTCTTAGGACCAATAACTAGATGAAGGATGAAAGGGGTGAATGATATGACTGTGTAACGTTTAGGGACTTTGGATCAATGCTAGACTTAGGGTTTCATTTTGATTGGTTTGATTTGGATAATGAACTTATAAACCCTAAGATTTTGGATGTGATCTTTAGGATAAACTTGTTCAAAGGGGTGCTAATTTAACTAGAGGAATGAGAAAGGATGCATTCACATACTCCTAACTAAACAAGGTGATTTTGATTTTGATGATTTACCCAAGTCTAGAATGATGTTTTGAAAGTTCTAAAGTTGCTTGTGGGATGGGATGATAAATGTTTGAAATGGATGAAGTGTTGGATTTTGATCCTAAATGAACCTAAGAAGGACTTGTTTACAAGGCCAAGGTTTTGAAGAACATGCTTTTGCCTTCAAACCAGAAGATCAATGTTTGCTCAAAAGACCATAAGACAAAAGATACACAAGCACATGTGTTGGGTTCAATTGATTTCATCTTGATTAGTGAATTTATTTTACCACAAACACTTTCTTGATTAGATTTTCAAACTAAATGTCCAATGTCCTAACTTCTTCAAACCCCACAAGATATGTCATGTGGAAATTTGATGAACTTAAGGCAAGGGTTTTCCTATTGTCAACTTAAGTAGACAAATCGAGATGTAATCCAATGCTTAGAAACCTCTAAGGATGTGAATCCCAAGGGAAAGCAATAACATATAGATTGAGTCAATGATATTTGTCTCCAAAAGGGTTTGAACTTTGGATGATTTTAAGTGTTTTTTTTTTTATTTTTTTCGATCAAGCAATGCATTTTCAAACTCACTCACAAGCAATGCAACATCTTAGCTTAATGGGTACATTTTTCTTGGTGGGCCTGCCTCATGCCCTTCATAGAAGAGATGATTTTACATGCAACCAAGGAAAAAATATAAAGGCATGTTAAGAATGAAGTCTTAACCTCTATATTTCAACCAAGATTGGACATGGAAAGTAACTTCTTGGAATCTAAGTTCCAATGCACCACTTTGATAAACTCACTCAATGGATCAATAGGCCACTACAAACAAGGGTTTTATTTTGTACTTTCCATTCGTAGGATTTGATCCAATGTGGCAAGAGTCCCCTTTCGGATCCATCTTGTCAAAGTCAACCACGTGATATTGGCGTTTCATCCAATATCCACATTTATATCCCAACTGGAAATACTCTCCAGTTTAGAGTGTTACTGGTTGAGTTATTCCCTTGGGTGATTACTTTTTCCCACAAGGCAGGCCCTCTAAGATAAACAAAAGTGAATGAAGAACAAAATCTGTAACTTGATCAATCTTTGATAGCAACAAAGAGAGAGAATGTACGTGAAAATGCCTCCACTCACACTCGCACAAGATTTTGTTCAATTTTAAGCCCAAATCGAAGTGTGGAGGTGATTTCTTTTTCCCATCCCAAATTCATGAAAAATTCCTTTTGATTCTCAATATCGCTATAGGGTATGTGCAGGATCATGATGGGCCAAAAAGTGGCAATATTTGGGTATTTGTAGGGTATGTGGCTGATGACTTTTTTTTACCCAAAATTGATGAAACGAAAAGGGTTTTTAGAGGAGATTCTTAGCTATCCAGCAATATAAATTATGCTTTAATTTGAATTTAACTAATAATTATTATTCATTTCCTATTAGAATTACGACTAAAGTCCCGTTCGATAGGCTAATTGAAGAACATCTATAACTTTCAAATGGCATCACATTTTTTGAATCTGAAACATGTGTCACATTCTATGCTTCACATACTATAGGATTAAAAAAATAATAATAAATTTCATAAGGTTTTGATCAAGGTAAGGTGGTCAGACATACGAGTTTTTATATTTTTTAAAAGTTGTAATAAAAATTCATAATTAATTATTTACTTGGAAAAAAATTACAAAAAAATATGCATCACATCCAGACATGATTCCTCTACTTATATATAAAATATTAGAAAATATTATTATCATTTTATTATGGTTAGGGTGGTCAGACAGACTCCTACTTCTTATTTTTTCCCTGAAATTTAAATACTATTGCATTGAAATTTCAAATTTTCACCAAATAGATTTTATTTATTTTTAAATAAACCTAGTAGTTTAGAAACTACATTCAATTTTCTATAGATTCTATTCATAAATATTTTTGAAATAATATAGATAACTTATTCAAATTTTTACGTCAAGTTGCGTAACACTAACTTTTTCTGAATTTTTTGCCACTTAAGGGCCTATTTTTTCCATGATGATCCTGCACATACCCTATAAAGCATGAGAGAAGCGCATACGTTCTTTTTCAATGGCCTCAGTCTAAGTAAGCCCTCACAAAAGCAAAGCTACACTTGTTCTTTTTAAATCCTCAAAGCAATATGTGAGTTCATTTTAGAGCACCAAATCACAAGTGAAAGACATTTGTTCAATTTGTTAATCCAAAAAACAAAATCTAGTATGTTGTTGATCCTAAAGTTCGTTTTAGCCTTTGCAAGAAATGAAAAAGGTTCTTTTTAAACCCAAAAAAAACTAGTGTCCTAAGAAAGAGAAGGTAACAAATTCTTAAAGAGATGTTAAACAAACACTAAAGTGTTTAAAAACACTTTGATTGAATGAAATATCCTTCGCATGCTTCTCTTTCTTTTGATTTCGATTCCCAACCTAAAAAAGTGATAAAAATGTTAGATGATATAAAAAACAAAAGGATATAGGGGTTAGATGAATCATTAACCAAAACACCCTAAAACTTAGCCAAGTTATCATGTGTTTTGACTTTAGATGCAAATTTGAAACTTTTAACTCATTAATAGTTAAGAAACACCTACAACATTGGATAGCTTACGAAATTCTACCCTATTTCAAAAAAAAAGCATCAAAAAGACCTTCGTATGACCAAGATATGGTCATTTTAAAATTGACTCATGGGCGCTAAAACAGTGATCATGGGCGCTAAGACAATGATCATGGGCGCTAAAATAGTGATCATGGACACTAAAAAATTGATCATGGGTGCTAAACGAACATTAAAGAACACTAAATGAACATTAAAGAGTGCTAAAAGAATATTAAAGAGCACTAAAACGACAAATTTAAAAAAAAAACATATTACATTTTTAATTCAAGCTCTCCTTCTAGTGCCAAAATGTGAACCTAAATCCTAATACCTGCAAGAACACAAAAAATGAACACATTAATAAGATCAAATGAAAGTTAGAATAGAGATTCCCCATAGAATCCATTTAACCATATTCAAAATAGAAATAAGACAAGAACAAAAATAAAGAAGATGAAAATAAGCTAAATCCTATTGAGAATATGCAAACTCTTGATCTTATGGGGGAGTTGGTGCCAATTTGATGTGGAAATTGGCCCTTTCCCAACTCCTTTGCAAGCTTTGATCATGAATGGTGATGGCGATCCACTTTGATGAAGAATGATGAGTGCGACAAGCTAAAAACCTGCATAACCTAGCTAAGATTCAATGATAATGGATGAGGATTGCTAATGATTTGAGCATGGTAAATTTACTCAAATTGTGGATGGTAAAATGTGGAGATTAACCTCTTATTTATAGATTGATAAGTTGAAATTATGCCCAAAATAGAGCAATGTGGGACTAAGAATGAGCCAATGACAAAATGCCACTTGTCAACTTGTGAATGGATGGAGGATGTCTAAGTTTTGAAGAATGTGCAAAGAGTGGGGAGATTCAAATTAAAAATATGGCTTGAAGGATGAGGTGAAAGGTGAAGTTAATGTCACATGGCTGAAGAAAAGGACTTGTAAGAGATGTTAAATGCCATGTTGGAAGGGACAAGTCCTTTTGGGGGGAGATTTCAAATTTGAGGAGTATTCCCACTTGGATGCCTTTTTTGAATGAAAATAGGTGATTTATAAAACAATTAAATTGATTTTCATGTGCAAGTTGCAAAATCTAGAGGATTTGAGTGATTAAGATTAGCATTGATCATGATTTGATTAATTTAAATGATGTTAGTTGATTTGACCATTTTGACTTGGATTTTAGGATTTAAATAACTCAAAATGAGAAAAGAATGATTTAGACTTAGTTAAATAAATATTTTTGATTTATTTAACCAAAGGGGGTGATATTAGATTAAATTAGATAAATGTTTGATTTATTTAATTTAATTTGATGAACTTTAAAGATTTAATCAAATAATATGGATTATTTAATTAACTCAAAGATGTGAAGATGAAGTGACCTAGCTAATTACACAAAGATAATGATTTAATTAAATTGAGGGATTTATTTAATTAAATGGTTAGATAGAGGGATGATTCAGGATGAAATGATGTTAGTAGATCAAGATCGAGTGTGAGATATCAATCTGTATATTTTCGATGTCTACAATAGTCAATGGTGAAATGAAAAACATGATGTCAATTTTATCATTTCTACGAAGAGCACTATGGTTCAATGCTACTAGATTTACACAATCCATATTATCATCAATTTTGTAGTTTCTAGATTTGATTATTAGCAAGTTTGTATCAAATCTAGAAACAATAAAATTGATGAGAACTATGGTGCCAACTATTTTTTTTATGTACATTTATATGCTGTAAATGGTCCCTTTTGTTGATGGTCATACAAATGCTCAAGTATAAAAAATTAAAGGCAATAGGAAAACACCTTAGGATTATTAGATTCACAAGTTTTTGGAAGATGTGTATACTATTGATCTTACAAAATGATCATCGATGTTATGACTTAGAAAAAGTAAATTATTATTTTATTTGATAAAAAAATGGACCCACCTCATTATTTTTCATGTCATCCATTAACTAATACCATAATCGTAATTTCCTATCATGGTGACATAGTTTGGAAGAGCACCAAAAACAAATGTAGCACTTGGTATTGGCTCTTTTTCTCTTACTTTTCTCTCAAAAGATAGAAGACTTAGGAAGCATGCCCTTGTTAGCTCATTATATTATATAAAATTGTGCAATAAATTTAGTTGTAAGACAATTGTTTGAAATTTCATTTATGTTATTAGATCAATTAGAGAAAGATTTAAAGTTATGTGTCAGGGTCCTTTAAAACTCTTCTTTTTCTATCTTGAAAAATTGGTCCCCTTGTGTTGATATTCATTATTGATGAATAGTGCACCAAACAATAGTGTCAAAACTACCAACTTCTAAAAATCTTAGTTCCTATTATATCTTCAAATGATCAATGGTGTAACCCTACTTGATGATATCATCAAAAATAAAACCTATCAGTTATTTAAAAAATTTGTAACTTAAATAGAACCAAGTAAATTGAAAAGAAAATTATGATATTTCCACTTGGTGATTAAAGGTATTGAGAGGAATGGGAAGAAATAAAAAATATTTATCCCAAAAATTGTCTCAAAGGGGTAGACAGATATTAAACCTCTATAGTTTGAGTAACTCATAAGGGATTATCACATATGAGGAAGAACCTAGAAGCTTGCATGAGGATTCTCAAACTAATAATTTTTTTTTTATAAATAATACTCAAGATTGGAGTACTTGGATTTTCTCCAAGATTGATTGTAAAAATGCCTATTCTATATTAGTTGGAATCTCCTTTCTTTTTAAGGCCTAAAAGACCTTATCTAATCCAATGATATCTTGATGGGAGATGTCTTTGGGTCTTTCCACAACAACATTTTATTAGAATTATAACTATGCAATTAGATAGATGATTTATTCTATTTATTTGATTCTTAACATATGTGCCCATCCTTAAAAATATTTTTAGTTTTGTTCTTTGTTTACGAGCATTGATTTCAATTCTTTTTCTTGGAGCACTATATCATTAGCTAGCAATCAAGAGAGAAGCACTTGTTGAACCAAAGAGATTATATGCTCCCTCATTCCTTTTATGACCTTCTCTAAGTACTAACTTGGTGAAAAATTTAGAGTGGCCTTATTCTTGTTTATCACCTCATTCATCTTCACTATTTTTGTTCTCTTATTTCCACATTGATTGC
Organism: Sequoia sempervirens; assembly: GCA_007258455.2. Classification (NCBI taxonomy): domain Eukaryota; kingdom Viridiplantae; phylum Streptophyta; class Pinopsida; order Cupressales; family Cupressaceae; genus Sequoia; species Sequoia sempervirens. The sequence continues at coordinate 121,289,129 of VDFB02252616.1, forward strand.
TATTAGCTTCTCATTTAGAAGATTGTAGATTTTTTCAACTACAACTTTAACTTGTAGAAAATTTGGTGTTAAATATAAGATCACTTCATCCACCTGATCCTTCACTTTTATGTTTAGGGCTTGAGTGGAGGAAATGAAATTCAAAACAAAACATATATCCACAATCATCTCCACAAGCTTGTCCTAATAAGATGAGCGCATTTTAACAAGGGATGTTAGCCCCAACAATTTCTTGGTGAGTCAAAGCTCTAACTATAATCAGTTAATTACCTATAATTATTAAGAATTAGTATCCCTTAGCTCCATTAGTTATTTTTACAGCTTGGTATCTTCATCTATCCTCCTCCTCTATGACTCATCAAGTTCTTCACTTGTTGTCAATCTCCTATTATCAACTTGTCCTTGCTTATCTTAGTATGTACTACATTATAACTTTTGTTTAGCATCCATCTTTTCCCTAGGATTTTTTCTCAGCTTTTATCTAGGCCTTAAGTTGGATGATAGTATTCTAGGTTCTAGTCAACTCCATTTCCTTCTCCAATTTATATCCCATTTTAATAAAGTTAATTTTGACCAACTTCTAGGTAAGTGCATGGATTTGTTACACAATTTTGATGCCAAATTGGAAAAAAAAAAGAAAAAACCCCAAAAAGAGCATTTGGTGCACACTAAATGACTTACCCATTTTGCGTGTTCCAAATTTGGTGCTCGCCAAATGGGAAAAGTGAATTAAAAGGAAAAACATGCATTTCAACCTCCATTTTATGTTGAACCCGAGGATTGGCTAGGAGTTTTCATCTTTGCAACTCGCGCTCACCAAATGTCTTCCATTTTTTCCACTCTTAGCTTGCAATTCTTCATGAGGATGCCACCAAAACGTTAGAGAGGTTGAAGATTGCAAAGAGGTATGTATTTTTATTCTATTTATTTTGAATTTGATTTAGAATGTAGATTGAAATAGGTTTTTTTAATAAAACTTTTTTCTAATTCTCAGGGAATGAATCTCCACCTCCAAACATTAAGAATTCACAATCAACCCCTCACAAAGAGCCTCCTATACAAGAACAACCTCAAACCCCTCCATCAATTCATAGGAATCCTCAAGAAACACGAGCAATAATCCTAAATCAAATTGAAAATAATAAAAGAGATAGTGAACAATTAATTGGAAGATTAACCGAGCATGCTGAAACCCACCCTTATAAGAGAGGGTTTTCCGAATCATTGAAGTCAATTGTATCTCATGTAGGAGAAATGAGTGAGAAAATAATTTTTTGGTCAAATAAGAGGCACGAGTTGAGACAATTTTATGCTAGTGGTTTGTCATATACATATGTGAAAAAATAAAAAATTAGCAAAGCCAACTTGTGTGCCCTATTTACAGAGTTGAGAACCAACACACCTTTATCTCATGCATGCAAGAGGTTCCCCATCCATTGGTGCCACCATGAATTAATTAAAAATAAATTTTGGGAGTAGTGGTAGATGGTATTTAACCAACCTCCATGCAATAACCATGAGGTACCACAATAATTTTTGAGGAAACTCTATTGTGATTTTTTCCTCAATAAGATACCAAATTATTTTGACATCTTAGACTTTTAGGGTAGAGATTGGTGCTTCACACATGATAGACCTAGTGCACGATGTAATCTATAGTTGGCATCGATACCCTTGGCTAAACCCATGCTGGAGCATGTCATCGTTCCTTCCATTATTAAGGACAATGTAGAGGTGAATATGCTGGAATCAATTAGCTCGCTCACCCAGACCATTATACAATGTACGAGGCCTCTAGTAGAGCCTGATGTGGAGGAGATGTGTAGGCCCCGAGCTCCACCCCACCATTGTGGTGCTTACGGTGTTGTTTGTACGTACAATTATTAGAGTGCTCGGGATGTAGCTACACAACCTACATCGGTTGCAGAGGCGATGACTATGACAAATGAATTGTTGAATAATACATACAACATTAATACCCAACTAAAATTTAACAAGTTCATTTAATTTTCTTTATTAAATTATATTTTGAAATTTAAGAATAACTACATTAGCTTAATCAATATGATGAAATTTTAGGGTTGGAGTGTTCACAAGACATGCTCCATTCTTGTAGACCCTTATTCATTCTCGACATTGGGTGATCTCACAATAGTGGTTTACAATTTTTGGCCAAACTAGAGACTGAAATTATTTTTTTAACTAAATCTTCACTTTTGGGCACCTATAGTGGCTAAACCGTGAGGAGTTTGAAGATGATGCAAACTATAATTTCATGACATTTTTTCTGTAGATTCTAAATATATTTTTTTCAAAGTTTTTGGAATCAGATTGCACTTCTTTTTCCATCTCCCTCGAAAACTAGTTTTTTTTTTTCAAAAACAACATTTTTGAAAAGTGACACTCACCGTATAACACAACTTTTTTTCCCTGAAGGATAAAATTCTAATTCTTTCAAATTTATATTTGTAACTCCAATATCTAGTGCTTCCACTTGGTTAGATATTTTTTATTGAATATTTTTTCTTTAATCAAGTTTTGAAGTCAAACCAATTACAATTTAGACATAGTGTGACCGTTTAATGCGTAACTTTTTTTGTATGTATCGAAATTTAATTTTTTTTCTTAGATCAAGAACTTAAATATCTGGTGCACTCATATTTAAAAAAAAAAATTGATAGTTTGTTATTTTTCCACATGTGCAAAACAAAGAGCTTGTTTTTTGGTGAAAAACCTATGTTTAATAAAACTAAAAAAACAAATAGATAATTAAAAAAAACATATGAAAATTATATTTGTTGGATAGCTTGTTCTGTGGACTACCTAATTCTAGTTGGTTTTGTGAAGTCTCTATCATTTCAATGTTCAAACCAAGCTTTGATGTGTAATTTTTTTTTTTTGTGAACAAGGTCAAAAATCAGGGAAAAGGGGGGTTCGCTTGAACCTAGGTTTGAGCGAACCCTCTTCCTAAAAGGTTTTTTCATTTTATTTTTGTCTATACATGCATTAAATGGGTTTGCTCGAAGCCTGGTTCGAGCAAACCATTCTTTGGTTCATTCGAACCAACTAGTTCGTTCGAACCCCTAGAATAATTTTTTTTGGCATGGGGTCAGTTTTTACAAGTTTTCCTTCCTCATTCAAATTGTAAAAAAAAAAATTCGGTTTACCTCGTTGAGTCCACATGTATGCAACTAGTATTAAAGATATATTATTGCATTTGAATAGTTGAATGTTATATTTGAATGTTTGTCTCATAACATGCTTTGGATGTCAAACAATTTCTTGGTGGACCTTCGAGCTCTACACCTCGTTATTCATGTCCTCAAACAACTTTCACTTAGGTAACCTTTATTCATTAATGGTGTTGTAAAACAATGTTAATTAGTTTTCATAATTTTGCATATACAAATCTTAAAAATTGATGAGAAACACAAACATCGGTTGCTCTTGTGAGATCCTATTTATATTTACCATTCAATGTCCATCTCATTCTTCCATTCCTATCATCACACATTTTTTAACCATTTTATATCACATATCCCAATATTTAACACCTTATATATTATACCACCTTCCTCCATATTTCATCTTATACATATATTGTTACAAGAAATGCTTCCCTTTTTCTCATTATTGACCAAATCTCTTATACATTATTACTATGCATCTCAAGTTACCACTTCATGTCCTATATTCAAACCTTAGACACTGCCTAATTCACTTTATGGTCTAATATTCCCTCCTAATTACTTCCCATTAATCTCTAGTATAGTTCACCTTAAAAATGTTTTGCTATCCAATCTGCTAGAGCTAAGAAATTCACCTTAATTCCTACCGGCCTTCATTACCCTATTCACATTTCACCTACATCAAAAGATCTCTTGCCTTTGGTTTTGCATTGTGCTTCACATGAAATACAATAATTTGTGTGAAAAGATCCATAAAAGCATTCATATTACATAACCGTTAGAACCACCTTTTGTAAATAAACTAATGTCTAATTAAATATGTTCATTTATTCCTTTAGATAATTCCTTTAGAACTTGTCCCTTGAAGTGCAAAGATTTCTCAGACCCAGAGAGGACCTTAGAAAGAAGGTAAACCATAATTGGGGTGACTGGTACACATTTTTTTATTGCACTATAATAACCATATATGGGTTTGAAGGAGCACCACTTTTGCTACCAAAAATGGTTCATGACAAGGGTTGCATATTTAGAGATTATAAAGAAATTGGCCAAGTCAGATGCCATGCACCTTAAAAGGTACAATAAATAGTCTCTTATGCCAAGCACTTTGTATTTTGGAGAATTCACAGTTGTCTCTAATAAAGGATATGAGGAAGTTGACAGCAAGTTGGCACATTACAACCTACCAATAGGAAATGAAAGGAAGAAATTATATTTAGAAAACTTCATCAATAATGCAAAATTATCACAAAAATTGTCAGGGTATGAACATCATTATTTTGTCGATGATGTAATACATAATTGTGATGAAACCTTAACAACATGGAGGATAGCTACATACAATAGAATCATGCTAGTTGAGGCATGGAGGAAGGAAAATGGTCCCCTATATATAGGAGCATACAATGATGTACAAGACCCCTTGCAAAGATCATAATGATTAATTACACATTAGGATCATATGACTAAGGATGTACCACCCATAGTCTTTGAGACACATGTGACAACCTATTCCAAAACATAGCCCAAGGAGATGGAGACTCTAAGTTATGTACATTCACAACCTACCCCTGAAGTTAGCTTCTCTATGGACACTCCTATGATTGAAGAAGAAGATGATGAAGAAGAGAACAAAGTTAAGCAGATAAATGTGCCTATTTTTACACAATATAAGCCTCCCCCTAAGAGAAGCATTGTTAAATTTGAGACATTAGATGAACTCTCTGATGATGTGGGAGTCTGAGCCGACAAAGAATTTGTTTCTGATAATGATTTTGTTAAGACTTCAAAATTTAAATCTTTTTTCTATGAACACAAAGGAAGGATATTAAGAGAAAGGATGAAAAATATTACCCTAGAGCAAGATACAAATGCCCTGGAAGAATTAAGAAAAGAGGTAGATCAAGAATTAGAGGCTATCACCCATATGAGAGGAAGGGAATTACTACAAGAAGTTGGGGTTTTTCTCCTACCAGGGTGGGACATTAGTTTTTCCATAGTATTTAATAGCTTCAAAAGAAGAGGGGATAAGACATTGCATTTGATAGAAGAGGCAAGTGATAAAATGTACTCTGGTTCAGGGTATAATCCAGATGAGGCCACCTTGTTGATTGGGCCTTGTACCCCCAAGCTAAGAGACTTGCCATTATCACTAACCCAAACCAAATGTTTGGACATATTTTGGTTCAAAGAGTGGGAGATATTGATCCCATTGAAACAACAAATTTGAACTTAAATGTTGTAAAATTTAACAAGGCATAGGTTGAGAAGCTACCAAAAGAAAATGAGAAACTGAAAAGAGAACCAACTAGTTACAGAAATAAATTTCCCTCTTCTTCATCATCAAATTTGTACTTTCCATTGGTGGATCATGAGAAGGTGTTAGATGCTATGGTAGATGTCATATATTGGAAGCATTGCAACATTTCCATGAAAAGATCCAAAAGAAATGCAATGAACTGGAGAAAAAGGTAAAGACCACTAAGTTTGAAGTTATGTCTGAAATAATCAAGAAGAGATTTGAAAAGGCGATGAACCAAGTTGACTAGTACTGGATGCTCTTTGTGAAAGTGCACTTTGCTTCCCATGAACATAAGAGATTACAAAAACACCTAGAAGAAAAGAAAGAGGAACTTATTAGTAAAAATATTATGAATGGAAAAGTGCTCCACAAGTATAATGAGTTGATCAATCTACATAGTCAATTTCTTCATTTATTGTTGGTATATTATGACTAGAAGAGAAAGAGATGCATCTATCAATTATAATGGACTAGCTAGTTGCTTGATATATGCTTGCAATTTTTCTATCTACTTCTTTAGTTCTTTCTTTATCTTCTAATCTATATTCATCCTTGAGACCATAATGGAAACTATTAAATGAACTTATTTTTCTTGATCTTTGGTTTCTTGTCCCTGTTGATATAGTAGTAATTTTATAATCATCTACTCTTAACTCTTTATCATCCTTATATGCTAATAGAGTATCTATTTCAACCATCTTGGATCTTGAAGCATCTTTAGATATCATAGAGAGGAATCTAGGGTCCTTCCTATCTTTAGGGTATGTGCAGGATCATTATGGAAAAAACAGGCCCTCAAGTGGCAAGAAATTTAGAAAAATCAAAGTTAGGCAACTTGACGTAAAAATTTGAATAAGTTATCTATATTATTTCAAAAATATGTAAGAATAGAATCTGTAGAAAATTGAATGTAGTTTCTAAACTATTAGGTTTGTTTCAAAAAACAATCTATTTGGTGAAAATTTGAAATTTCAATGCAGTACTACTTAAATTTTAGGGAAAAAATAAGAAGTCGGTGTTTGTCTGACCACCCTAACCACAATAAAATTATCATATTTTTTTATAATATTTTAGATATAAGTAGAGGACTCATGTCCTAATGTGATGCATATTTTTTTGTAATTTTTTTTCAAGTAAATAATTAATTATGAATTTTTTATTACAACTTTTAAAAAATATAAAAACTCAATGTCTGACCACCTTAACTTTGTCAAAACTTTATGAAATTCTTTTTTTTTTTTTTAATCGTATACTATGCGAAGCATAGAATGTGATGCATGTTTTGGATTCAAAAAATATGATACTATTTGAAAGCTATAGATATTTGTCAATCAACCTATTAATCAGGACTTTAGTCATAATTTGAATAGAAAATGAATAATAATTACTTATTAAATTCAAAGCAAGGCATAATTTATATTTGTGGAAAGCTAAAAATCTCCTTTAAAAACCCTTTTTGTTTCATCAATTTTGGGTTAAAAAAAGGTCGTCAGCCACATACCCATGATATTGCCATTTTTTGGCCGATCATGATCCTACACATACCCTTTATGTGTATCTATCTTAGTTGAAATATCATGAAAATATACTTGCACATGGTTCTTATTCTTGGGTGATCCCACAATAGTTGTTTACAATTTTTGGCCAAACTAGACACTGAAATATTTTTTTCTAACTAAATCTTCACTTTCGAGCACCTATAGCGGCTAAATCCTGAGGAATTTGAAGATGATGCAAACTATAGTTTTGTGAAATTTTGTCTATAGATTCTAAATATATTTTTTTCAAAAAAAATTGAAGCAGATTGCACCTATTTTTCCATCTCCTTCGAAAACTAGTTTTTTTCAAAAAATAACATTTTTTAAGGAGTGACGCTCACCGTATAATGCATAACTTTTTTTCCATGAAGAATAAAATTCTAATTATTTCATATTTAGATTTTTCACGATGATATCTAGTGCTTTCACTTGGTTAGATATTGTTTTATTGAATATTTTTTCCTTAATCAAGTTTCAAAGTCAAACCAATTACAATTCAGACATAGGCGGAGCGTATAACGCGTTTTTTTTTTTTTGTATGTATCGAAATTAACTTATTTATTTTTAGTTGGATCAAGGACTTCAATATTTGGTGCACTCATATTTTTCAAAAAATAAAATTGATAATCTTCTATTTTTCCACATGTGCAAAACAAAGAGCTTGATTTTTGGTGAAAAACCTACATTCACAAGAAATAAAAAATAAATATAATAATTAAATTAAATTTATTTAAAATTATACTTTTTGGGAAGCTTATAATAAGGACTACATACTTACAAAAAATAAATTTTAAATGAATTTATTTGATCCCCGAAAATGTAAATCAAAAGTGTTTTTTATCAGCATTTTGATAGGTGTAAAGGAGACTCTGTTATAGGTATGGTTTAAAACTAGTGGGGTTCTATCCAAGGGGTTTGATCTAAGGTAGCTTGATCAAACCCTCTTCAATTGGAATGCTTTAAATGGAAATTTTTAAGGATTAAATCATTATATTTTCTTAAAATATGTGATTTCAACAAAAATCAGAATCTCCCAGAAATTGTAAACCAGCTTTGTGGGATCACCCTCTTCCATTTTTATATACATAAATTTAATAAATTGGATGAATCATGTAATAATATTGGCTAATATTCAAAATAATATTCAAGGATAATCTTTCATTTATCTCACTTTCTAAAATTTTGACTATGTACAATATTATTTGTATTATTCATTTCATGACTATTTAATGTAAGATTTTGTATATAGAATGCTCTATATCATAAAAAATTCAGTTGAATATATAGCCACCCAATATCTAGGAGCTTCAATGAAATCACAAGAGTGATGAAATATGAGAATAATGTTATTCTCTCAAAGTATGTAAATATATAGTGAATATGAATTAAAAATGCAAAGTGAACTACTTGGTTACATAGACCAAGGTGAGACATATGATTAGATAAAATTATGATATGTGTCTTAATATTATGACTTGAGACATAAAGTAATAAGTATCATATGTGTACCCTAAGTAAATTAGGAATAAAATTTATCCCTTTAATAAAAAAAAAATCCCATCAAAAGAATAAATCCATGTATACTCTTTCGTTGTGTTGCAAGTGATAAGTCCTTTTATTTTAGTTTCTTTTTGGTGGCTAACTTGGGTTTCATCACCTAGTAGCAACCTAGAACCCTTAGGTTACAATGAGGTATATAAATTAGATAATGGAATTAATCTCCCTTTGAGGTACATTTTTCATTAGGATAATCTTACAATAAATTTAATAGCCTGCAAAGTGGTGGTAAAGAGTTAGTTAGACTCTCACACTAAGTAATTAGATATGAACCTCATTCAATAGATATGGGTCTCACCAAGAGGACTATCAAAATCCTAGAACCAAAATTTCCAATCATGTCCAACAATTATGCCATGTCTTATTACTACATTGATCCCATACACCTACCACTCCACCTCTCAAAGCTCAAATCAAGATCATTAACACTGACAATGGAGAGTATGATTTAAACAACACATTTTGTATCATAGAGATCATTTTATCTCCATGATCTCATGGTTGACCTCATCCTATATCTAAAATGACACAAACCATCATGCATTTTAGTACCAAAAAATTTTTCCAACAATAATGAAGAAATTGAAGGTGCAACTAGCTCATAGATTGATTGAGATAAATAGTTCACACCATGCTTCATAAAATAAAAATACCCACAATGCTCCACATTTGTATGAAGATGAAATGCAATGGAAAAGGTCTTGGCTCCATAACTAAAGTGTTTTCTTGATATACTCTTGATAGAAGAAAGTATCAAAACTTGATGTTTAAGATACATACCACCTAATGAGGAATTTAATAAACTAAATGAAAACTCATGAATATTGTTGTAAAAGACATGTCTCCTAATATTGAAAATATTAAGGTCTAGCACATCACTAAATTCTTTGATAATCTCAAAATTATCAAACTCTTCCATGAAATCTCCATTTTTGTACTATTGACTCCTAGTTACCTATCACAAACTCATCATTTAGGAACAACACAATCTTGTTTCTCTAGGTACATTTTAGAATGATGATAACATCATTAAATTTTGTGAGACATATAATAATATCCTTATATAACATCACAAGAAATTATTTTAAATTAATGAAAACTTATGTGAGGCATTAATCATTGAGGAAACTGGCCTACTACCAATATCTCTATAGTGGCAAGATCAGTCACTAATTATAGTTGAATATAGACATGAGCATAAGATTTTGACTCTAGATAATCTAGAGATCACTTAAATTGCAACAACCTTGAGACCCAAAAAATAGGAAATTGTCATTTTTACATATGATCAATAACAATCTTACACCTCATCCCTACTAATAAGATAAATCATTTTCCTACTTTTATTGACCAAATTTAAGAATTACTCTCTATATGAAAGTTAATATAACTATTTGCCAGCCTTTCAAAGGTATTGGTTGCAATGCATGATATGTTGTAAAGTAAAAAATTTGGAACAAATAATCAAAATGTCTTTTGAACAACAATTATTGACATTTAAGTTATGAATGACAACAAAATAATTAGATTTATTTTTTCTCAAACTCTCACAAACAATTTTCTAGGAGAATTTACTCTCTAACTAAACTCACAAAACAATCTGTGTGTAAAACTTATTATTAAGCTAAATCACACAAATTATGAAAGGCCCTCCATCTTCAATAGCTTTTGTGAAAATCTTACAATCATAGCATTCTATCAGGTGACATTTTAAAGGTATTTTGTGAAACAGTTTATGTGCTTTGTCTATGCTTCTACATTTTTGGATACATGTCTACCAGGGCAGATGCAAGTACAAACATAGTTCCTCTATCCATTATCCTCTTATGTGTGCCCATACCCTATTCCAAAGCTCTCATTTTAGCCCAAGAAGGGAGGATGCTGGCGAAGGTTGCGAAGACTGTCTTCACACCTACCAATTTGCATTTTCTTGAAAATTTATAAAGCCTTTTCAATAAATCCATTTTGTGCATATCCTGCAATCATGGCATTCCATTAAACCACATTTCTTTGAGGCATTCAGTAAAAAAGTGCATGTGCCTTGTCCATGCTTCCACATTTTGGAAGCATATCCACCAAACCATTTCCAACATCATCTGAGAAAATTCCTCTATCCTTTTTGCTTTTATGGATACATAAATCATGGTTCAAAGCTCCCATTTTGGCACAGGTCTAAATTGATCAGGTTTGAGGCCTTTTTGTTGGATATGATGAAACACTGTGACTGCCTTTTGAGGACACCCATGTCTTCTTTACACTGTAATAACCTTTTTTCCATCAGACTGTTTTATTCTTTTATGTGAGCAAATATTTTAGGGTATCTACCAAACTTCCACACGGGAATAGTGTGTTTGAATTTGATCGTGTGGGAGAACTACTAACAGCTGACTTTCATGGCAATTGTTTAGTGAAACAGATTTTGGCAGAGGAACGAAACAGGTTAAGCAAGCCCACATCCACACACTAAGCAGTCAAAGCTTAGTGTGTGACGTTTAAGCCCAGCTGTCGAACTCTCAAAACCATTCAACAAATGCAAATAAACCTCCAAATTATGGTACCTAGCCAGTGTTAGAAATACATAGTAATTTCTACATGTTTCTAGAATATTCTTATTAAAATATGTCGGCTATATGAAAAGTTCTAGAAATTGTATATGTCGGCTCTTTTGAAGTTTCCAGATTATCTATTTGCCTCTATATAAAGGCACTATGTAGTTCAGTTATGAACAGGCAATGCATTTAGTGTTTTATATATTTGTTGCCTCTGCCCACCTCCTACAAGTGGTATCAGAGCAGACTGATCCAGGAAGACTACAGAAGTGGAAGCTGTTGTCAAGAGGTGGAGTCATCAACAGAGGAATCTGTTATTGCAGACACGGTGGTAGGAAGCTGGTTTGAAGAAAAAGCCCCTGCTGTTCTTCTGAAGATGGTATTGCAGTTGCCAGCTATAGCTTGTTGAAGCCAAAGGAATTGGTCACTAAGGTCAATGAAGGCTGAAAGTATTCGCAGATTTTAAAAGAATGTGTGAAGCAGCCAGAGAAGCATTTTAGATCGCTGTTTTTTTTAATTGCTGAAGACCAGTATAGCTGTTGCTATCTGAAGAAAGGAGTTTGGGCCGTAGTCAAACAATGTCTGAAGATGCAGAGTTGTAGTTCAGCCGATTGGAGGAGCAGTTGATTTAAGATATTCACTGGAGGAAATCTGTTCGTTGCTTTTATCTGAATAAGATATGCTTTAAGTTGCTACAAATTAGCAGATTGTGGAGAGAGCTGTCGTTCCAAACAGAAGAGACTGCAGCTCAGAGAGAAAAGGTCATTGGTTGGAGCATGCAGATGCTAAGGAAATTGCTGGTTGAAGCTGTTAAGAGTTGCAGTCTTTTGGAAGCTGCCGATTGGAAGAGACTGAAGCAGATATAAAGGAAGCGTTGACATGTGTTGGTTGTTGTTTTAGCAAGGTGGAATTCGCCAAAGCAAGGAGCCGCAACCAAAGGAAGTCATCCAAGCAAATCGCCGTTCAAAGAAGCCGAAGAAAATAGGAGCCGCCAGAGATCTTTGAAGGATCGTAGAAGAGGCATTTGAAGCTACAGAAGCAAGCCGGTGCAAGAATTGAATGAGGAATTTTGTGAGGAAGTAAGTAAAGCGCTAATGGATTAAGGAAGTAATCTGATTGAATGTCATGAGGTTGTGAAAATATAATTGAAGCCCTTAATGGATTAAGGAAGAAATATTGTTGAATGCCACAGCATTCTCTTTCTGTATGAAAGCAATGTATGAGGCAAATGGAGCCCATTAAAACTAGCATCCTCGAGCACCCGTAGAGTGCTTCAATGGGAGGTGTTGATAAAAAAAGTGAATCACACCTGAACCTACGATGGACTGGTAACCAAGTATGTCAGAGCTCATGGGTAGAGCATCCCAACAACATCATGGGATTTCCTAGGTTCAATCGCTAGATCTAGAAAATTTTAGATGCTGCAGCATTGGTGAAAGAGACTGAGAATGTAATGAGAATTCATGGTAGAAATTAGAGGGGAGTGTTAGAAATACGTAGTAATTTCCACATGTTTCTAGAATATTCTTATTAAAATATGTCGGCTATATGAAAAGTTCTAGAAATTGTATATGTCGGCTCTTTTGAAGTTTCCATATTATCTATTTGCCTCTATATAAAGGTACTATGTAGTTCAGTTATGAACAGGCAATGCAATTAGCGTTTTATATATTTGTTGCCTCTGCCCACCTCCTACAGCCAGATCAGGGTTTTTCTTCAAGAAAGGAGATTTCTTGAGATCCAATGCTAATTCCATCCCTACATGTTTCTATTTCCAGGGGAGAGACTCCAGCATTTGCCCCATTACTTTCTCATATTTCTCCATTCCTTCATTGAACAAAATGTCGGGCATTTTTGGCACCACATCTTGCCTTCTCACAACACGTAGGACCTTCACGCCGAGCTCCTCTAGAGCGTCCTTGAAAGCGCTGTTGCCCACCTGCGGAGCCCCGAACGAGAAGACAGTGATGGGGACCCTTAGGGTTGGGTCATTTCCATGCACATTGACTCACTAAGTGACTATTTCAAAGGCGTTAAGAAGCAAAAGGGCACTACCGAGGCTGTTTCCACGGATGCTAATGCTCACTTCCTCACCATGCCCCGTGTAGAGCGCCACCAAGTGACGGATCTCGTCTATCACTTCCTGTGAGGCGTTGTGCTTATTGTATGGGGTCGCATCATTCTTAGAAGTATAAATACTGAGAAACCCATGCTCCACCTTAATTTCGGTGCGTTCGGAAGAGCCAAGGTCACCGACGGGGTGAAGAATGTCACGCAGATTCTCCATCCATTCCAGCTGTGTGACGGTGTCACGCCATGCCACCAATTGTCACTCCTACCAAGGCACTTCGTCTCCTCATCTGTACTCACTGCTACGTAGCTCATCCAGTTGGTGTCTATACTCACTACTACGTAGCCCATCCAGTTCGACTCCTTACTCCACGGATCGATGGAATTCGACCGCCCGAAAAAATTGAGCAATTGAACGTCCAACATGGTGTAAAGATATTTACTGACTCTGTAACCCGTGTTGTCGAGGTGAAGTTTGTCCGCATTTTTTGTTGGTTGTACCTACAACTGCCACAATATTTGGAGTGTGCATCGAAGTCTAAGGTGTCATAGGTCACCTGGGCGAATTCCCCATATTTCACAATTTCTCGCCTGAGCTTCGGTCTCAAAAGATCAAGAAGACCCTTCCAATTATTCGAACCCTGGTATTTTCTTCAATCTTCTCCTAAACCCTCTTTGGAGACACAATTGGGCTGTTTCTGTACACCTCTTCTAGCCGCCTCATAAATCTTTGCAATTCGACAGGAGTACACCTGTCCTTCTGTGCAGGTTCTGGTGGCGGTGGATTCACATGCAGATCGGCTCTATTCCAGATGGTGTTCCGCTACCTCTTCTTCATCTCCAACAAGTCTATCGCTAGTTCAACAACAGCGAACGATTTATCTCCATTTAACTGAGTTTCAGAGGATCTGTTTAGGGCCGCGAAAACGTGAAGATTTGTGAAAGAAGACGAGGCAACCCTAGAGCTTTTTACCTTGGCGTTCCCTACAATCTTGCAGCTGCTCCTCACGAACGACGCGTGGGTGTTAGGGACGTATGCCGATTGAATCATCGTACTTCTAACTTATCGTATGATCGGATTATAAGAAAGGACTTGTGCAGCGGCAATGCTCTTAAACATGAAAGAGTAGTGGTATTTTTAGGAAATGGTTCGAGGCGCAACGCATAGATGTCAGGTACACGCATTTTCTGTTGGAAAATTATTGCAAGACAATGTCAAACGTCATTCGTTTGAAGGATTATTCTTTGTCAATGTGAATGGAGTTCTTGTAAGAAATGCCAAAGTCAAGAATTATATTTTCTTATTTCGCAGTTCTTTGTCAACTAAATAGTTATCTATTCAACATTGTTGTCTAGGTGTTGGAATGGTGAATGGTTTGTGTGATTACGTTTGGTTTTGATTATGTCGAAACCGTTATAAAAGTAAATTCAATTATTATTTAAATTAATAAATAAAATTAATCTAATTTATTGTACCTAAATTTTTATCTAGTGTTGTTACACATTTTAAACTAGGTTCGATGGAGGGGTTACAAAGGAATCACATGAATTAACTTCCACTAATTTATAGCAAGTTTGTATATATGAGAAAATTAATATTTATTTTTAAATTTAATCAAATGTGGGTCATTCAATTTATGCAAAGAAGTTCATGTGAAATCAAATGAGGGGAGGAACATATACAAAATAAGATGTGAAAGTTTAAACCTAAGCTTGTAGATTGTTGGCAAAGGTAAAAAGTTAAGAAAATAAAAGTTCATAAGCATTCTTAAGTTTAAGGATTTTCATGCATAAGAAAGTGTGTTATTGCAAATAACAAGCTTTGGTCTAGCTACAAGACTTGTGGTTTTCTATGACAACTTTGATTCAACGTGACAACTCAAACACAACATGATAATTTAGGTACCATTTGATATCTCAAACAATTTCATAGATTCAAAGGATCTCACTTGATTAATTTTAGTAAAATACTTGGGTACAATTAATCTTATGTTTTTGACTTGAAATATGGCATCACAAATCTAATAGTATAGCTCAAGTGGGGTTAATAGACTTGTTAAACTTGAAAGGAACATAAATTCATAAAGTTCATAATATTTTCAATTACTTCTACTTTTTGCATAGGATGCATATCTAATCATTACATTCTAGATCAAGTTTGAAATCCATATGGCCATTCTAGAGTAACCTCTTTTTTATCTAGGCATATGTCATGATGCTCTTCAAATGTAATTTGAAGTATTTAAGTAATTTATTTTGGAAACTACAAAATAAAGCATATAAAAAAATAAATAATACTTTAAATGTATGTATAGAATACTATCAAAAATACAAATATGAAGGGTACAAATAAAATTAGGAGAATTCATTAATACACTATGAACACGTTTTATGCCATCGCTTTATTAAGTGAATAACTGGAGATCTTAACCTTTACCATGGCAATGGGCATGTTATTATATGGAGCCAATGGAAATAAATAGGATTATAATTTCCCACCTAAACCTTCATAGGCTATGATGTAAATATGTTGGTTGTGTGTGTTAGTTTAGGGGTAGAGTTGTTATAATCGGAAAAAAGGAGTTTATGAAAAATTAAAATATATCATATTCATAAGCATTAATATTTGTAATATCCCTTGCTTCTTCTGATCTAAGTTTTTGCTCTCAAGGAATATCTTAAGGGTTACCAAAATGCAACACAAAAATCTTGGTTACTATGACCTTCTAACACTTTAGGATTTTTTCACCTAAAGGAGAGGGAAATAGTCCAAAATGTCAATGTTCACACTCCTTAAACCACTCTAGAAAATTCCCTTCAAATCTGGCCTAAGTTTTCCTCAAGGGATTTTGTCAAACACTTCTAGTGTAAACTTTTAGCTTGTTGCTCTGAGATTATAGTCTAATAGTATGCTTGAAAAGTAATGACAAAATTATTCAAATGCTTATGAATCAACACTACAATGATTAAGCTACAATCTAAATGCAAATATGACTCTTTTTTATCCTTTCCAATGCACATAAATGATTTCTATAAGCAAAATAATCACCTACAGCCAAGTGACATTTCATCATACGATTAGCATGCAACTAATATGCAGATCAAAGGCATAAATATTACATCAGGATTTGATATCCAACTTATATCTCCTTTGCTGATAAACTACTCCAATTACAATGTTGGTATAAAAGAGGGCCAAGACTCTTGGCATCTAATGAACATCAATTGCAATACAATTCAAATTTGAAATGTGCACCTATAGCCACTTGAGGGCAGCAATCATTACAATGCAAAATGACCTATTCGAATGATGCAAACTCAATGAAGAACCTTGTATAGATGATCACCTAGATGTTGAGGAAGTTTTGGTCCTTTGTATGCTATGAATGCAATCCTCTTTTGATAGGGAGGCTGGATGAATCAATCACTGATTCATGCTCTAGGTCTTGCTTGGAAGACCTCTAAGGTGTTTCACTCCACCACTACAACCTATAGGACCTTTCCTTACTTGGGATTCCCTAGTTTTTCCTATCCAACCTCAACTACCAATATAAATTTCTCCTACCAAGTCCAAACTTGGTGCAAACTTGTAATTCTAACCTTATCCCTTAATCTACCCTAAAGGCTACAAACCTCCAATTTATTGAATCTAACTTTGCAGGGGTGTGGAGGTACTTCAAAAGACTTCAATCCATCCTAATATGGTTCTTGAAGGTCCATCTGACTCCATTACTTGGTCACTTTCACCAAACCCTCAATTAGGCCTAAAAAGGCTACTAGCCCTAAGAGCCCCAATTAGGTCTCCTTCTCTGAGAAATCAGGTTAGTTCTCCAAATATTTTGAAAGAAGGCCCAATATTTTCTTGGGATTCTTGATTCATATGCCCACCTATCAAATATTTATGGGGTCTTGGGTCTTAGCTATCCGTACAAAGGCTCAACTTGAAAATGAGCATTACTTAGGGTTTTAAGCCATTTCCTAACCTCTCCACAAACTATTAAGTTCTTTCCTCACCAGATGAATTGATGGAGCTTCTTCCTACTACCAGGTCTTGGAAAGACTCATACTTGCCTTCTCCAAATTGAATTTTGTCAAGAATTTGTCACCCCTGTAAGTTAAGTGCTCTGCACTAAAGTCTTCCTAGTCGGGCACTTCCCTGGCTCACCTAGGGCAAGACTTTTCCAACAACTCCTAGACTCACAGAAACCCTAAATCCTACCATATATACATACATAGAGTCTAGTCACTATTCCCAAAGGGTCGTACAATTTGTATGGTGGGAAAGTGAACTAATACTCCATTTTCACAAATCTATCTGGTTCAGACCAGCAATAGTATGGAAACCAAACTATTTACAAACTAAGCTTGAAATTGAATAAAGAAACTATCTAATGACACACAAAGCTTGAAGATTAATTACACTACATCCTACATAGATTTTACTTCTATGATCAACCCATCAAGCAACACTACAATGCAAAAATTAGGAAATTCTCACAAAAACACAGTTGCTTCTTCTTGAATTCAAAACTTCAATAATTTCGAATGCTTCCAACCCTACCTCAATGTTGAGGCATTCCCTAAATAGGGCCTCCAATTCAGTTATCACTCCCTTGGGCTCTTCTTGGCCTTAGAAACTCTAATTGAGAATTATTTGCAAAAATTAAAAAAAAAACTCCTAAAAGTCCTAAAAGGTCAAAACCTTATTTGAGAAAAAACCTTAGGCCTATCCAATGGTCAACATGACCTTCATCAGATGATCAATACCTAATCAAAAATTCCATTAAGGCTTACACCCAAATGAACTAATTTTTATTTCCTAGTTTCCCTAGACAAGACTGTCTTAGACAACCTATGAGTTAACCTATGGGTTCTCCTACACCATTCTCCCCCTTAGCCAAACACTAAGGATTGTGGGGAGAGGTCAGAGATAAATCAATACCCTACTTCTTGAACTGAGCTTCATCCACCCATGTAGCCTCAGATTCTGCTTTATCCTTCCATTTGATGAGATGTTCCATGTATTCCTTATACCGTGTAGACTTCTTCACCCTTGGTTCCAAGATCCTTTCTACTTGCAACTTGTCTTTATGAGGTAAGGCTATGTTACTCACATCCTTCAAGACATCCACACCTTTCTGATCCAAGTCAGTCATTGGTCCTTTATACTTGATCAAATCAACCACATT
Source organism: Sequoia sempervirens (assembly GCA_007258455.2). Lineage (NCBI taxonomy): Eukaryota > Viridiplantae > Streptophyta > Pinopsida > Cupressales > Cupressaceae > Sequoia > Sequoia sempervirens. The sequence continues at coordinate 121,307,522 of VDFB02252616.1, forward strand.
AAACACTGGTGAAATTGCCTAAATCTATAGGTAGCTCCACCTTGTAAGAATTCTTTCCATACTTGGCTTACACCTTACATGGTCCCACTCTCTTCATCTACAACATGGTTGATGTTCCTTTCTACAACCTAGACTTGTTGAGATGGACCATGACATAGTCCCCTACTACAAATTGTAGATCTTTTCTAGACATATCCACCTTAGCTTTCAACTTGTGAGTAGCCTCTATAATTGTCTTCTTCACTTGCTCCTGAATCTCCTTCATGGTCTGAGAGAAATATTTAGCATGGCCACTCCTATGCTCCATATTTCCTAGGTCTCTAAGTTCACACACACCTCTTGGGTGCATTCCATACACTATTTCAAAAGGACTTATGCCTGTGGTCCGATTCACACTGTCATTGTAAGCATATTCAGATTGTGATATGACCAAGTCCCATGTCTGTCCATACTCCTTGGTGAGGCATCTTAGAAGGTTACCTAACACCTTGTTAACCACCTCAATTTGTCCATCGGTCTGAGGATGGTAGGATGATCCAAAATACAAGTTAGTACCTAATATGCTCCATAGAGTTTTCCAAAAATGACTCATGAATTTCACATCCCTATCTGAGACAATGGTCACTAGCAATCCATGGATCCTCTTTGAAGAAAAGATGAGCAATATAGCTAGCATGATGGGTGTTCTTGCAAGGAATAAAATGACTCATTTTACTAAACCTATCTACCACCACATAGACACTATCAAACCCTGTCTTAGCCTTAGGGATTCCTACCACAAAGTCCATGCTAATACATTCCCATGGTCTATTGGGAATGGGTAGAGGTTGATACAAACCTGCATTACTAGCTTCCCCCTTGGCTTTCATACAAACTACACACTACTCCACATACCTTGGCAACTTGGGCATTGTAAAGTGTTGATAAACTCCTTGCCACTACTTAACAAGACACTAGGGGTCTTTTACTATCCTTCTTCTTCATCTGACAGTGACTGCAATTTGAATGCCTTTCCATCCTTCTTGAATGAGATAGTGTTCTCCTTTCCATCATAGATGGCTCCTCTTTCATACTGTCATGGTCTACCCAATAGAAGATGGCATGCATCCATGGGAAACACATCACAAATCAACTTGTCCTTGTATCCTCCAATGGAGAACTCCACCGTTGTCTGCTCATTTACAAGAACACTCTATCCTTTGTTCAACCATGTCACCTTGTAAGGACTAGTGTGGGGTATCTTCTCCAATTTTAACTTCCTTACTTCCTCCTCAGAGATAATGTTATCAGTAGACCCTGAATCCACTATAACCTTGCACACCTTTCCAAGTATTTTGCATCTTGCCCTGAATAAGGCCCTCCTTTGCTTTGGCTCTTCTTTGACTAGTTGTCTGATTAGAACCCTGCTAAACATCAGGTTCTCCCCCATTTCTGATTCGATGTGACTAACCTCTAGTGACTTGACACTCATGGTGTCCTCTTGATCATATGCTACTCTCTTTTCTGTATTTGATGAAGATGCTTTCTTCGGGAACCTATACGCTGGATGACCTACTTGACGACAATTGTAACACTTCATACTAGCAAAGTATGAGTTACTTCTGCCTACTCCTCTTCCTCTATTTGAACCTCCTTGAGGTCCACTACCTCTTCCATAGCCTCCTCTATAAGTTGTTTCACTTCCATGCTCTTTGAGTTTAGACTCTCCTCAACTTCTTTGTTCAGTCCCTCTACCTTGGTATCCACCTCTATGTTCTCTTTGATATTTTCCTTTACCTCTACTCTTAGAAGCCTGGTCTTGTTTCCTCTTACTCCTCTCTTCAATCTTTATGGCCAATTGATAGCATTGGTGCACAATTTTGGGACTTAGAAGAGCCATTTCCTCTTGAATGTTCCACTTCAAACCGTTAAGGTATCTATCCACCTTAAGACTTTCATCCTTAGTTACATTAGACCTCATGCAAAGTTTTTGAAACTCCTCTGTGTAGGAATTTACTTCTTGGTTTCTTTGTCTCAAGCTCTGTCTTTTCTTGTGCAACTAAATTTCATAATCATCTGGCATGTATGCTTCTCTTACTTTGGCAACCATTCCCTTCCAAGTATAAATAGGCTTCTTTCCTTCCTTTTCTCTCTCTATCTGATTGAACTTCCACCATGTCAAGGAAGTGGCTCTCAATCTTGATTTGGCCACCTTTACTTTCTATGCTTCAGAGAATCCATCACACTCAAAATGGTTTTACATTCCCTCTATCCAATCCATGACTAGATCAGCTTCCATTTTTCCACTAAATAGTGGTATTCCTTTAAGTGCTTTTCACTCAAAGCCTTCAATTCCTTCAAGAAAGGCTCTTCTTGCAGAACAGGGTTAGGTTCAGGGATCTTGTCTTCCTCTGCAACCTCTTCTTTCTTTGGTACCCTTCCTTCTAACTACACATTACTCACTGCTTGCTCAAGTTGGGCTATTCTTTCCCTCAATAGCCTATTGTCTTCCTCTTGTTCTTCAGCCTTCTTGGCCAATTCTACATTTGTCACCATGTCAGTAGAACCACTAGACTCAACTTTTGACATATATTATTCTATCCCAAATCTTTTGCTGCTTTGATACCAATCTGATAGGGAGGCTGGATGAATCAATCACTAATTCATGCTCTAGGTCTTGCTTGGAAGACCTCTAACGTGTTTCACTCCACCACTACAACCTATAGGACCTTTCCTTACTTGGGATTCCCTAGTTTTTCCTTGCCAACCTCAACTACCAATCTAAATTTCTCCTACCAAGTCCAAACTTGGTGCAAACTTGTAATTCTAACCTTAGCCCTTAATCTACCCTAAAGGTTACAAACCTCCAATTTATTGAATCTAACTTTGCAGGGGTGTGCAGGTACCTCAAAAGACTTCAATCCATCCTACTATGGTTCCTGAAGGTCCTTTTGACTCCATTCCTTGGTTGTTTTCACCAAACCCTCAATTAGGCCTAAAAAGGCTACTAGCCCTAAGAGCCCCAATTAGGTCTCCCTCTCTGAGAAATCAGGTTAGTTCTCCAAATATTTTGAAAGAACGCCCAATATTTTCTTGGGATTCTTGATTTATATTCCCGCCTATCAAATATTTATGGGGTCTTGGGTCTCAGCTGTTCGTACAAAGGCTCAACTTGAAAATGAGCATTACTTAGGGTTTTAAGCCTTTTCTTGACCTCTCCACAAACTGTTAAGCTCCTTCCTCACCAGGTGAATTGATGTAGCTTCTTCCTACTTACCAGGTCTTGGCAAGACTCATACCTTCCTTCTCCAAAAGGAATTTTTTCAAGAATTTGTCACCCTTGTAAGTTAAGCGCTCTGCACTAAAGTCTTCCTAGCCGAGCACTTCCCTGGCTTGCCTAGGGCAAGACTTTTCCGATAGCTCCTGCACTTACAAAAACCCTAAATCCTACCATATATACATACTTGGAGTCTAGTCACTATTCCCAAAGGCCTGTACAATTTGTACAGTGGGAAAGTAAACTAATACTCCATTTTCACAAATATGTCTGGTTAGACCAGCAACAGTATGGAAACCAAAATATTTACAAACTAAAATTGAAATTGAATAAAGAAACTATCTAATGACACACAAAGCTTGAAGATTAATTACACTACATCCTACACAGATTTTAGTGCTATGATCAACCCATCAAGCAACACTAAAATGTAAAAATTAGGAAATTATCACAAAAACAAAGTTGCTTCTTCTTGAATTCAAAACTTCAATAATTTCAAATGCTTCCAACCCTACCTCAATGCCGAGGCATTCCCTAAATAGGGCTTCCAATTCAGTTATCACTCCCTTGGGATCTTCTTGGCCGTAGAAACTCTAATTGAGCATTATTTGCAAAAATTGAAAAGAAAACTCGTAAAAGTCTTAAAAGGTCAAAACCTTATTTGAGAAAAAACCTTAGGCCTATGTAATGGTCAAAATGACCTTCATCAGATGATCAACAGCTAATCAAAAATTCCATTAAGGCTTACACCCAAATGAACTAAGTTTTATTCCCTAGTTGCCCTAGACAAGACTATCCTAGACAACCTATGAGTTAACCTATGGGTGCTCCTGCACCATCTTCACACCAAATCTTCCCCTAACATGTGTCATCCCTAGTTCCTATTATTAGACTTCTAAAATGAATGATAGACAGCCACAAAGTCAAATTTCTCTCACCACATATTACCGCCAAACCCCTCCTAGTTGAGTGCCCAATTCCCACAAGAAGACAATGCAATGAATGCCATTTATGAGAAAATCATCCTCTAGGTACAGTGTTGCCCTTATTTCAAACCAACAACCACAATATAAAATAAATCGCATCCTTTAAACCCTCAAATCAACATCAAATATCACTGTCAAGGTCTCTAGAATAAAGCGCTCCAATACTTTGAAGAAATCAATGCTCAATGAAGCCATGACAAGAAAAGTAGTGATATCCAATGGCGTCCAAGATAATTGTAAATTCAATTTGTTGACCTCCTTCAATGCCAAATTGCAAAGAGTGAATCACCAACAATCTCCACAACCAAATTGCAAACTATCATCCAAATTGTTGTTACCTAATTTTCACCTGCAGGCTCAATTAGGCAAGATAATCATGTGATAGATCTTTGAGGGGCCAAATGGAGCATTCGTACAAGGGAAAAAGTCATGAATTTGATGCTAGGTTACAAGAAACTCAGTTTGGAAGCCTGCCTTGTTCAAGTTAAGCATGAAAATTCTCTAAGGAGAAATCAGCAAGACCCCAGGAATGTCATGGTGAGTGGAATTCACCTACAGGTTCCTATCAGCAAGACATTGATCATCATCCTAGCGACAAAAGGTTATGCATATTGGTGGAGGATAAATCCTTTTCCAAAGAGTCTCAGAGACTTCTTGAAGTCTCACCGAAAGGAGGCGGTGTCGACAAAGTAGGCGGGCTTCGCTATAGGGTCTCGCCGAAGTCAAAAGGTCTCCCCGACTCTGAAGGCTCTCGGCGCAAGAGATTGAGTATGCTAAGATGTCTCAGCGATAAAGAAAAGTCATGCCAACTGAAATGGGCCCTCACCAAAGCAAAGCGCCTTCGTCATGATCTCTCACCAACACTTAGGAGTCTTGCTGACAACAAAAGACCTCGCTGAGAAAGTTTGACTTTGGCAAGAGGTCTTACCGAAGAAAGGAATGTCTCCCTGATAGGAAAAAGAGCTCGCCGAAGGATTTGGATTTTGGCATAATGTCTCGGTGAAGGAAAGATGTCTCGCTGACATAAGGTAATATTGGCATAGGTCTTGCCAACCCATCAAAGTCTCAATGAATGAAATGGCATCGACAAAGCAAGATTTCATCACCACAAGGTCTTGGTGATTAGGAGATGTCTCACCGATGGAAGGGGGACCCCACCGAAAGAAATGGAGCTCAGCAAAGGATATTTCCTTTGGCATAATGTCTTACCGAAGGATAAAGGTCACATCGAAGACAACAAAGGGGCCTAGTCAAGAGGTCATATTTGGCATAACGTCTCGTTGTCGGGATAAGGTCTGGCCGACAGGAAATGTCTCGGTGATAGAAAGTAGATTCGCCATAAGGTTTTGGCAAACGAGGCTTGTCTCCCCAAAAAATTTTGTGCTTGTCCAAAGATAAAGAGATCAGTGTGAGGTCTCACCGAGCTAGCGATGTCTCCCTAACAGAAGAAAGTTGAACTCATCTTCGAAAGGATAGGGAGCTCAGTGAAACGACTCACCGACCGGTGGGAGTCTCAGTGAATAAAGGAGAGCTCGGGCAGAATGGAGGAGTTTGGCGTGAGTCCCGGTGACAAACAAGTAGCTCATCGCCGAAAGATAAGGAGCCCAGTGAGAGGCCTAGCTGATAGGCCAGTGTCTCACTGACAACAAAGGTTCTCACCAAGAGTCTTCCCGAAATGAAGATTTCACCGAAGGAAAAGGAATTCTATAAGATGTCTCAGTGAATGAAGGTGGTCTCAACGACAGAAAGCAGGAATTGGCTTGACTAGAAGACCTCGCTATGAAGTCTTTCCGACTTGCTAGTGTCTCACTGAAAAATAGAGGGAGCTCAGGGAGTTAAGACGTTTGCCAAAAGGTCCTGGCAACTAACTAAAGTCTTGTCGAAGGAGAACCAGCTCAAGGAGAAAGATCCAACATCACCAGGAGGTCTCGTCGAATGCAGAAGGTCTCCCCAAAATGGATGCCTTCGCTAAAGAATAGGGATTTCGTTAAGAAATCTCATCGATTGTCACATTTTGTGCCAATAGTTTCAAAGGACATAATCGCATCGGTGAGACACTTCCAATGTATCGTCGAGATGTAATTCTACAGTGAGCTTTGGACGGCCCAGAGAATCCGCGTGGAGTATACTCGGCCAATCAGGGAGATCTGAAAGTGAGTCATGGCAGTCCGACCAGGATGAAGAACGTCAACAGAATGAAATCAACGTGTATCTGTTCTGAGCTCAGGGCATTCAAAGCATTCAGCCGAAGAGATTCAAACAAGACACGATGCCAAGAAGTGAATGCGGTAGCTGTGAAATATCTAAAGAAGTCTTCTTCGGGGAATAACTCTTCACCGACATGGACAAGCAGGGTGCAGCATTAAATTCAATCAAAGATCTAGGGAAAAATCTACTCCAAGGACTGATTTTTATGTATGCCCTAAGGGGCCGACATAGTTTGATATATAAGGCATTTTTTCCTTTTTTGTAAATAGTTTGGATTATACACTCTAAAGAGAGTGATTTTTATCAAGCCTTTCTTGACTAAATGTATGTTTTGAAACTCAACTGGAATTTGGAATACAACAAAGAGTTTACATTTGAAGCTAGTGTTCATGTTTGTACTACTCTCATTTTTGTATTTCTCTTTTGATTATGTGAGTCTTTAACTGTGTTTTATAAGTATGCACTCATATCTTAGAGCTGTGAATTTTATCTTTCCTTCCTAAGATGTGTATGTAGATCAAACCTAGTAAGAATGATGCATAAGTCTAAAAGAAATTATTTTGAGTATGTGAAACAGTAGCAATTAAGTTTCCTAGTGTATTTTCTTCTTGTTTCATTTCATGATTTCCTATCAATACGGTGTATCACCACAGTTTAGTTCTATTTTCATTTAGTCCTTCTCCCTTTTCCCTTTACAAGATCATTAGTTTAGGTGGTACCCAAAGGAAGTCGGCCTTCTCTGAAGGTTCATTTCAACTTCAGGTGACCCACAACTTTGAAGTGATCCCATGTTTCTCTAGAAATCTTAGTTTCATTACTATGTGTAGGGTGCATTTCTAGGAGAAAACAATCGTATCATGAAAAATTGGCCCTTGGCCACTAATTTTTCTCAAGTGAAATGACTAAAATGCCACCTCCAATAATGCAACAATATCAGTTGATAATTTCATAGCCTCAAAGTCACCAATCAAAGAAATCTTTCAGTCTCAATGATCGAATGTAGAAAACCATAGGCTTCCCCAATGAAATCAATCAAAACAATATTCAACAATTGGATGATCAACAATGAGACCTTAAGATCCTTTTATACTTTCTTGGATGAGCTCACACACTTGTCTTTCCAATGTGGGATAAAAGATATATTTCCCACTTTAATTTTATTTTAGTGACTTTATGATATATATATTTTATTTAAGTCACTTTATTAAATTAATTAAATATAAGGCCGCCTTATAATATTGATTTATTTGATAACCTTATAAATAATTAACTTAATACCACCTTTTAATTTAATTAAAATAATCAATTAGTCATTCTCATGAAATATCATTATTTTGGACAACTTAATTAATTAATTTAATTAAATTAGTCTACCTCCAAAATGGAGACATTACAATATTATTATTATTATTCTCCCTCTACTTGCATTCTTATAGAGCCCTAATAACATAGTTTGTATTCTCCATTTGCATTCTTATAGCCTTGCTTATTTATATGGCATTTTGGTACTTCAAATATTTTGATTGGAATAGGTTCTCTAAATTATCTTGGATGCTTTTTTTATTCTAAATTTGTATTCCTATATTTTATTTTACTTCTATGGAATTTTGGTCCTTAAAATATTTTTTCATTGGAATGGGTTCTCTAAACTATCTTGGATGTTTTCATCTTAATATCATGAGGATATATACTTTTACTAGCTAGGATGGTTTGAAATTAAGTAGTAAACATGAACTAATGGTAAATAAAATATCAATCGTACCAATTTAAAGTATTTTGACTTTCTTTAACACAAGTTTATGTGTTGGATTTGCGTTAGTGATAATCTCCATAATTATAACTAACTATTTATGTTACAAAGGGGCCCCTACCATCAAAAGATTTTTTTTCTCATATCCATCATAGAGTTTCTTTTATCTCTTTCCTTCTGAAAAATGGAATACATATCCTCTAATTAGCATTCCTTCAGACAAATAGAATACATATCCTCTAATTTTTTCAACTAAGTCAAATAAGGATTTATTTTAGTCATTTTATTATTCAATTGGAATTATGTTACATAAATTTTTAGTTCATACATTTATGTGAAAACTTGGTATCTATAATTTTTATAAACACTACTTGTACTCACTTGAATAATCACAACTATTATATCCTTGATCATGAATAAAAGGATGATGAATAATTTTAAATTTGTTATTCCAAATTCTTAATTAAAATTATTTTCTTCAGGTACAAAGCACCTATGTAGTTTTAAGTGGGGATTAAGTATATATTACAACTCATGTTTTATTTTCCCTACTATATAATTTGAATGACATGATTAATATATATTTTATTATCCTTTTCTAAATGAATATTTATTTAAATTTTTTAGAATAATCAAATTATTTATTTCATTAAAGTTATATATTTTGTTATAATGATTAAATAAATATTACAATCATATCATATACTAGGTAACTATCAATTAAAGGGATTGGAAAGCAAGATCAAATTAATTTTTAAGGAGCTTCACTATGTTGAAGATCATTTTACAAAATTATAGGATTAGAATGGAAGCTCATAAATATCATGAGATTATTGGAATGCAATTTCACCATGTAGGGAATGAGTTAGAGATAACCGATGCCCCTCACTTTGGGTATATAAATTTCATCAAACAATTATTCAACACTACAAATTTAAACATTGTCCATAAAATTAATCCTATAAATTATCTTATTATTGTATATGTTGACCATGATAATAACACATTTTCATAAGTGATTTGACATATCATATTTATGGTCTCACCAAGTTTTATTTGACACTCTATAAGGTGGGCCAAATAATTTTTTCAATGTTTTCTTCTATAAAAACTTTGATAGGTTTCATTACCTAATGTGGGGTTTTCACAATACAATGTTTAATTCTTGGCTCATAAAGTACTTTTTAAAGGATTATTTCTTTCAATATTGAATGCTTGATACTATAAAAAAATGAGTTTGGGTGTTAACTTTCAATGAATTTGACAAGATAGATACCCTTCAATATTCAACTCTAAATTAAAAGATAGTGATAATTTATTTACCTAATATTTGTCCTCTCAACCAAAAATTCACATATGTTGTTCCATATATTACTCTTATATAATTGATAAGTTGATTATTCAAAAAAATTATTTCCTAAATGATCTTATGTTAACCAAGAAGAGCCCAAATCCTAATATCTAATACTATTGTGAGACACTAATTTAAACATTTACAATGGAAATAATACCACATACTATAGTCAACCTTGAAATTATATTAATACCAAAACTCAACTTCATGCTAATGTTGCATTAGCATTGATATTTTAAGTTGAGTTAACATCAAGATTATTTTTTATTAGTTTTGATCTAACATATCAAAAAACATCATTGTCAAATGGCCCTTAGTTATTGGTAAAATTAATTGGCTCAAAAAGAGCCCACAAACCTAAAAAAGTTTGACTAAGTGTGAAGGTTTGATTCTTTTAAAGAATAAGGTCTAGAATATGCCTCATGAAAATTTGGTACAATGGATATCTCCAAAACCTTGTCTCTTAGTCAAAGGAGGTGATAATTGGTGCACCTAGTACTACAAAGTGATAAACTAGCATTGTAAGATGTTCATCCTTCGATAATCAAGTAATAAAATCATTGATTTGAAATAAAAACATGACACAATGATGCGAGAATTTAATCAACCTAATTTTAATTTTCCAATTTTAACCTTTGATGTTAATTTTTCTTTTGAAAAAAATTAGTATTTCAATTTTATGGAGAAAAATTGTGTCATTAAAGATATTTTAAATCTATTTTTTCTATTTAAATGTTGTATAATAATTGAACAAGTGTTAGTATCATATTATGTATAAGTTATCCATCACTTTGAAGGGTTAAAAACTAAGATCAATGTGAACTGTAAACAAGTTTACTATTTGAAGGAACATTTTACAAAATTATAGGATTAGCTACTAACTCTCCCCATGAGAGAGGAGTGTACCTAATACAATGAGACTATAAGACTATTAGAAAGAAAGTTCATCATGTAATGTGGATTCAAAGATAGTTATAGATCCTCACTTTATGGATGTTAATTTTGTCAAATAAAGATTGTACATTATGAATTTTATGCATTGTCCATGCAATTATTAACACAAACGATGTTATTGATATCCATATTGGACATGCTAAATAATGCATTCTCACATTTGAATTGATGAGTTGATTTTCAAAGTTTCTATTAAACATATCACATTTAATCTCACTTTATATTAAACATTCTACTATATACCTTATATTTTAATCAATATTTTTAAAAAATAAACTTTCAAAAAACTTGATTATAAAATTTTAACAATATAAATTTTGAAACATATATATCATATTAAATACTTAATTTACAAAAGACTAATGAACACTAAAAAAAATTAGATCAAAAGTAATTTTGAGAAATAATTACCTTTGTTTCTTAATAATAAATTAAAAAAAATCAACCACCAATAATTATCCTCCTAAACAATCTCGACCATAAATTTTATATTAATTGTGTATAATTGGGACTTTAATACCCTTATGATCCAAAATCAGCTTGAGAAGAAGCCTATTCCGTGTGGGGAGGGCACGTCATCAACATCTCGCTCGGGTTGTACCCACCTTCCATAGCAATTGCGTACAAGCCCTTTGTTTTCCAATTGATGCCAATTAGTCGGCACCATCAACTCTTTGCGCAGCACATCAGAGGCCTTGTTAACCAACGCCACATCACGTCGAGCTTCGGCTCGGAAGGGGCCAGTCGAGCTTTCAAACCCATCCAACAAATGCAAGTACACCTCTAAATTATGGCACCCAGCCAGATCGGGGTTATTCTTCAAGAATGGAGATTTCTTGAGATCCAACGCTAATTCCACCCCTACATGTTTGTATGACCAGGGGAGAGACTCCAGCATGTGGCCCATTAGTTTTTCATATTTCTCCATTCCTTCGTTGAACAAAATGCCAGGCATTTTGGGCACGACGTCTTGCCTGCCCACAACACGCAGGACCTTCACGCCGAGCTCTTCCAGAGTGTCCTTGAAAGCGCTGTTGCCCACCCGCGGAGCCCCGAACGAGAAGACGGTGACAGGAACTCTTCGGGTCGGGTCGTTTGCATGCACATTGACTCCTTTAGCGGCTATTTCAAAGGCGTTAAGAAGCGCGAGGGCACCGCCGAGGCTGTGCCCACAGATGCTAATGCTCACCTCCTCACCGCGTCCCGTGTAGAGCGCCACCAGGCGGCGGATCTCGTCCATTACTTGTTGTGAGGCGCTGTGCTTGTTGTAGCGGGTTGCATCATTCTTAGAAGTATAAATACTGAGAAACCCGCGCTCCACCTTGATGGCGGTGCGCTCGGAACAGCCAAGGTCACCGACGGGGTGAAGAATGTCGCGCAGATTCTCCATCCATTCCAGCTGTGTGACGGTGCCGCGCCAAGCCACCATGATGTCACGCCTGCCAAGGCGCTTCGTCTCCTCGTCTGTACTCACTGCCACGTAGCCCATCCAGTTGGAGTCCTTACTCCACGGATCCATTGAATTCGACCGCCCGAAGAATTTGGGCAATTGAACGTCCGACATGGCGTAAAGATACTTGCTGACTCGGTAACCCGCGTTGTCGAGGTGAAGTTTCTCCAGCATTCTTTGCCGGCTGTACCTGCAACTACCACAGTATTTGGAGTGGGCGTCGAAGTCGAAGGCGTCATAGGTCGCCTGGGCGAATTCCCCGTATTTCACAATCTCTCGCCTGAGCTTGGGACTCAAAGGGTCCAGAAGCCCCTCCCAGTTATTCGAACCCTGGTATTTTCTCCAGTCTTCACCTAAACCCTCTTTGGGAGACACCGTAGGGCTGTTTCTGTACACCTCTTCCAGCCGCCTCGTGAATCTTTGCAATTCGACGGGAGTGAATCTGTCCGTCTGTGCAGGTTCTGGTGGCGGTGGATTCACACGCAGATCAGCTCTCTTCCGGATGGTGTTCTGCTGCCTCTCCTTCACCTCCAACAACTCTGCCGCTAGTTCAACAACAATAGACGATTTACCGCCATTTAACAGAGTTTTCGAGGATCTGTTTAGGGCCGCGAAAACGCGAAGATTTGTGGAAGAAGAGGAGGCAACCCTAGAGCTTTTTACCTTGGCGCTCCCGACAGTCCCTCAGCTGCTCCTCACGAACGGAGCGTGGGTGTTAGGGATGTATGCCGATTGAATCATTGTCTGCTAACTTATCTCCAGATAATTTTATCGTATGATCGGATTATAAGAAAGGATTTGTGCAGCGGCAACGCTCTTAAACATAAAGGAAAGAGTGCTGGTAATTAATATAGGAAATGGTGCGGGGTGCAACGCGTTGATGTCAGGCAAACGCATTTTCTGTCGGAAAATTATTGCAAGACAATGTCAAACCTCAACCGTTTGCAGGATTATCCTTTGTCAATTTGAATGGAGTTCTTGTAAGAAATGTCAAAGTCAAGAATTATATTTTCTTATTTCCCAGTTCGTTGTCAACTAAATAGTTATCTATTCAACATTGTTGTCTAGGTGTTGGAATGGTGAATGGTTCGTGTGATTTGCCTTTGGTTTTGATTCTGTCGCAACCCTTATAAAAATAAATTCGATTATTATTTAACTTAATAAATAAAACTAATCTAATTTAATGTACCTAAAATTAATCTAATTTAATGTCAAAGTCAGAAATTATATTTTCTTATTTCCCACTTCACTG